>CM042178.1:41749705-41752205 GCA_023376005.1 Doryteuthis pealeii
ATGAGCTAGTATATTGATTCCTGTTCCTGTATATGCCTTGGGAGTTCTTGGGGCGCTGGTAGGCATCGAGGAAGGAAGACAGATTCGATGTATATATAAGATTCCGATAGCTGCCGTCTGTTGGGGATTTATTTTATGTGACTATGCGAGCTGCCATCTTGGAGCGCGAGAGGGTGGATCTCTCTCTATCTGCACATTCACGGATCGTGACATCTATTTTGTTTATTTGAGAGGAGAGCCAGGAGAATCTATGAGAAGATTATTAGACTATAACAATACATAGAAAACCTACAACAAAGTGAACTCTGGTATATCATTACTAATATTTTTCTTGTTGAATATATGTTTGCAACCTACAAGACCATACAGTATAGTTATATCAGTGAGATTTGAGATCCGAAATAGAATCACCTTACAAACCAGTCATTGGATCACCTTATATTATTATATATATATATATATATATTATATATATATGTGTGTGTGTGTGTGTGTGTTGTGTGTGTGTGTGTCTGTGTGTGTGTGGTTGTGTGTGTTGGTGTGGTAAGTTAGAAAGGAAATGAATCCGACGGTATGAGTATAGATAAAAGGATATGAAACAACACAATATGCTGTTAAAGAGAAAACATTTTTATTCGTTTTTGATTCATATGACTTTCGTCTCCGCTCTGATAGTACGGAGTATAAACAAGCTCTGAAGATGATTTTTATAAAATCGAATATTTTCAATATTAGCTATGAATATGTTATTAAAAATGTTTCACTTTAACAGCATAGTGTTGTTTTCATATCCTTTTATCTATACTTATTATATATAAATATATATATATATTATATATATATGTGTGTTGTGTGTGGTGTGTGTGTGGTGTTGTGTGTGTGTGTGTGCCATAAAATTTCACAGAGTGTTCCTACTACTCGAGTTTCATGAATGTCAATCGTCGTGTAGGCGGGAAAATGGAGTAAATCAGGAAAGTAATTATTTCCCCGACAAAATATTCTAACCGTTTGTCACGTGACGTAAACAGTCGGTAAACAGCACGCATATCTTGAAACGTTTGTCGCCTGTTGAATATGTCACGTGAATTAAACGTCGTCATGCGATAAAACATGGACAGGGTGGAGGGTGGGTGCTGGCTTTAAAATATCTCAAATATTTATCTTTAATTTAAACTAGTCAGGCGATATATTTGAAGGAGATATTTGGTTTCATGTCTTCATTTGGATACCGCCTCTGATAATTTATTGAGCAACTTATTTTTCAGGGAATTGCCAGTTTGGTTAACTTTGAAATTTTGCCTAATTCATATACTTTAAATCAAGGCTAAAAACAGTTGAATAAGACGTCCAATAGAGCTGTTTGACTATGTTTTGACACATGTAAAAAAAAGCAACATTTAAAACGCTTGTAGAATACCTTAAAACTATGAAATTAACATTCAACTGTTGTTTCTAGTGCTGTATACCCTTCTTACTTCTTACTTCTGGTCGTATTTTCTGCTGGCCGGCTTTGCTATTCTGATCGTCTATCTTGGTCTGGTCTCTTCTAAAGGTTGGACTTTTTGGGGACTTCGGGTTGGTTTCTGTAGGATTTCTCCTTATCAGAGCCCTGTGTCATTGTTAGTTTTTAGGTAATAAACACAAGACTTCGATTTACTTTGATGTTAACTTTATTTTCAATCCCCAACCCAGACATCTGCGCAGGTGAGACTCACATCCTACGAGCTCAGCTCCTACCTTCTAACTGACTGACTGAGACTTACTTACTATCTAAACCGGAAGAGAGGGTCCTCTCTACCGGTTCTCACGGTATCCACCGGAAGGTTAGGACTGAGGTCAAGCCTTGTCACTCATCCTTCAAGGCCGTGGGCTTATAACGGCCATTTTGATTTCTACACTATTGCCATAAATATTAGGTGTCTAATAATTATGTAACACTAGCAAGGTGTCACGCCCGTACACTTTACCTGATAGTTGGTACGATGGAAACGTTTGGGGAAATTTTCGAAATCGCGGTTTGAAAGCTTTTTTTTTTACTTCCAAACCCGCTTCCAAACAAAAAAAACATGTGTAGCAATATTGAAGATTAATAGTCTGATTTGATTTGGTGTCTTTGTTTAATGGCATATCAACCTTCGTGGGTTAATGCCATATCCATCCTTGTTGAAGAAGAGTAGTGGTACTATTTAACCGATCGTTTATGTCAATCAGAATCCAGGGAAAGGCTGTGTGAAAAGTGAAAAATGGTAATACTCGAACTCTTACTGCTCTATTTATCTACTGATTGTTCTCTTGAATGTACGGGGTTTGTGGAGGCACGTCATATAATGGTTAGAGTCGTAGGAAATGGACTCGGCGACCAGAGTTCAAATCCTGGGGGAGGCTGTTTCCATTTCACATAGCGCTAATAACCTTGAAAAAAGTATGAATCCAACTACTCTCCTTCCAGCTATGGGTAAATAGTAGGACAGCCTGGGCTCTTTAATCTTGGCTAGGTAAC
>CM042178.1:41769705-41814705 GCA_023376005.1 Doryteuthis pealeii
CATACGCGGATTGCCAAGGACTGACGAGCTAGGAACTGGACAGCTAAAGCGGAGGCCTCTGACTGGAGGCCGGGGTTTTCTAGCTCGCAGTGTACTACGAAATATATCACGGACGCTTTTTTAAAGGGAACGAGACCAGGACTATAGCCGTAAGCTTAAGTTTCACGGTTTTTTTCTTTAGTGTGAGTCTTTATTTTTTAAACGAACCAAACGGAAGAAAAAAAGGACATTTTTTTTTAAAGATTTGTTCCCCGTTGGTCTAGCTTTCAACGACTCATCTTATTGGCACTAAAATTATCAGTAGCTTACTTTTTTTCTGCTCGCCCGCCGGAGAAGTCGTCTGCATTTTGTTTTGTTTTTTTCTTTTTTCCAAATTTCTAACTTAAAGGACTATTTTGCCGGAGCCCCACAAAAAAAAAGGAAAAACTAAAAAAAAAAAAGAAAGGACAAACTCGGCATTGTTTCTTTTTTAAGAACTCTTCGATTGAACATTAACCTTTTCACGGACAATATTTTCGTCAAAGTAGACCAGTTAGGAAACAAAAATCTACATCGCGACGATTTCGCTCATTCGAGGTCATCTCACAAAATACCACAGCAGTTAACACAACCTGTGAACATACACACACACACATATATATATATATATATATATATATATATATATATATATATAGACACACAAATGTATATATATATATATAGTGCAAATGTCTGGAAAAAAACATCCTTTTCTATAGACTTGGTTAAATGTCTTTCATAATTTTGTCTTTCAAGAATATTTTAAAAATCCAAGAATACGAGAAATTGTTTTACTCCAAGATACTGCTCGACTAGAATATAAAACAAAAGCAAATATACAATTCACTAGCAAGAATTCTTCAACTGTTCGCAACGGAGTCAAATTCCAGTTTCACAGGACTGACACGAAAAAAAAATTCTTCAAGAAAGAATGAAATAATGAAAAGGAGATAAAAAGAAGAAAATTAAAAAAAAAAAAAAACAGTATTATTGTAAAATCTTTTTTCTTTTTCGTTGTTTAAAAGAACATTTACCAAAGAAATTTTATAACTAGATAAAAGGAAGAAAGAAAAGAAAGAACTAAGAAAAAGAAAAAGAAAAAAAAGAACAAGACACTAAACGGTTCCTGAAAGCGAAAAAAAGAAAGAAAAATAAACGTAGAAAAGAAAGAAAGAAAGAAAGAAAGCGAGAAAGAAAGAAAAAGACATCATAAGATATATATGTAAACCTATATATGTAAGCCTAGATAAGAAACAGGACTATTTACGGTAACAAAAAGAATGAAAGAAAGAACATCGCGTTTAATGTTCTTATAAAACATAAAGAACTCAAAAAACCAATTCCAAAGACAAAATAAGGAACGAACTATAGAAGAATCGACAGACAAATCAATTCGTCCCGGCCAGGCAACAACAAAAAAAAAAAAAAAAAATATTCCTCTCGAAAAAAAAAAAGAGAGAAAAAAAGGGACTAAAGAAATGCTCCTGGGCGGACACGAACTCGAATCTCAAAAGTAAGATTTTAAATTTTAAATTTCGATTTTTTTTAAAGAATCAAAGAATTTCGAAAATTCTAAGATTCTTTGTATTTCTTGGTTCCTGAAAGTCTCCAAGACAGGAAGTGACCAAATTAATCTGTGATAAAAAAAAAATTCTTGCCAATTTTTTGAGTTTGAGGGTCATTTCCATAATTCTACTTACTTAAAAGACATGTGAACAAATCCAACAAAAGTCTGTGATATTATTCTTAAAAACAAACGAAAATTTTATATACATATTTATATATATAAGTTTATGTACTTAGATATATATATAAATGTGTGAATATCAGAAAAACGCTCGAAGGAGAAAGATATTAGCTTTGTACAATCAACTAAATTAGGTCATATATATATATATATATATATATATATATATATATATATATATATATAGCCGTGTTTGTGATCAGAAATCTCTTTGAGGCAGGACCCAAAAGCATAAGAATCGAATAGAATCAATCAGTTGTTTAAGGAACGAAAATCGAAGAAATAATTAATATTTTTTGAATTTCGGGTCGCTTCCTGTAGTCTTTTGAGAAAAGAAATCCTTTAGAATCAAAATTTGCCAAATCGAGGAATGAGAGAGAATCCAAGAATGGTAAAAAGTAAGATACACACTTGAAAATACGAATACGAATACTTTATTTTTTATGTATATTTAAATATATATATACATACATAATTGAAAAAAACGGAAAAAGAAAAAGATAAAAAGAACAGAAGATAAAAGAACTAAAAACAAAATTATATGTATATTCTATGATTTCTATAAGAAAAATAATTTTAAAGAACTATATAATCTGAAATATCTTATTCGTGACATTCCGGAAGAAAGAATAAACAAAAAGAAATAAAGAAAAGGAAGATTTGATAGCTCCAAGTAAATCAAAAATCAATGTTGAAAGATATCAACGAAAAAAAAAAGGAAAAAAAAAACAGACAGATACTACAGTAATTTTTTGCTAGAGCATTCGCTAGTCTATATACCCTCAAAAAATAGCTAAAGACAAAAATAATCTGAAATATCTCATTGGTGACATTCCGAAAGAAAAAAAGAAGAAAGAAAAGGAAGATTTGATAAACTCCAAGTAAAACAAAAATCCATGTTGAAAAAAATCAACGAAAAAGGAAAAAAAAAGATATACTACAGTAATTTTTAGCTAGAACATTTGCTAATCTATTCCCACAATGAAAAAAAATAGCTAAAGACGACAACAAAAGCAACAGTAACTACTTGAAGCTAAAAGGAAGGAAGAAAGAAAGGAAGAAAGGAAGGACAGCTGAATCTGTGATACCCGCTGCAATTTAAATTACGCAGTAGAAAAAAAATTCCGAGCGAAAACGAAAAAAAAACCAGCGAAAACGAAAGTAAAACTGAAAGTGGGCGTGTCCAGAGCCAAAGAGACGAAGAAGGAAAACGACATCACCATGAAATGGACCAATGAGCGAACACATCAAGTCTCCATCTCGCTACGTGGGCGTATCTAATTCTAATTGGCTACTGTCGCCTCGGTTTCTTTTTTCCTTTTTTTTACATTTTCGATTTGGAGCAATCGTAACGCCTTAGCCAATCAACGATCATCAAAAAGCTGACGTGTCGATTTCTTCATTTAGACTCCGCCCACGGCACTAGTGATCGAACCAGAGGCACTCAGCAGATAGTTTTTTCGGACAACAAGTGTCTCCCAACAAGTGTGAAGTGGCCAAGGAGAGAAGGAAGAACAGAGAAAGACGAAGATCCTTCGTATTTGGCCGAAACGTCGTAACAGTTAGCGCTTCTTCTTCTTCTTCTTCTTCTTCTTCTTCTTCTTCTTCTTCTTCTTCTTTATTTGTTTAAATTTCGCTTTTAAATTTCTTTAAATTTTATTCAACTTTTCTCACTAGAATTATTTAAAAGAAACGATTATTTATCTTTAAATATATCAGTTTAATTTTAATTTAACTAATTCAAATTAATTAGTTGTTCAGCTATTGTTATTTTCATCCGATTTTGATAATCTTAACATAGTAAAAGATTAATATATGTAAAGATTTAATATAATTAATTAGGATCAATTTTCTTTTTTAAGAATTAATGTGAATTTTATAATCTTTAATTTCAATTTAAATAAAATATTTTTTTCAAGTATTAATTATTTAAACCCCGGAAGAAAGAAAGAGAAAAGAAAGATTTTTAAAACGCCATAAAAAAGACTGGTTTGGAAAAATTGAAAAATATTCAATCTAAATATTAGAAAAAATTTAGAAGGATATTCTAGAAAAAAAAATTTAATTAAACGTTCTATTTTATTTAATTTTTAAATTTGATAAAACTAGCATAGAATTTAATTAACATTTTTAAAAAAATCATCTAGTTAATTAAACTATAGATTAGTAAATATATACAAGGATATCAATTATATTCTATTTTTTTTAATTTTCTCTGTTTTACTGTAAGTGGGAATTTTACGCACATTTTAAACCTTAGTCCAACATATATCTAGACAGAACAATAGTTATTTTTTTAATAATTTTTTTAGAATTTGAATAAACTACCAACGACCTTTTTTTTTCATTTTTTAAATTAAGATTAATTTAAACAGTAATTAGTCAATAAATGTTTTTAGCCAAACTAAGAAACTAGACTTGACGACAAACAGACAGAATTAATAATTAATTGTTCAAAATAAAACCGAAAAATATCTGGGGAGAAGAAAAAAAAAGATTAAAAAATTTTTTAAAAAATATTTTCAAAAAACCGAAAAGGCTACTCGTTGTACAGTGGTTGTTGTTCCATTCGTGGATAACCACAATTTCGTTTCTTGCCGAGTTTACCTCATAAAAAAATGGCCTTGTGCGAAATCTGTTCTGAATTCAACAAATAGACCTTACGAGAAGTAGCTCAATGGTAGAAACGTCGGCTTGACGAATACAAGAGAAAGTAAGGTCTTTCCTTCACTTTTTAAAAAAATTATTTCGTGAAAGAAAGCTTTGATCTTTTAAAAACTAAGCTGAAAAACCAATGAAATATAAAAACTTGTTTCCATGGTGACCCATATATAGGTATATTGGTGTTATATTAGCTATTTCATTCACACCCCGTCGCTATCGGAAAGTAAAACTAAAGAAGAAAATTCGATACCCACGCATACAGACACATACATTTACATATACATACACACGCATATATATAATGAATTATTGAAATAATGATAGATAGATAAATAGATAGATAGATACACTCACACACACATACATATAGAAATATATATAGAGAGAGAAATATATATCTATATATATAAATATATATATCACTTTATATATACTCACATACACATACGCATACACATAAAAATTTAGTACACACACACATATACATATATATATGTGTGTGTAGGTTACCTAAGTGATATATATTGGTATTATATTCGTCTATTTGATTATACCTCGTCGCTATCGGAGTGTAGAAATAAGAAAGAAAATTTGACACACACACACACACACACACACACACATACATACATACATACATACATACTTGTATGAATAGATAGATAGATAGATAGATCTTTATATACACTCACCATCAAACTCAGTCACACAGATAGAGATAGATAGATAGATAGATATACCTTTATATACACTCACACACACACGCACACACACACGCACCAACACACACACACATACATATATATATATATAGTGGTAGTATAAATACATATATATTTTAACCATACGTTGCCTTATGACCATTATTTTCTTCGCAGAATATTTTCCTTTTCCTAAATAGAAAAACTAAAAACTAAAAAAAAAAAAGCCAAAAATATTTAATTCTTTGACCGCCTCTGAAAGCAGCGCCTTTCAACTGAATGCCCTATAACACAGCTATCCATCCAAATTTTGTTGAACAAATTATGTCTTGTCTTTTTCTGAAATTCATAGATTTCCTTCTTTTTCTTTTTTTTTCGTTTTTGTTCTTTTTTTTTTTTTTTCCAAAAAAAATTCTTCTAAAGTCTTAGTCTTAGTAAAAAAAAAAAAAATTCATCATCGCTTTCTTTATATTTTTTTATTCGCAAAGTTTTCCTTTTCTTAAAAAAACCCAAAAACCCCAACAAATCACAGAAAGAAAACGCCAGGTAGATTATTATTATTATTATTATTATTATTATTATTATTATTATTATTATTATTTCACTTTTTTCAGTCTTTTTTTACGTCAGTTTTTTTTTACGCTGGTGGTGTTTCACTGGAGTCTGTGTGACAAGTTTCCTCAGATCAACAGGACTCTCCTGAGTATACTAATTCCTTGCGAGTTTTTCACACCAGGTCTAATTGGTGGTTTTTCACTATGGCTTGATTGACAGCTTGTCCAATCAGATCTCAAGGACTCGCCTAAGTACTCTAGCCGTCTTTATTATTATTATTATTATTATCATTATTATTATTATTATTATTAACATCAAGTCTCCTCAAGCTCTCCAGGACTCTCCTGAGTATCCTAGCTGATTTTAACAGTGCTGTGGTCTGGATGGTCTCACGATTCCTTTCGCTGACCCCCAGTTATCCAGTCTCTCTTTTTTCAAGCCTTTGGGAACAAGGGCACCAACTACAATTGTTATCACCGTAGATGACAAGTTATTTTCTTGATAATTAATTCTAGGTCCGGTCTTCTAGCCGGGGTTTGGTGATCCGTCTAGATCTCAAAGTCCAGAGACTTTTGTTGCATCTCATTTTCTAGTACAGGTTCTGGTCTGTGCGTATTATTATTATTATTATTATTATTATTATTCATTGAATTTTCAACTATTCGTAACTGGCGGCTTTCACAGGAGTTAAAGCGACAGCAAGTCGTTTTAGTACTCCTTGACAATTTTTCAAAATCATTTCTTTGCTTGGCATTAGAGTGAAATATTATTCTTTAACTCCTTGCAATTTTTTTTTCGCGCCAGCTCTAACTGGTGGTTTTTCACTGGAGTCTGAGTAACAGCAAGTCTCCTCAGCTTTCCAGGACTTCTCTAAGTATCATAGCCGATTTTTTTGTATTATTATTATTATTATTATTATTATTATTATTTAGAAAATTAGATATACATAAGTTAGAGCGATATATATATATAGCTAGATAAATGGATTGATACTTTTTTTTAAATCCGTCCTCGGGGTCTCTTTAAAAATGTGTTCAGTATCGTTCCGTTTTTTATATACCTAGTCTATTTTTTTATATTCCCCTCATCAAACCCGTATTGTCTTTCATTTTCAACCCCTTGTTAATTCGTTTCGTTTCTTTTTTCTTTGAATTCCCCCTTTTTTTTAATTCCTCCGTTTTTTGTTGTACTTTTTTTTAAACCTTAAAGAGCCCTACCTACCTATTTTAAAATGCCTTTGAAAATCAATCCTTTAATTAATTTAAAAAATGTCGACAACAAAGAAAAAACAAAAAAGGCAATAATTTCGATATTTTTTATTTATCAATAAGTAAATATCTTTGTTAAAAAAATGTATATAGATATATATGTGTATAGAGAGAGCGCGAGAGAGATATCTATATATAAAAATATGTTACTTCGTCACGTTTAAAATAAAAATTAAAATAAATAAAAAATAAAGACAAAGAATCTCAAAGTGGTGTATCGGATACAAAAAAAATATCTTTTTACCTAAAAAAAAAAATTCCTTTAATCAAAACTCTAAATCCAGACCCCAAACCGTTAATCTAAAGTCGCTAATCTCAATACAGACCAAAACCAGAACACACTTCAAATATATCTGTACAAAATTAATAGCATTTGTTCCATATGTATATTTATTTGTTTATAAATGGTGTATGTAATGGAATACTTTTTTTAAAAGCTCTCGAGCAAGGTCTTTGAATCTTGTTGCTTATACGCAACATCTGGAGTTGATTGTTTTGGTACTTACTGTATTTCTAACCTTTTTTTTTTATATAAAAGTGAGCATAATTGTTTCTGGTCTGAAAGCTGAGTTTGCAAAAATTCACAAAATTCGCAAAAAAAGATCGTAAAACTCTCAGGGAAAACAATAATTGTTATATATTTTTTCTTTCTTTTTTTAAAAACTTTTGTTTAATATCATCCGAAGAGATAATACAAATATAGGGATGTTGAATGAACAAATATAATCCGTTAGTCATAACATCTAAGTATAAAATAACCCCAGACGGCTTGAGCTGCCGTTAAAATCCGTCAACCAACCAATTCTTTATATTCGTTGCCTTGTTGCTGGTTGGTTCAGTTGACCAGTTTTCGATTTTGGATTTCTGTCTAAGAATTAAAATTCTTTGAAACAAAGTCAAATAGTCTAAATAAATTAATCAGTTAGTTAACTAATTAAATTTAATTTGATTAAATAAATAATTAAGTTTTCAATTTTTTTTAAATATTAGAATAAATGATTAACAAATAAAATCCATTAAAATATAAGTAGAAAAAATATAGAAAAGAAAGA
This sequence comes from Doryteuthis pealeii, assembly GCA_023376005.1. Classification (NCBI taxonomy): domain Eukaryota; kingdom Metazoa; phylum Mollusca; class Cephalopoda; order Myopsida; family Loliginidae; genus Doryteuthis; species Doryteuthis pealeii. Next base: position 41,777,714 of record CM042178.1, read on the forward strand.
AAGAAAGAAAGAAAGAAAGAAAGAACAAGAACAAGAACAAGAAGAAGAACAAGACCGTGCTAACTAAATAATTAACTGGGGAATCTTTTTCAAAGAAGAAGGTTTTAAAAAAAGAAGGAAAGAACTAGACTCATCCAAAGAAAGAAAGAAAGAAAGAAAGAAAGAAAGAAAGAAAGAAAGAACACTTTTTTGAATCACCTCGAAAACCAAAAAAGAAAACTTTATTAAAACCAAAAAAGCAGAAGAAACTCAATTTTTAACAAAATATCTATAAAACACGAAATAGGAAAAAATCAAACGACTGTGACGAAACGAAATTTAACGAATAAGACAGAAAGGAAGAATTTTTTTTTTTTTTTTTTTTTTTTTGCCAAAAACTGAAATAAAGAAGTTTGTATTCAAAAAGATAATTAATTAATCAAAGACATTAAAATATAAGGAAGCGAATTGACAATTCACCTTTTGAAAAAGCACAAGAGGAACAAGTGAATGAAAAAAGAATTTGAAGAAAAACAAAAGTAGAATAATTGATAAAGAAAGAAAAACATTGAAAGAAAGAAAAAATTGAAAGAAAGAAAAAAGAACAGATAAATATTTCAAAAAACAAAAAAAAAAAAACATTTTAAGCAAAAAGAAAAAAACATTGTTATCAAAGAAAAAAAGAAAAATAGAAAATTTAAATGAAAAATTTGAAAAAAGAATAGACCCTAGCAAGAAATATTATTAAAAAAACGCTAATTCGTAAAAGAAGAAGAAGAAGAAGAAGAAGAAGAAGAAGAAGAAGAAGAAGAAGAAGAAGAAGAAGAAGAAGAAGAAGAAGAAGAAGAAACCCAAACTCCTTCACACAGTTCCTTGAAGAAAAAGAAAGCCAACATCCACAGAAGAATGTTTTAAAACGTATGTATTAAAACAAATTCTTATACTTGTATGTATTTATGAGATGAGACTTGATATGAATAATTTTGATATTTCGGATAGATCAGATTAATAGCGTTCTTTACGACATTTTGAAATTTCTGTTTTCGAATAAGTAACTTCTTCCATTTTATTTTTCTATATCTAATCGTATTTCTGCCAATAAGTCTGGTGGCATTTATACTGCTTGGTTAAACTCACGGTCATGATTTCAGCTCCGAAACCACGTTTGAATTCATGGGTAATCGTCAGACTAAAAATGACTAATTTTAAGGTCATTTTTATTTTAAAAAAAACAAAAAACACCTGAACAGAGCCCGATGTTACTGTGGCCTGAATGTTGTGTTTATACACAATAAAGATGAGGACAACAGTTCGAAATATCAAAATTACACATAAAAAATTTATTGATTTTTTTTAACAGAACAAATGAATGAATAAATGTATGAAAAACAAATGAATGAAAAAAAAACAAGAAAAATGATATAATGTCTTTGGAATTTGATGAATATTTTTCTGTCGAAATGTCTTAAAACGAAGCATTTTAAATTGATATTTGAAAGCTCTAAGTACCCATTTTATTTTCATTATTCTTTATCATGGTGGTTTTTTTCTGAATTTTTTAGATGAGGCTCGATAATTTGTATTATTTGTATTATTCGCACTATTGTACTCGTTTTGATTGTTATATACACAATGTTTCGGCCGATGTGCCCTCCGGCATTCTTCAAGTGTTTCCTGTTGAAATTGGGAACCTTCTCTTCGAACTTGGAAACCTTCTTGTTAAACTTGTGAGATTTCATGTCGTAATTGGGAGCCTTCACGGTACTTCGAACCGAACCCTTTATTCAATCCACGGGGTAGACTATTTACATCCCGTTAGCCATGACCGGGTACAAGTGTTAAGCTATGTTTAAGTATTTTATGTAATTATTGCTCTTGTCCAGGATTGAACCTGCAACTTATAGATGATTGTCATTTAGAACGCTATTAACTCAATCCTTATATCCGTTACGCCATATAACAATAAAGATGAGTACAATAGTCCGAATAATCCAAATATTACAAAAGTGATTTTTTTCTTCTTTCATCTTTTCTTTTCTTTTTTTTCTTTTCATGTTCTGTTCAGCCATAGTTCTTAATTAAACATATCAAATGTTGTAATGATTAAATCATCATACTCTGGTATATCCACAGGTCCTGCTAGTTTAGTTATTATTTTAATCAAGCATCCACAAAAAAAGAAGCTAAAAGTCGTCGGGGTGGCCTAAAGTCGGTGTCAGTCTATCCCCTTTTCACTAGCGCTAGACCAAGGAGATCATTTTTGCATCTGAGATGGAGCGCCACACTTACCATCAGCTCCTTACATCCCTGTGCTACTCATACGCTGAGTTGGCGAGGGCCGATATCGAACTAGGAACCTTGTGGTTTCCGGTCGAACGCTCTAGCTAACCCGGCCCTTTAAGCATTCATAAATATATCAAATTTCGGGAAAGTATCCCATAGGGGGTTGATATGCCGTTAAAAACCCAATCCAAACGACAAGTGTAAAGCTGTGAATAAAGACCGAGTCTCCGACAAGATTTGAACCTACAACCTCTAATTTACGGGTACCCTTTGATATATGGTCAAGTCACGCTAAAATCATTGGTTCCTGTCAAATCAATATAGTTAAGCAATGATGTGCCTAGTCGGCACATAGGCGGGTAACCACTTAAGAATATCAAGTGCCGTCGCTTGTGCGTAAGCCTTAGTAAATCTTAAAGTGCCTTGCGTGATGTAATGGTTAACAAGCTATGCTTGAAGACAATTGTTTGTGAGTTCGATTCTCACTGGGTGTCCATACTTCTAGCCTTGTATCACAACTAAGCTAAGAAAATAGGGGGAACTTCATGATTAGCAGACCATTGTTTGTAAGTTCGATTCTCACTGGGCGCCCTATGATTGTTGCCTTGTGCCACAACTAAGCCTAAAAAAGACAGGGAACTTCACGTAGTGTAATGATTAGCAAGCTGGATTAGCAAACAATTGTTTGTGAGTTCGATTCTCACTGGGTGCCCCATGGTTCTTGCCTTGTGTCACAACTAAACTAAGAAAAGAGGTGGAACTTCATCTAGTGTAATGGTTAGCAAGCTGGATTAGCAGACCAGTGTTTGTGAGTTCGATTCTCACTGGGTGACCATACTTCTAGCCTGGTGCAACATCTAAGCTAAACTTAGATATAACTAGCAAGCTATTTATAATGAGTTTGATTCTCACTGGGGGTCTCATACTTCTGGCCTTGTGTTACAACTAAACTAAACTTAGTAAATGTTTATTCATGAGGGAGGATTCTGAAATGTCGAGTTAAACGGAGGGTTATTCGGGAGTGCGTGTGGTTGGCTCCAGAAATTATTCAGTATTTATTCATTTATTTTTTGAGGGGGTGGGGAGTGTCCCGGGTATCAGAGTTTGACCCTGGCACTCAGTAGGGAGAGGCAGGATTTGACGCTTCGGACCCCGGATAGAGAGAGAAGCGATTTGACCTTGTATCAAAGACAACCATGCTAAGTTATTTACTAAGCTTAGCTTAGTTGTGGCACAAGGCCAGAAGTAAGGGGGCGCCTAGTGAGAATCGAATTCATTAACAATGGTTTGCTAATTTAGCTTCCTAACCATTACACTACAGTAGAGTCAAAATCCTTAATACATAGAATATATCTTGTCTATTAACGATGTATCTATGAAAATCTGAGTTAGATTTACCTCGAAACAGCCCATGCTATTAGTGCATTTAAAACCCTAAAATGTGTCTTATATATTACTAAGAAATAAAGGTTTACATAATACATAGTGTGGTTAATTTACCTACTGGTTTAAACCAAACCGAGTTTGATAAATAATTACTTGGTGTTATTGATCTCTAATATTATTGTTTTATTCTCCAACGTATTAAGATCAATCCTACGAATTATTTTTAATAGAAAGCAATTGAAATATAATTAAAATAAGTGTAATCATTTTGTATGCGCTCTTATTTAATTTTCATATCCATCCATTATATCCCTTTAATTCGTGTAATTTTTTTTTTATTATCATCTGAACTCCCACTCTAGCAGTTGTTTCTTTATTTTTTCTTCTATTTTTTCCCTGCGTGTTCATGTTGTTTTGTTTTTTTTTTTTTTGTTTTTTTTTCATATCTAAAACGTAAAAATGAAAACAAAATGTAATAAAAATGTACTCATCTTAACAGGAGACTAAGAATTAAAATAAAATAAAATACGTTAAAATCAACATTTTAAAATACGTCAGAATTAACACATAATAACAAATCTATTTCCTCTTGTCAAGACGCAACTTTTGATTTTTTATTTCGTTTTATTGTTGGTTATAAAACCAAATTATACAGAATCTATAATTCTAAAATACGTATATTTTTCAAAAGAATTATATTTTAATATTGTTAACCTCGGCTGATATCTCTGAATTTTTGACAATAGTCCGAATAATTCAAATAATACTCAGCTGATATGATGCTAGTTTCTTTTCATCAACACAATTGCATTGAAATAATACAATGTTTAGATATAATATATATACTTATTTTCAATAACGGGAACCCCCCTGACGTAATAGCTAAACTGCGAACATCGTACTAAATGAGTTCGAATTTAATATATTTCATTACATTAAAACTTGAATACTTACGCCCGGAGGGCACATATTCTTGCTAGTCTGATTTTTTAAAAAATTGAATTATGCTTTTTGTGGGTTGATCTATTACATAAGTCGATTTACCGCAGACAACCTTATATAAGTCGACCCTTGATCTTAAGTCACGAAATCATTAATGTGTTTTTTAAAGCAAATCTTTTTAATTAGTTTTGTAATTCAACCCAACAAAATTATTCTGAATCGACATTAATTATTCCCCCCCCCCAAAAAAAACGAGGCCTTCAAAATTTGACCTCAACCCGAATATATACGGTAATTCAATAACATTTATGAATTAAAATGTATCAAAGACATTTAGGGTTTCTTTTTAATCAATTCCATGTTTTTTAAAGTTTATGTAATCGCTAATAATAAATGCGAATTTCAGTGTGTCAGTGTGTCACATTTTCCAACTTAACTCCTAGAGACCGTAGCCCAACATGTAATACCTTTTTTGTAATCAGAGCGACACCGAGAGCAAATTAAAAACATTCCGGCTTGAATCCAAACCCACAATCATAAATGCGAATTTTAGTGTGTCAGTGTGTCACATCGTTTAACTTTACTCCTAGAGACCGTAGCTCAATATACAATACCATTTTTTAATCAGGCCGACTCAGTGAGCATATTTAAAACATCAGGACGTGCAATTCTGAAATTTTGAATTTCCAAGTTTTATTTACTGCGGTTGTTTTCGACGTTTTTTTACGTGATTTTTTTTTTTTTTTTTTTTTTTTTGTACGATAACAATTTTCATTACTTGGAAATAAATTTGAGAATAATCGAAATTAAGTGCGAAAACTAGTGACAGTTATTCATGAAATAGAAATAATTGTTTGTAACCGTGAAATATATATTTACATTTATATATTAAACTCCGCTTAATAAATTGACCTTGTGTCACATCCTACTCGTAAGGAGGGGTTGGTAAATATATTTTTTCTACGGTAGCACAAATGGTAGCAGAAGAATTATCGTTGAACTTTTAAAGGTAAGCTTGAATTAAAATTTGATATATACTCAATGCAGGAAGTGTCATTGTTAGCCCGAAGTATCAACCGCCCTATCAGTTGGTACTGTAGAATACACTGACTGCATCTCTATAGAGGGATAACCCCCACCAAAAAAAAAAAAAAAAAAAAATTGGGCCACCTGTTGGCTGTGGGTGGCAACCCGTGATGCTTAAGGACAAAATTCTGGTGGCTGAATAGTCAATGATATGCAATATTCCACTTTGGCCAGACGGTCGGTCGGTGAGGTCCCCATCCGATCTTGTCACGTCAAACCCTAGCACCTATATGATTGTTCCAACGCTATTGCCCATATGGCAAATCCCCAACCCTTTTCATCATATATGTGCTAGAAGGCGGCGTTTGAGTGTCCTGGGTATGATGCTAATTTGCATCTAGTAGTGAAGTTCTACTTTTATAGCTCGAAGGAGTGTGGAGTACTCGTTCATTAGCCATTACTGCCAGGTCCACCCAGACCCGGAGTGGTAGTACCTGTTAGGTACCCTCTATGGGTCAAATAGAAAAGAATTAGTTAAGAAAAATGTTTTTAAAAAATTGAGTTTAAAAAAATAATTACAGATTATTTACCTCGTACCCCACTTGTACGGGTTAGACACAAGGCCCTATTAACGGGGGGCCACCCACAGGCCGAGACTCATGGGTGGCAGGTGGAAAAATTACAGTATCCATCAAGCATGGATAAAACAAAAATGACTTCGGCATAAAATAACCCAACAAGAGTTGACATGCCGTAAAATCTAACCAACCATCCAACGATCAGTTCAAAAGTGAACATAATAGCGCGACTGAAGTTCGATCTCGCTTAATACAATGTCACAGTCCTGTATGTTAGCCACTATACAATGGGGACTCCCCCTCCCACGAGAAATATGTATGGATTCCAGTGTAAACAAGAAATGGGGGACCAATTTATAACTTGATTATTATACAAAATTGACCCCTAACTTTATGTTCACATATTTTAGATATATATTAGCTGAGCAAATGTTTTCACAAGTACAAATTAAAAAAATGAATTGAATTGAAACTTATAACGCGAAAAGGCACGTGGTGTAGTGGTTAGAGTCGTAGGAAACGGACACGGCGACCTGAGTTCAAATCCTGGACGAGGCTATTTACATTTCAAATAGTGCTGATGCCATTGGGAAAGGTATGCTTCAAAATACTCTCCCTCCAGTAAATAATAAGGCAGATTGGGCTCTTTAACCATCACTAGGTAACAAGTCTAAAAAAGGGAAAACTCTAAATTCAGGCCTATTAAACTCCACATAAAATTGACCTTGTGTCACACCCTGCTCGTGTGGAGGGTATGGTAAATATATATATATATATGGTTTTAAGTAACCATTAATAATAATTCTTAGTAAACGATTATAGTTTCAAGTAACTATTCTTAATAGAAGGGGTTTACGCCTTAATTAAAAAGCAAATACATCAATCTTTTCCCCGTTTATTCAAAACATTGACATTTCAATTTGTGCCCTTGAAAATGACTAATGAGGGTTAAAATCTCTTTGTATAATACGCTTGAACAATCTTCTACTTAAATTAAAACCAAAGATCCGTAATCTTGTACGAAGCCAATATATATATATATATATATATATATATATATATAGAGAGAGAGAGAGAGATAGATAGATAGATAGATAGATAGATAATACAGTAACAATTTTGGAAAAACACAGGTTCATAAAATGAGTGATGTTTATTTTGCCAATGCTGCAGTGTTTCAATCTGTTTTAGTAGATCTTCATCAGGGCTTTTGTTTATTTGAGGAAAAATAAATTAATCACAGAGAATAAGGAGAGTCTTTTGTTGGTCAATCCATTTAAAAATGTTGAATGAAAAACTATAAATTTATTTTTCCTCAAATAAACAAAAGTCCAGATGAAGATCTACTAAAACAGATCGAAACACTGCAGCGTTGGCGAAATAAACATCATTCATTTTATGAACCTGTGTTTTTTCAAATTTTTCACTATATTACATACGGTCGGATTCACTTTCATTTCACTCTTCATATATATATATATATATATATATATATATATATATATATATATTAGCAAAAATATGCGCCCTCCGGGCACAAGTATTTAAGTTTTAATATAATCAAATATTTTATCGAATTAGAAAGACTAATGGAATTAAAAACGAACATACACTTATCTTTACATTATTCTAATTGATTTCAATATAAAATTATAAATAGGATTGCTTTAAATACGTTTGAGAATAAAACAATAATATTAGTACTCAAATATACCAAGTAATTATTTATTAAATACAGTTTTGTTAAAACCGGTATGCAAATTATTCACACCGTATACTATGTAAACATTTATTATCTAATGATAAACACATTTTAAACACATTAATAACATGCCCTCTCGATTTAAAGGGGCAGGGCTGTGTTTATTGCCCGGTGCCTGACTCTTGAGGGAGAATGCCGACGGTATCAACGTATTTTTTACACCCGATTCCCATGAGCTTCGGTTCGTAGGTGGTCCTACATTAATAGGGCCTTTTGCCTAACCCGTACACGTGGGTTACGTGGTAAATATCTAATATGGGTTATCTTGCGGTAAATCTATCTTAGCTAGACCTTAATAGAGACATTGTTAATAGATAAATGCTAACGTTAATTAAGATATAATAATGATTGTTTAATAACCATTTAGAATATAATGCAAATAACTAAGGGAATTGTGACGTTGGACCTGACGTAGTTTTGGCAGACACATAATATCCATTATAATAAGATATACGATTAAAATTGAATGGTCGAAAAGCAGATCGACTTTTGTTAGCAAACAAATCTTCAGGTTAAAACGTGTTCCTTTATTCTGGTTCTTTATAGAGATGGGCCGTTCCCAATTTCAATGTGGTGGGTGTTTCTACCTGCCCGTCCTTACTACCCTATGTAATTCTCTAATTCACAAGGTAGAGGGCGTGTTTGTTTCTGTGCCTGCGTTTATTTGTTAATTCTGATCGAATGTTTAAAAGCTGCTCCGAGTTATTGAATTCGGTTATTTTTAATTTTTCTTATTGGCACAGAATACAATGTTGATTATTACCATTGTGCGATGGTGCTTTTTTTTAATATAATTCTCTGGCTCACATGTGGTCGAATATATATATATATATATATATATATATATATATATATATATGAGAAGTAAACAAACAGACGATGTGTTTTGATATGGCTTTTATGAGAATTTAGAATATGTCCTTAATTGAAGTCGTACCTAATTTTTGAAAATTAATTAATTAATAATTAATGAATTAGGTGGGAATACCCATTCAAATGTAAGGCTAAACAAATCGAGAAAAATCAATCTCTGTATGTACATTTCAGCCTATTATGCCTCATCAGCAGAGCTATAGACAGGAATACCGCTTTGTGTGTGATTCAAACCCTGACTGTCAAGCTGACAGGCGGAGACTCTAACCATTACACCAGCAGGCCCTTCCCAGATTTTTCGTTTTGTTTAGAAGTAGGTTATATTCCACTTTATGGTGACTTTTATTACACGACAGTATGAGAAGTATATATATATATATATATATATTATATATATATATATATATATATATATTGTGTGTGTGTGTGTGTGTGTGTGTGTGGTATCAATTGTTTCCGTGATAGGATTCAACCAAAATTGAGAACTGAAACGTATATATAAAGACTATTAAGATTATCAAACATATACACTCTCCACCGGGCACCAACAATTAGGCTGCAATTTAATGAAATATATTAAACTAGCAGAGCTAACCGACATTAGTCGGGATTTAAAAGTTAAAAATAAATCTCTTACCAATATTCATAAATAGATTAATAAAAATTTCTTTTTACATATGTTTGTTTTATTATCTTTTATTCTTTATATATTCTTGCTTTTAAGTTGTTTATTTTTATTATTATTCTTGTTCGACCTTTTTCTTTTATTTATCTTTTAATTGTTTTTATTATGTTTTATCCTTTATAAATTGGTTTAATTCTTTAACCATTTTTTAAAATGTATTCTTTTCTCATATAATTTTTTCTGATTTTTTTCTCATGTGAATTGAATTAAACACTGGTATGTTTTGTAATTTAACATGTTCTTATTATAATGGTCATTATGTAACAGTCTGTCTGTAACCAAAACTACGTCACCACTGACATCACAATTTCCTTAGTTATTTAGGTTATATTCTTCACAATAATGAACTAAAATAGTCATTATTTAATCTTAATAAGCATCTTATTTATTAACGATGTCTCTATCAAAGTCGAGCTGAGTTAGATTTACCGCAAAACTGCCCATATTAAAGCATTAAAAATCCTAAAATATATGTTATATATATCTAGGAAATAAAGATTTATATAGTATATGGTGTGAATAATTTGCATAATGATTTTAACAAAACTGGGTTTAATAAATAATTATTTGCTGTTACTGATTTCTAATACTATCATGATAGTCTCAAGCGAATTAAAAGCAATTCTATGTATGATTTTATATAGAAATCAATTAAAATAACAGTGAACTATGTGTAATATTTTTATATTCATTTTTTTTTAGTTTAGTTAGTATTTCTAATCTAATATAAAATTTTATTACATTAAAACTTAAATACTTGGGTGCGTTTTTTGTTGTTGTTGTTTGTTTGTTTTTTGTTTTTTGTTGTTGTTTTTTTGTTTTGTTTTTTGCTATTTAAAAAAATGGAAATTGTGGGTTTTGGTGGGCATTGAGGTATCATAAATATTAAGTTACAGGTTTGTAATTAGTCTTTATAATTTAATATAATATTTTATTTCATTAAAACTTAAATACTTGAGTCCAGTTTTTTGCTAGTTTTTTCTAATTCAGAAAATAGTTTCATTGTTTGACAATAAATTGTTTCATAGTCTATGACAGGGCTTCTCAAAATGTTTAACTTGATGTCCCCGAGCCCCGTAACTTAATTTGATATCTATTCGCCCCTCCAAATAAATTAAATTACGGTCAAGTCATGATGAAAGCAAGGTACCCACTAGATCACCGAAGTTAAGTGGTCCCATCTATGAGTTAGAGAGATCTAAATGAGTTTTTTTTTTTTTTAATTTAATACCCAACAAGAACCAATCAAACAAAATGTCTACGGCACAAAATAACCCAAGGATTGACATGCCGTAAAATCCAACCAACCTAAAAACAATTATACTTTAAACGAATTGTTTTGTAGAAATATTGAATTTTAAAAATAACCCTTTCTATAATAGGTTATAGTGGGGCCAGGTTAGCTCAGTCGGTAGAGCGTTCGGCTAGAAACCACAAGGTTCTTAGTTCGATACCGGTCCTCGCCAACTCAGCGTATGAGTAGCACAGAGATCTGTGCGGTAAAGTAAGAAGCTGATGGTAGGTGTGGCGCTCCACCTCAGATGCTAAAAAAAAACAATCTCCTTGGTCTAGCGCTATTGAAAAGGGGATAGACTCCCTCGCTGACTGGCTGATACCGACTTTAGGCCGCCCCGTCGACTTTACTTTTTATAATAGGTTATAAAATGTCTTTAGAAAAAAAAATTATTTAATAATAGGAATAAAAATATAGATTTAAAAATGTTCTCAATTTGTGAGTACTGGTAATCCTCTTTGGGGTTTAATGTTTATCATCGTTGGAAAGTGACACGGTGAACCGAGTTCAAATCTTGGACGAGGCTGTTTATATTTCCCACCCGAGGGAAGGGCAAGAATCCAATTATTCTTCCTCCGCTATGGTTGAATAGTGGGGCAGAATGTCTAATTGGGTGTGATGGTCACTAGGGATGTGTCTTTTAAGTACAACCCATTCAAAATATACGGGTCGCTTAAAGAGACGAACAATCTGTAAATATATAAAGGGCAGTTGGTGTGTATGTATGTCCTAGAAGCGGCTACCCAGCGTCGACAGGGTAGAGGGGGGGGGTAAAAAAAACTGGCGTATTGATTTGTTTACTTTTGAGATTTAAAAATTCTGAACATTTTTCAGTAAAATTTCATTGCTATTTTATATGTATATTTTGATTTTTAAATATCTTCGAATATAAATCAAATCTTCATAATTTTTGCATAGAAAGCAAAACCCGTTGATATTTAATGTGTATATGTATTTATTTAGTCGTTAATTGTCGTGTTTTCGTAGTTTAATCCGGACATACATACAAACACACCAGCTGCCCTTTGTATATGTACTAGTAGCGGCTACCCGGCGTCGCTTGGGTAGAAGGAGGACAAAAAAAAACTGGTGTGTTGATTTGTTTCTTTTGAGATTTACAAATGCTGAACATTTTTAAATAGAATTGTAATGGTATTTCTACGTATATTTTGATTTTTAAATATTTTTTAATATAAACCAAATCTTCATAATTTTTGCATAAAAAGCAAGAACCGCATATGATATATATAATATATATATATATATATATATATATATATATATATACTTTATCATTTTCGTAGTTTCATCCGGACATACATACATACATACAAACTGCCCTTTATATATGCATAGATGACTGAAATTCTATTTTTGTATGTTAACGAATGTATAATGAATGAAATTATTAGTAATGCAAAATACCGCTCTGACCAAAGATATCCGGATCTTTCAGTATAAATGTCCGTATTGTCCGATGTTTGTGGGCGTGGGTGTTATTATAGGATACAATTTACCATTCATAATAAGTCGGTCGAATGGCCTATTGTCAACCGGACAACAAGAGAGTCTATCCCCTTTTCACTAGCGCTTGACCCGAAAGCTTGATTTTTAAGTCAGAGACAGAGCGTCAGATATACCATTAGATCCCCATTTTATCGCAGAGATAGATCCAAATTTCGCTACTCATGCGCTGAGTTGGCGAGGGCTGGTATCGAACCCGGAACGTTGTGGTTTCTATCCTGATGTTCTACCGACTGAGTTAAACCGGCCATTTTCTGCAACTCCACCAAATTTATTCTTCCCATTAAAAAAAAAGGATTCAAGAATAAAAAGTGCGTTTGTATTAATAGTTTATTGATTCTTTTCTAATATATATTGTACTAGATGTGGCTACCCGGCATCGCCTGGGTAGAGGAGGGGACAAAAACCCTGGTATATTAATTTGTTTACTTTTGAGATTTACAAATACTGGATATTTTTAAGTAGAATTTTAATGCTATTTCTATGTATATTTTGATTTTTGAATATCTTCGAATAAAAATCATAATTTTTGCGCAAAAAAAAAACAAGAACAGATATTGTACACCTCGCACAGGGCTTCTCAAAGTGGTCCGTATAGACCCCTGTGTGAATAAAATTATGGTAGTGTGAATAAAAGTTAGATGTCCACAGGGCATGAATTTAGTAGTCTGCATTTATAAATCCCTTTATATCAAGGGAACAAAAATTGCTCATATCCGGCTTATACCGACAATAGGCCACTCTGCCAACTTTTACATAGTATAATTGTGAAATATTTCTGGATCATGTAAGCTAATTCCCAGATATCGTACACTTTGAATAGGTCTTCTCAAAGTAATCTATATAGAACCCTTGGGGTGAATAAAATTAGGCCAAAGTGAATAAAATCTAGGGTTCCACAGGGCGTGAAATTATTATTTTGTATTTATAAATCCCTTTATAACAGAGCAAAAATTGCTTGATCACGTAGACTAGTAGATATTGTATGCCTCGTACATGGTTTCTTGGACCATATGACCTTTAGGCACCCCTTTTGCTTTGCTGATTCAAAAGTACATTTTTTTCATTTACACCATCAACATCTGGTTGTTTGTTAACAGACGATTTTTAGAGGGTTTTTTTTTTAATTATAAAAATAACCCCTAACCCTAACCACTAACAAACAACCGGGTGTTGATGGTGTAAATGAAAAAAATGTACTTATGTATCAGCAAAGCAAAAGGAGTGCCTGAAGGTCATATGGTCCGATTTCTCAAAATGGTCCATATAGATCCCGGGGGGGGGGTAAATATTTTAGTAGAGTCAATAAAAACTTAGGGAGTCCACAGGGTGTGAACTTACTATTTTGAATTTATAAATGCCTTTAAAACAGGAGAACAAAAACCGCTGGACCATCTAGATTAGTTGCCCGATATCGTACACCTAGAAGAATGCCTGATTAGGTGTAATGACCACGAGTGATGTGTCATTCATATAAAATCCGCTCCCATGTCATTTAAATGAATGAATGACCTGACTCTGATGTAGTTAAACCTTTTTTTGGCATTATAACAAGTAACCTAATATGTGTGATCTCCTCAGTGCCCACAATTTCCATTAAAAAAAAAACTAGCAAAATATGTGCCCCATGGTCGCAAGTATTTACGTTCTAATGTAATAAAATATTATATTAAATTAGAAAGACTAACGAAACTAAATATGAATGAATATAAGATATTACATTTATTTTAATGTCATTTTAATTGATTTCTATATAAAATTATATATAGAATTGCTTTTAATACGTTTGAGAATAACGTGATAGTATTAGAAATCAGTAACAGCAAATAATTATTTATTAAACCCAGTTTTGTTAAAATCAGTATGCAAATTATTCCCTGCATCTCCTATGTAAATCTTTATTTCCTAGAGATATATAACACATATTTCAAGATTTAAAATTCATTACATGGGCTTTTGGCCTGTGGATCCGGTGGCTTCGGCCACTGGACTATTAATGTAAATTAAGGGCGTGATCCCAGGAGACCTTTCACCAGGCAACACCTTCCCCCTTGGTTTAAAGGGACATATATATATATATATATATATATATATATATACATATATATATATACATTTATTATATATACTATAATATATATATATATATATTATATATACTATGATATATATAAATTATATACACTATATATATATATATATATATATATATATATATATACAAAAAGGGGAGAAAGTCAAATTATGGGTGAAGATTTTTTTACACTATATATATATATATATATATATATATATATATATATATATATATATATATATGCATGTTGAATTAAACAAAAGACACATTTCCTGTTTAAACATTTATTTCCCATCCATTAATATAAACTATTAAATTAGATTAAATATTATATAAATTAAATGAAAAACTGAACACATCAGCCCTGATGATGGCACTTCGAAGTGCCGAAAGTACTCGGGATATGAACTTTGGTGGACTAATCCACGAATTCCACCCAAATATTAAAAAGTTGGCCAGAAAATTTGAAAAATCACAAAGAAAATTGTTAAACAGGAGACGTGTCTTTTGTTTAATTCTACATGTATAAATCAAAGAATGCTGCCCAAATACACACACACACACACACACACACACACACACACACACATATATATATATATATATATATATATATATATATATATATATATATATATATATATATATATGTATATATATTGTGTTTACTTCATGCTATTGTTTATGAAAAAGGCATGAATCCAGTTTTCCCTGTAATTGAGATGAAAGGAGACCGCCCCAAAAGAATTCTGTACTTCATTGAAAAGAAAATTCTTTGTCAATGAGTTTAAATAACTGCAAACATGTTCGTTGATTAGAAATTTTCCAGAACAACCCCACGCCCCAAAAATAATCTGGAGGAGGGGTCTCTTGAAATCATCACGAATTCCACTGCTCCCTTTGAATATGATCCAAAAATTCATCATCTGATGATGATTTTTGAATAAGATATTATTTAATAAATACACAATTTAAATTTATATCTCATATTAAAACAAATAATATTTTTGATTTTTACTATGCAAATCAATTGAATATTATTTTTATTATAAGAATGCATTGGAAAATAATTTTTACTATAGGAATATATTGAAAATGATTTTTGCTCTAGAAATGCATTGGAAAATTATTTTTGCAATAGGACTGTATAAGAAAATTATTTTTACTATAGAAATGTATTGGAAATTATTTTTACTATAGTAATGTATTGGGAAATTATTTTTACTATAGGAATGTATTGGAAAATGATTTTTACTATAGGAATGTATTGGAAAATTATTTTTACTATAGAAATGTATTGGAAAATGATTTTTACAATAGGAATGTATTAGAAAATGATTTTTACTATTGGAATGCATTAGATTTTTACTATAGGAATGTATTGGAAATGTTTTTACTAGAGGAATGTATTGTAAAATTATTTTTACAATAAAAATGCATTAAAAAATGATTTCTACTATGAGAATGTAATGGAAAATTATTTTAATACTGGAATGCATTTGAAAGCATTTTACTGTATAAATGCATTCAGAATGATTTTTATAATAGGAATGCATTGGAAAATACTTTATACAATAAAAATGCATTAGAAAATGATTTTTACAATAAAAATGCACTGAAAAATTATTATTACTATAAAAATTCATTGGAAAATGTTTGTTTTTTTTACTATAGAAATGCATTAGAAATTATTTTTATTATAAATGCATGGTGAATAAATTTATATAATTTTATAAATAAATAATTATAGAACCATATAATTTTAAAATACCTTAACAATTATTTTATGATAGAAATACAAATTATCTTCAGAAATTCATTGTAAATTATTGTATCATAGAAATTAATTGTAAACTTGAAGATGTCTTTATTATTATTATTATTATTATTATATTATTATTATTATTATTATTATTATTATTAGCTAAATTATGCACTCTCCTGGTATAAGTATTTAAGTTTAAATGTAGTGAAATATATTAAATCAGAAAGACTAAGGAAATTAAATAAGAACCCATATAAAAAGATTACACTTATTTTAATTATACTCTAATTGGTTTCTATATAAGGTAATTCATAGAAAATAAAACAATAATAATAAAATAAAACAATAAAACAATCAATAACACCAAATAATTATTTATTAAACCTGGTTTTGTTAAAAATCAGTATGCCAATTAACCAAACCATATATTATGTAAACCTTTATTTCTTTGTGATATATAAAACACATTACAGGTTGTTAAATGCACTAATTACACGAGCTGTTGTGGGGCAAATCTAGCTCAGATTTTCATCAGATATCGTTAATAAATATGATTTATTTTATATATTAATGAAATTATTTTGAATATAAACTAAATACTCATTGATAAGCTTACACAATTCCTGAGGGTATTGTGACGTAGTTTTGGTTATAGACAGACACCGAATCTCCATCATAATAAGATGCACCTTTGTATGTACTGTGAGTTTATTATTTACTCTAGAAAAAATACACAACCTCTGCTGGGCGCAATTATTCAAGTTTTAATAAAATTATTAAAATATTAAATTAGAAAAACTAACGAAATTAAATAAGAACGCCTACAAAAGTATTACATTCGTTATTGTTTTATTTTGATTGATTTCAATATAGAATTATACATAGGATTACTTTTAATACGTTTGAGAATAAAACAATAATATTAGAAATCAATAACACCGAGTAATTATTCATCAGACTTAAACCAGTATGCAAATTATCCACACCATATATTATGTAAACCTTTATTTCTTAGTGATATATAAAACATATAGTAGGATTTTAAATACATTAATAACATCGGCTGTTTTGAGTCAAATTTAAATCAGCAAAATTTTAATAAAGATATCGTTGATATATGAAATTGCTAATTAAGATTAAATAAGAATTATTTAATGATAATTGGGAATATAACGTGAATAACTTTGGCTCTTATTTAGGCTAGGTGACCGGTCTATCAGCTGATCACGTCAAGCCCTAGCACTTATATGATTGTCCCGACCATTTTGCTCTCATGGCAAACCTTTTTATTATATACATGCCAGAAGGTGGTGACTGAAGGTTTTAGTGTTCTGGGTATGACGTTAAGCTGCATCTAATGGTTCCAATTTTGTAGCTCTAGAGAGTGTGGAGTACCTCTTCATCGTTATTACTCCCAGGTTCACTCTGACCCGGAGTGGTAGTACTTATTAGGATTTCATATATGGGTTGAATAGAAAAATGAGTATTTAAAAAATTGAGTTTTTAATAAAATTAAGTTTAGATGAAAAATTTTGAATACCCATTACAAATGAATAAAACAAAACGCTTTCGACATAAAATAACCCAACAAGGGTTGACATGCCGTAAAATCCAACCAACCAATCAACCGAAGCAATTGTGAGGTAGTTTCGATTACAAACAGACAGACACATAATCTCCACTGTAATAAGTTATTATTAAACTTTTCATTACGTTTGTTAACCGCTGGTTAGTTAATTTAATTGTCTGTTTCAATTAACAGTATTATATATATATATATATATATATATATATATATATATATATATATATATATATAGTCGGGCTGACCTAAAATCGGTATCAGTAAATCAGCGAAGGAGTCTACCCCCTTTTCACTAGCGCTAGACCAAGGAGATTGTTTTGACGTCTGAGGTGGAGCGCCACACCTACTATCAGCTCCTTACTTTACCGCACATATCCCTGTGGTACTCATACTCCGGGTTAGCTCAGTCGGTTGAGCGTTCGACTAGAAACCACAAGGTTCCTACCGACCCTCGCCAACTCAACAACAATATATATATATATATATATATATATATATATATATATATATATATATATAGTGTTTAAAATATTGATATTTGAGATGTACAGAGTGTTTCAGAGAAATTTATATATATATTTACCAACCCCTCCGCACGAGCAGGATGCGACACTAGGTCAATTTCTTAAGCGGAGTTCAACAGGTTTGAATTCAGAGTTTTCCTTCTCCTAGACCGGTTGCCTAACCAAGGTTAAATAGCCCAGTCTGCCCTACTATTTATCCATAGCTGGAGGGAGAGTAGGATTCATACCTTTCCCAAGGGTATTAGCGCTAAGTGAAATGCATATACGTTCGTAATCTTGACCAATTCTCGTTCAAATGATCTCAAATTATAACAATCCAAAATTCTATATTTAACGTTAAAACGCTTTTTTTTATTTTCCAGTGAATTGCATTTCTATATCTTAAAAGAAAATACATTGAACATAGATTTTTTGAATGTTTGAGATGAGGCTTGAAGATTAGTATTATCTGCGTTATTCGGACTATTGTCCCCATCTTCATTGTTATTTGTACAACGTTTCGGTCGATATACACTCCGGCCTTCTTCAGGTATTTCTTGTCGGACTCTGGAACCTTCTCGAATTCGGAAACCTTCTCGGACTCGGGAACCTTCTTTTCCCGAGAAGGTTCCCGAGTCCGACAAGAAATACCTGAAGAAGGCCGGAGGGTATATCGGCCGAAACGTTGTACAAATAACAATGAAGATGGGGACAATAGTCCGAATAACATAGATTTTTTAGTTACTGACTTATTTGATTTTAGTTAAAACTTGAAATGATTTGAAGGAAATTGTGACGTCGGCAGTGGTGTAGTTTCGGCTATATGCTTTAAAAAAATTATAATTTTGAATTAGTAACAATAAAACGCCCTATGGGCGGTGTAAAAATAATTTTTGAACAAATTACCTGAGGGGAGGGTGGATAAAAATTCAATGTCGGAGAGGTTTTATCATAAGTAAGTAAAATCATCAAATTCATTAAAGGAATAAAAAAAAATAAAACAATTTGAAATGGAAACTTAGTTCTGTCCCTCTCAAATGAAATGTTGCGTGCATCTATTAATTATTAATCAAATAATTATTTTGAATATTTTGCACATAAATTTTAAACAAAATCGTAGGTATTTATTTATTTGTAAACTTTTTAGTAAAATTCTTGTTAAAAAAAATTTTTTTAATTAAAAAAAGAACGATTTTTAAATTTAAAAAAAAAAACAATTTTAAAAGTTGCTTACTCAAATTTTGAGTGTATATAACATAGGCATATTTTTATTCTATGCATCAATGATTTTGACTATAAATGAAATACTCAATAATTAAACTATTATGAATAGAGAATATTGTGACGTAAGCTGTGACGTAGTTTTTGTTACAGACATAAATACATCCAATATCTATTATTAATAGATAATTCCTCTAGAGTATATCTTCATACGTTATACATTTAAATTTATGAAAATTTTCGATTATTCTCATGACGTCATCACATTTGAAAAGAAAGGAACGCAGTTAACGATAACCAAATTAATTTTGTTACATTTTCGTTTCATAAAAATTTTCAAAAAGCATTAATGATTTCTCCGAAATTATATTTATATATATATATATATATATATATATATATATATATATATATATATATATAATATTATATAATATATAATATAATATATATATTTCATAATTATATTATATACACAAGTAAAAAACACCCTCCGGGCGATGTAAAAATTATTATTAAAAGATATTGCTTGAGTGGGTGGGAGTTAAAAATTCAATGTCAGAGTGTTTGTATCACAAGTAAGTAAAATCATCAAATTTATTAAAGGACTAAAAAAATTAAAAAAACAGTTATCCGCTTCAAATAAAATATTGTGTACATCTATTAATTATCACATAATTATTTTGAATATTTTTAACCAAATCGTAGTTATTTATTTATTTTTAAACGTTTTGGTTAACTTCTTGTTACTGAATAAAGGGCACGAGTAAAAAATGAATTTTTAAATTCATTACAAATTTCGGAATTTTTTTTTTTTTTTCATTTAAAGCAATAATACAATTTTTTAATTAATTTCACAGTTCATATATTTTATAACTATCTAAATTTAAAGGATGTATAGTTTATTTATCTAAATTGTCATTATCACAATGGAAAGGATTCAAGGAACATCTTTTATTTATTTTATTAATATTAATTGTTCTTTATTCAATATATTAACGATTTTGGTAATTGTGACATAAGCAGTGACGTAGTTTCGGTTACAGACAAATAGAGCGAATCTTCGTTATTAATATATATATATATATATATATATATATATATATATATATATATATATATATATATATATCGTCATGTCTATTATCATTATTCACTCCTTGTGAGTTTTTCACAATAGCTTAAGGTGATGATCTTTCACTGGATTCTAAGTGACAACATGTCTCCTCAGGTCTTTAGGACTCTTCTGAGTATTCTAGCCGATCTAAACAATGCTGTTGTTTTGGGTGGTCTCAATTCTTCCTCGGATTTCCAGTTCCTCTAGTTTCTTTTCTAAGCTTTTGGGGGACCATTCCAAAGGCACCAAGTACAATTGATATTATCGTCGCATTCATGCCCTACTATTTATCCATAGCTGGAAAGAGAGTAGGATTCATACCTTTCCCAAAGGTATTAGCACTAAGTGAAATGCATATAAGTTCGTAATCTAATAACTTTTTTTGTGTTTTTTTCCCTTATTTTTTTGTTTGTTATTGTTTGTTTTTTGTTTGTTTTTTTTTTTTTTTTTTTTTTGGGGGGGGGCTTTTGTTCTCAGGCAAGGTCCAAGTATTTGTCTATATTTTATCTTACTTTTATTTTCGTTTGCATTGAATGTTATGTTTTTAGATATCTAAATGTTTTATGTAATGAATATTTACTAAGCTTAGCTTAGATGTGGCACAAGGGCAAAAGTATGGGACACCCAGTGAGAATGGAACTCACTACTAATTGTTAGCTAATCTAGCTCGCTAACCATTACATTATGTGAGGTGCCTATATAATGAATATAACTATTCTACACAAACAGAATCTATCACGCTTTCCTACTTCGAGGCACCAATATAAACACCCAAGGCAAATTACTACGGTATCATCTAATGTATTAGATTAATAGAATATCAAACATTAAATAAAGTAATAATACAAATACTAGCAGGACCTGTGGATATACAACAGTATGATAATTTGATTATTACAACGTTTGATATCTTTACTTAAGAGATATTGCAAAATAGTTCAACATGTAAGTAAAGTAAAGTCGTCGGGGCGGCCTAAAGTCGGTATCAGCCAGTCAGCGAGGGAGTCTATCCCCTTTTCAATAGCGCTAGACCAAGGAGATTGTTTTTTTAGCATCTGAGGTGGAGCGCCACACCTACCATCAGCTCCTTACTTTACCGCACAGATCCCTGTGCTACTCATACGCTGAGTTGGCGAGGACCGGTATCGAACTAGGAACCTTGTGGTTTCTAGCCGAACGACTGACTCTCTCTCTCACTCTTTCTTAAAAGAGGGGTTGTAAAATATTTACATTGATTTGTCGATAAAAATCTGGGGAGAGGTGTTTAAAATATCTACATTAATTTGCCGACAAAAAAGTGATAAAAACACGACTCGGAAAATATCTAAGTTGGGCCAGAAATTCGCCTGACGCTGGCTCGCAAAAGCATAGCGTAAATTAGGGCAGGACGTCGGGACAATATAAGATCAAATTTACCAAAATATATTCCGTAATTCCCAATTTCAATATTACAAATAAAACAAATATGTAATTTCTTCTTTTTTTTTTTTCTTCTTCTTTTTTTTTTCTAATTCGTTTTAATTTTGTGTTGAGCATTTAAGCTATGCAACACGGTTTCATTTTTAAAATTGGGTGAAATAAAATGGGACAAATAAAAAATATACGATTAAGCGACACAAGATAATTTGGATTTACAATATATAGATATTTTCATGAGTGTCATCTATTAGATATCTAAAGTAAATACCCTCTTGTGACACCTGTCCTGCTGATCGGGCTTAGGAGACGCTGTCTGTATCCCCCGCAAAGAGATAAGACCTCCCGCAAATGGGGGTCCGGGGTATGCCAATAAAATACACCTGATGGATCTAGAGAGTATGGAGTACTCATTCATCGCCATTACTTCCAGGTCGACTTTGACCCGGACAAAGTAGTACTTGGTAAGGTGCCATTCATGGGTCAAATTGATATGATTAAAAGTTATTCATATTCGATAGAAATACTTGATACTATAGAAGTCGTCGGGGTGGCTTAAAGTCGGTATCAGCCAAACATCGAGGGAGTCTATCCCCTTTTCTCTAGCGCTGGACCAAGGAGATTGTTTTGGGCGTCTGAGGTGGAGCGCCACACCTACCATCAGCTCCTCACTTTACCGTGCAGATTCCCGTGCTACTCATATGCTGAGTTGGGCGAGGGTCGGTATCGAACCGAGAACCTTGTGGTTCCTAGTCCAACGCTCTACCGACTGAGCTAAACCGGCCCTTGATACTATATATTTATTTACCAACCTCTCCGCACGAGCAGGATGTGACAGAAGGTCAATTTCTTAAGCAGAGTTTAACAGGTTTGAATTCAGAGTTTTCCTTCTCCTAGACCGGTTGCCTAACCAAGGTTAAAGAGCCCAGTCTGCCCTACTATTTACCCATAGTCGGAGGGAGAGTAGAATTCATACCTTTCCCAAGGCTATTAGCGCTAAGTGAAATGCAATTACCACGTCCAGGATTTGAACTCGGGGCGACGAGTCCATATCCTATGACTTTGACCATTACACCACGCGCTTCCTACTTGATACTAAATATAAGTGTGCGTAAATCGTTTGTACTAAGAATAGTTCATCATTATCACGTCGCGCTAGTAGCACGGTTATCCATGACAATCTCTCACCAACCATCCCTATCGTTCATCGCCCACTGGAGGTCCTCTGTGCAGCATCCAGTATCCGCGTAGACCTGGTCAATGTAGGTCTTTGCTGGACGGACGGCCCATCATGTGCTGGTTTCCATAGAAGAACATCACTTATGGGTTCGTCCTTATTTCTGAAATAGTGTCCAGCATGTCTTGTTTGACACATTCGGGTGGTCTGTGTGATAGGGGGCAAGTGGTCGTACATTTGCTTCCTTGTGGCGTGTTTTTTTTTTTTTTCACGATTTGTTAAAGATCGCACGCAGCATTCTTGCGCAACACCCATGTAGTTTATTTTCTAGGTGCTTCGTTAGGATCTAAGTGGTGCAGCCATACAGTAGCACTGATACAACTTGGAAGAATGTTCGCTTTAACTAGTCAGTGAGATCTGATTTCCATATGACTGATACTTAAACCTAATAATTGTTTGCCTAAGACTTTTATTATTTTCTGTGAACTGCTGAAACGGCAAAAATCCACAAGATGACAAGTTGTTTTTTTTTTTTTTTTTTATTTTTTATTTAATTAACACTATGCCTGGTCTAAACAATATCTGGCATTAAAGGTTGATTTGCTTGTGGTGTACCCCTTCATTGCCATTACTCCCAAGTCCACTCTGATCCGGAGTAGGAGTACCTGTTAGGTTTTTTTTTTTATCCATAGGTTAAATAGATATAAAAAAAAGTTTGAAATTCAAGGCTTAAATATCATTCATATTAGCGGTTATATATCTATTTCCACCCATATTAAATGGGCATCTCCAGAATGCAATTTTTTAAAAGTGGAATTGGAAATGCTGTGGACTTTATATATATATATATATATATATATTTCTTTGGGGACTCCAGAACTTGAAGAAAATTAAAGAATGAAATAAAAAAAGATAGAATAAATAAAAATAAAAATATGATATTATGTCTCAGACTTAACCTTTGGCCCCTCGTCGAGTCTTAGGCCGAAATACGCATTTACGTGGAATTTTCAGTTTTTTGGGGGGGTTGTAGGGTTAGGATGTTTGTGGTGGGATATTAGGCATGGATTGTGTGAAATTATTTGTATGTATTTAAAATACCGAGGTCAGTATTCAAACCATTTTAAGTGTATTGAGTTTGATTATCCATTTCATTTCTTTTTGTTTGCGTATTTGTGTTGTTGCAAATATATATATATATATATATATATATATATATATATATAACTTTTGAGGAAATATTTTATTTAAAAGTGTAATGGCAATTTCTAATGAATTTGTGTCTTTTTTCTTTCTTTTATTTCTTTTCTTAGGAGAACGATTGGAGAATAAGAATTGATCAACTGTCCAAGAGTTTCCATTTCTCTTGAAGAAGGTTTTGAAGAATTTGGAATTCTTCGAAAGGTTTCGTTTACTAATCCAAATTCTAAAATTTAATATTAGAAAATATTTATTCCAATTTGAAGAAAATGTAGAATTTTAGATTTCATACCAAAGAGAGATAGAATAAAGTAAGAATTTAAATATAAAATTGTACAAGCCGAGAGAAGAAGAAAAGGAAGGAAGAAAAAACGGAAGAAAATCAGACTAGACGAAAAAGAACGAAAAACATACACCGAAGAAAGAAAGAAAGAAAGAAAGAAACAAAGAAAGAAAGAAAGGAAGGAAAAATTAATTTGAAAAAATAAGAATATTTAAAAAAAAAAATAGAAATATATTAATAAGAAAGAAAGAAAGAAGCAAGGAAAGAAGAACGAAAAGAAATCACCCCAAAGAAGATAAAAGAAAGTAAGAAAGAAAGAAAGAAAGAAGCAAGGAATGAAGGAAAAAGCAAGGAAGAAAGAAAAAGGGAAGAAGTAAATTGAACTGGATAGCAAAAAATAAATTACAAAAAAGAACGAAATATATACCACGAAGAAAGAAAGAAAGAAAGAAAAATATTTTAAAGAAAGATAAGAAAATATATTAGAAAACGAAAGAAAGAAAGAAAGAACGAAAGAAAGAACTGGAGAAGCTGAGAAAAAGAAAAAAAAACCTTTATCTTAACTTGCGATTCAAAATTATCTTCAGGTTCAGAGTTCAAATCAATATAAATTCGTGTGCGGTCAAAACTACAGTACTACCGTGTGTATAATAATAATATCATTTAGGGAGGCTCAAGTCGTCGAAAGATATCACATGTTTGATAAAGAATGGAATATGAGAATCTTTACTGACAGCAAAGATAAAGACACGATTAAAGAATAGATTGTTTCTTTCTTTTTTTAAAGAAAAAAGAAACCCAAATAAAAGCCACAAATAAAGAGTAAGAATATAAGAAAGGACGAAGAAAAAGAAAGAAAGAAGGACAAAAGGAAGGAAGAAAGAAAGAAAGAAAGAAAGAAAAACTGTGAAAACGAAGGAAAATCCTCCTCGAAAAACAAGAAGAGGAAAGTTACTAAACCTGAAATATCAACTCTTTGCCTACTTTAAGCTGCTCACAGAGGCTCTCCTGCCGGAAACTTTTTCTACGCATACCACAAACAAAGTACAAAAACTGATTTTGAGTTCATTATAATTGAGCAGAAGGGCTCAGATTAAAATAATGATAAGACTTTATTTGAATAGAATGAGTTCTGAGGTGAACAGATAGTGGACTTTGAAATATCCCATCATACAGTTAAAAAAAACTACCAAGAAATTCTGTACCATATTTGGTAGGCAAAGAGTTAATTTTTATTATCAAAATCATACAAGAACAATCTAGATATAAATAAAAGACATCCCAATTTAAAGTTCTGGAAGCAACTGAAACGAAAAACGACTCAGCAAGTGTTATAATATCCTTATAGTTGCTATATATATATATATATATATATATATATATATATATATATATATATATATATAATATGTTAAATTTTTGTTGAATTTGACTTTCATTTGAGTAATCGTTAAAAATATATCTAAAAAAAAATATTTAAAAAATTCAGTCTTAAAAAACATATATAATATAATTGATATATTTTCTAAAAAAAAATATTTTTCATTTAAGAAACAAAAAAAAACAACAAAAAAGAGAAAAAAAATTGTGATAAATACTTGGAGAAAAAAAAGCCAAAAAAAAAACAAACAAATAGTCAATATATATATATTTGTTTTTGATTTTATTTTCTTATGAAAAAAAAAACAGATTTTTTATTTTTATTTAAAATTATTTTCTTAAAGAATTTTTAAATGATTTAATTTTAAACATTTCTCTACCCACCCCACACATATACCTTAAAGTTTGTTTCTTTGAATTCGCAGCTCCTAAGTGATATACGAAAGGAACGTATTTAGTATACATTCTGCTTTAATTTTTAAAATTCAGTTTACTTTAACGTCTCTTTCTCTCACACACACACACACACACTCCCTCTCCATGACTAATTTCTCTCGCAAATAAATAAATAAATAATGGTAAACAAAAAAAACATCCAAATGATTCATAGTTAACAAAGAATCCAGAAAGGGTTAATCTGACATCTTTTTTTATATATATATATATATATATATATAATTATAAAAAGCTACAGACTTGCAAAATGTCATCCGAAAGAGAATAAGCTGTTGGTATATATTTGTATATTTATTTATGTTTTTTATCTGGGTAAACGCCCGTGATATTTAATTTTTTCTAAGTTTAAAACGAAAGGGAAAAAGAAAGTGAAAAAATCCAGATATAAATATTTTTAAAGTATTCAAAAAAAGCAATAACTCAGCAAATATATCCATTCAGATTTTAAAATTTCGGTTTGACTAAAAAAAAAAAAAAAAAATTATATGTGTATATAAAGGCGTTCCTCTAAATTGTCACCATACGATTTTTTAAATTTTCTTTTTAAATTTATTTGAGACTTTACTAATTTCGTTTAATTTTTCAAGATGGCTTCCTTCTTTTTTCAAAAACTGTCAGACAAAAAAAACAAACACTGAAATTCCTTGACTAACGCCAAAACTAAGAACCTCTTAAAACCAAGCTTCATCCAGAAACCAAGCCTTCGTCAGGAAACCTTTGCCGAATAATCGCCGATAAACTGTCCAATTGACAACACCTAAAACTCCAACTGTACTCCTTACAAACACGTCTCTGTCACACAGTAAATAATCCTGCACCAACAATTTCAGAAAAAAATAACACCTACACCCCTAAAAACAAAAAGACGACAATCACCTAAATGCCTGGGCCGAACTAAAGGAAAAGTGTAGACGATTCCCGACAAAAACGGCACTATCAACTGAAAGAATTTTTTATTACTAAGTAATTATAATCATCTTTTTTGTGCCGTATCTTATAGTAAACATCATCCCTTTGGAAAAAAAACCTCGTGACCCCTTAAAGTTGAAGGAAGTTCCCAAAAAAGCTTAAGACGTGACTTCGGGTACCGAAGATAATTTGGAAGATTTCACTTGAGAAAAAGCTGGTCGACCTCACCAAAAAACGACAACGTCTCTCAATTGCTCTGCTCAAAAACGATTTTTTTTTAAATCCCTGAGACGTTTGGCAAGACTTTTTTTTTCAAACTTTCACGGCGGCAAAAAATCGAAGATGCAACATCCTGAAAACGGTAATGGTTTGAAAACATAAAAAACATAAAAATGTACAGTAACTCTGAAAATACAAGAGGCAAAAAAATCTATTGCTCGCGAGGAAGTTGCATATGTATTGACAGTCTTTCACGCCTTCAAAAAGTTTGAGGAGTGATTTTTGGTAAAAATTGGACAACAAGCAGTGAAACCAGCGTTCTCTAAAGAAACAACTTTCCGAAAAACAAAGAAATTGTTTAACAGAAGAACCATTCCATAGACTTTCTGTCATTGACCAAATTCTCAGGAAAAAAACAAGGAAGCCATAGAATTTGTATCTAAGGCAACTGTTATTGAATGGTTCGGACCGTTGAGAGGCATAAAAACCGACATAGTTTATTGTGTACAATTCTTTAAAATAAAATTTTTAAAATTCTTCAGATCTTCTGACACGACCACCGGTTTTTCCCACTAAGACCAGTGATTAGCCCCAGTATCTAGCCTTGGGTGGAGCTTATCATCCTAACAAACAGGGGATCACAGGAGGCTCACCACTCACAACCTAAAGGTTGCGAGTTCAATCTCTGTAGCCTCCTGCTACAGCGGTTCCGTTCATACGCGAGAAAAAAATCTCAATCAATTGAACCCCTTTTTTTTAACGTGTTTCGAATACGGCCTTGTAAAAGACTAAAACTTTTTCTGACTTTTAGTTCCAGTAACGACGATTTTTGGTTCGTTAAATTGATAAACCTATTCTGAATTTATTGCTCAAAGAGTGGAATTCCTGACATTCTACAATTGCTAAATTACACAAAAGTTTCACTTCTGATTTTAAATTCTTTACCGGACAGCAAAAAATAAATAAATAAATAAACTGAAGGGAGCTAGCATTAGATTTTAGCCCGGCCGAAATAGAATACCACTCAGGGTAAACTAGAACGGCTTCAGTGTATCCCCGAGGGATTTTCTGACCGCGTCAAGTAAACCGAGGTCTGTAAGTGCTGCCAGTGACCGTAGCGTTAATTTTTTTTTTTTTAAAGAAAAGAAAAGAAAAACCGAAACGTTTCGAATCGGAAATTTTCTGTGGAAGAAAAAAAACAGTAAAAGACTTTTATTATTCAAAGTGGAAGTCGGTATCATGGCGACCAAAAAGAAGGAAAGAGAAAAACGAACGTTAAAAAGTGGCCGAAAGTGTCATTCGCGTCGGGGCGCCACCCTGAACGAAAACTGGAAGAAGCAAGAAAGGAGAGAGATGCGGAAGGGAGTCTGGTTGAAAACATGGGGAGAGGAGGTCTTCGCTGAGACTAGAAGAGAAAGGGGAAACGAAAGCGATGCCCGGTTAGGGAAAAAAGCGAAAAGTAAAAACTCTAGAGAAAGGGAGGTAATCTTTATTAGTAGTAGTGATTGTTATCATCATAAAAAACAATATCAAGAGTCAGAAAAAAACTGCAAGCAGCAGCCGACAACTACAGATTCAACATCTCTACGACTACTACTGTTTTGTGGTACAGGGAGATGGCCCCAACCTCGCACGGTTAAGAGGCGGCACTCTCAACTGAAAGGAGTTTTTATTGTTAGAAATAACAGCTGTGATAATGTTAATAATAATTCTGTAAATAAATTTGGTTATAGTAATTATTATAATCATCTTTTTTGTGCCGTGTCTTTTAGTAAGCATCTTTTCTTAGATAAACCTTCGTGTCCCCGAATAATAAAGCCGAATGTAGTACCCGAAAATAAATCAAACTACAAGTTCTTTGAAAGTCAAGGAAGTAATTACAAAGTTAATAATAATAAAAATAATAATAATAATAACAACAATAATAATAATAACGCCTTTTCCTCCGTTTGTGTTTCTATACGCACTATTACCTGTTCAGAAAATTCTGCTCGCTGTAATACTACTAAAGCTACTACTGCTGCTACTACAGCAACACACCCGCATCGGTGTACGCAGGACAAAAAACGCTCTCAACTCTTCTCGCCTTTCTACCCTGAACAAACTCTGCCACCCGTGCCTTCAAAATCGGCACAAGGTTATCCTCATCTCGACATCATCCACTTTTCAAAATGTTACCCTCGCTGGAGTGTCGTCTTTTGCAGGGTGAATACCCGGACGATGACGGCCGATTTAATTGTACGAAGCGGCGGTTCGGCCAGAAGATTTGAATGCAGGCTAGAGTTTGCTTCGTACGAGAACAACAGTAACACTGATGCGAACAAAAACACCGACGTCTCCTCCTCTTCTTCTTCACCATCCTCATCATCATCGCTCACTCCTTACTTCCCGGGGCCAAAGAACTCTGAAACAAAAGAACAAAAAGTCGAACGTCACGGGCTTGTCCTGCGTCCCATTGACAATAACATCAGCGTTTTTCTGTTGACGAATATCCGATTAAAAGGTGACGGCAATTGTTTCCGTCCGGGCTTAGATGCAAAGAAGAGCACTACGAAGAAAGAAGAGCTATCAACGGAGCTCGGTGTAGGTCGCCTGATTACTCGCATTAGAATAACAGAGAGCGCCGGGACTAAATTGACTGAAAATAAAACGCTACATTCAGAACGGAAAGCGAGTCATAAACTAACGAGAGGGAAAGTAAAGAACAAACAAAGATCTATTGTTCCTCCTTCCCGACAATACACAAGAAGGATCTGTTACTGGAGTTGTTGTTGTACGGAAGAAGTAGAAATTAAAAAAAACAACACTACGAGAGTTGTTGGCGAGAACAGCTCCAAAAGGCTCACTATTCGCTCTGTAAATACGCCAATACGAATAGGGACGACTACTTCCATATTCGAAAAGGGGAAGAAGTCTTTTAAGAACTGTATTGGTGCTTGTGGGAGTAGTAGGCAACTGATAGCAGGGAAGAGACGTAGCAGTTCTCGTGGTAACAGTAGTCACAACGACGAAAAGTCGTCTAGTAGGAGGAGGAGGAGGAGGAGGAGGGGTAGAACGAGTGGTGATCACTTAGTGACTCGTTTAGTGGTACGCAAGTTTAGAGAGTCAAAAGACTGCCAGGCCATAGTCGATGCCAAAAACGGATCTTCTGAACCAGCACGGATTCTGTTTAACACAAACACAACAACCAGCACAGAGTGGACACTATCGTACCTACAACAGACACTAAGGATGGAGACCACGTCACCCGGGATTTTAAATCGGCAAGAGTTCCTTTGGAGCATCTTAGACCGACGTCCCGCCAGGGATACCAATAACAACGTACACACGAATCCACACGACTTCGAAACATATAACCGTGATAATAATAACCATCACAGCCAGCAAATAAACGCTGATGATGATGATGTTGATGTTTTTGACAATAGTTGTCGGTACCTAAGTTCTATGCAAGTAATGTGTATAAACAAGGGGTCCTTACATTCATTGGCAACAGCTCGGCCCTTAGAAAATCACCAAAGTAAGCCTAGTAGTCAAACCCTAAACAGTATCTCTACAGAAAATACATCTCCCCCATCTACGGCTCGCTCCCCTCAATCTCCCTCATGTGGCCGTCATAACCCCCTCATTCGTCCCAGTCCCCCTTTATCTGTACACCACCATAACCACCATCCGAAACAACAACAAAAACAACAACAACAACAACATTTCTCTTATCAACACAAAAACAAAAACAATATTAATATTTCTTATTACTACGATTATTACTGTGATTATTTTAAAAAATTCGCCAAGCGATTCAAGACCAAGCGCCTCAATCGGATACTGCCGTATTGGGGAAACTCTTTACTGGGGTTGTTACTCGTGTTTCAACTGGTAGGTTCGCCAATCCTAACCAGTGCCGTACCCGTGGCCAAGAAAAAACTCAGCGACGAGGTCAAAGGAATGGTGAGTAATTTCAAGAAACAAACAAAAAAAAAGTTGGGTAAAAAAAAAATAAGTACCCGTAAAATCAAATCTTTTAAAAAAAATTTCAATTTTGGTTAAAAAAAAACAAAAAAAAAAACAAAGTTAACTCTGTCGGAAATATAGCAATAATCTCAAAAAGAAACCCCAAAAAATCCTGTCCCAAATTTGAGAAGAAAAAAAAAATAGAATAACCACGAATGTTAAACTATTTCCGCCCTTGAATCTAGTTTTACCCGTAGAATATTCACTATATATATATATATATATATATATATATATATATAAATGCATATGCACACACAAGATTATATATATATATATATATATATATATATATATATCTTGTGTGTGCATATGCATTTATATATATATATATATATATATATATATATATCTTGTGTGTGTATATGCATATATATACATCTCGTGTGTGTATATGCACACACATATATATATCTTGTGTGTGTGTATATATATATATATAGATATATATCTTGTTTGTGTATATGCATATATATATCTTGTGTGTGTGTATATATATATATATATATATATATATATATATATATATATATATATATATATATATATATATATATATATATAGTGTGTATATGCATATATATATATATATATATATATATGCATATATATATATATATATATATATAGTTTGTGTATATGCATATATATATATATATATATATTATATATATATATATATATATATATATATATATATATCTTGTTTGTGTATATGCATATATATATATATATATATATATATCTTGTGTGTGTATGTATATATATATATATATATATATATATATATATCTTGCGTATGTATATATATATATATATCTTGTGTATATATATATATTGCGTGTGTATATTGTGTATATATATATAAATTGTGTATATATGTATATTTGTGTATATATATGTACATATGTATATATGAATGTGTATATATGTATATGTGTGTATATATATGTATATATGAATGTATATATATGTACATATGTATATATATATGTATGCATGTATATACATATATATAATAGTGTGCTATATAAGTAGAGAGTGCTCAATATCGTGAATAGAGAACTTGGTTTGAGAATTGCATAGGCGAGAAACTGTCAGAAACCAAGCACTGTTAACTTCATGTCCACGCTACCCTAACTCATATATATATGTGTGTGTGTGTGTGTGTTCACAGTTCAAGGCAAATGAGAGTTATCTATTCACACATTTTCACAAGATTTTTAATCTTTTATTTTAATTGTGGCCTGAGAGCCATATATGACCCTCAGAAGTGTCACAGAAACCAGAGAGCTACATGCGGCTCTTAAAACAATGAAAAGGTCATGCAATCTTGCCCCTCAGAAGTAGTAATAGTAAGCCAAATCTTAAGTCTGGCACAAGGTCTCGTGTATGGGTTACTTTGAAAGAACCGATATCCTGACAAATACAAAACCCCACTAAAGATTTTACCCAATTATGAGGATGAACATTCAAAGGGTCTATGTTGCTCTTCACAGATAAGTGTAACTTAGATGTTGCTCAAGTATGGGGCACACGGTGCAGAGCGAACTCACTATTAATTCTCCCACTAGTCTGGCTCGCTGACTTTTTACGACATGCGAGACGACTGACAGTTGTAGATTTTTTTTTTTATTTTGCTCGTAATATTCATCTTTAACAATGGAAACATGGTATTTTTAAAAACATAAATTTGTTTTTAAACTTTCATATATATATATATATATATATATATATATATATATATATATATATATATAAACTACTGTCCCTAAATAGTAGGTCGGACTGGGCTCTTTAGCCTTGGTTAGGCCACCAGTCTAGGAGAAGGAAAAATCCTAATAAATGTATATATATATATATATATAATGTGTGTGTGTGTGTGTGTAATATAGGTATATAGATGTATAAATATCCAACAACATTCACTCCAGCTATGGGAAAATAGTAGGTTAGACTGGGCTCTTTAACGTTGGTTAGGCAACCAATCTAGGAGAAGGAAAAATCTGAATTTCATAAATATATGTAAGGGTGTGTATATATATATGAGTATATATATGTGTGTCCATATATGTATATACACACACACACACACATCTATAATACTTTTCAGATACAAGACCGAACTTGCTTACACTCCTGATTAAGTTTTTTTTTTAATGAAATAATATCCAACCTAATTGAATTTATTCGACAACATAAACAATGGTGGTTTCCCGTGAAGGATACTGGCATATATATCTCTAGCCTTTTACAACCTGACCCAAAACACACACACACACACATATATATATAAAAATTATATATATACATATATATATACAAAATTATATATATATATATATATATATATAATGTATGTTTGTTATTGGATACAATACATTTAAGGAGCGATTGTTTTCATTGGTTTCAATGTTTCGTGTAAGCCACTTATCGCCAAGACAACGCGTCCGTGAAAAATGTATTGTACCCTATAATACTATAAAAAAAAATTATATATATATATATATATATATATATATATATATATATATATATATATTAAAAACTACAAATATCATAATCTAGTTACTTGGCAAGCAGCCATAAAAAAATGTTTCTTAACCCCCACTGATATATTTCCGACTTGAAGTTAATGTGTCAATTCACAATATATGTATATGGGGTGTTCATAAAGTCTTGCACCAGTTTTAACATTGAAAACTTAATAACACACTTTGTACAAATGATAGACTCATAACACCATATTAAAGTTCGACTCTTGTAGTTTTTTTTTTAATCTATGTTTTACTTATGGCATTTCAACAAGACTTCCATCTTTGTTGTTATATTTTAAATCCGTTGCAGGACTTTATAAACAACCTGTATATATAATATGTTTAATTATTACCATGTTTCGTTTACCTATTAATATATGTTTGTTTTTTGCTGTTTGTTTTTTGTTTTTTTGTTTTTTGCTTTTTGTTTTTCTTGTTTAAACCTGTGATTTTCTTTACGATAATACCTCAACATAGAATGTTTGACCAGGTAACTTTTTTCTTCTTTTCTACCTACCAAATATGAATTGTGATTATTTGATTTGTTTTACGGCATAGCAACCTCGGTGGTTCATTTAGTGCCAGCAAAGTTTTTGAAAGATTCGTAGCGATAATTTGGTAGAATTTTTTCCAACTCAATATTTCTATAAACGAATTTTTCTATTTAACCCATAAATGGGACCCTAACAGGTACTACCACTCCGGGTCAGAGTGGACCTTGGAGCAATGGTGATGAAGGGGTTCTCCACATTCCCCAAATCTCCAGAACTGAAACCTCACCATCAGATAGAGTTTGACGTCATTCACAGGACACGAAGATCCTCAGCCATCGCCTTCTAGCACTCATATGATAAAAAGGGTTGGGGCTGGTCATACGGGCAATAGGGTTGGGGCAATCATATAGGTGCTAGGGCTTGACGTGACTAGCCGATTGGACGGAGGGGAATATGAATTGTATTTATGTATCTAATAATTCATAATCTATATATATATATATATATATATATATATATATATAATCAGCTGAGATAACCGGTAAGAGGTCAAGGTTTAGATCTCAGCTGATTTTAATGGCAATAAAACGATTCTTTAATTGATGGTTGGTTGGTTGTTTTATCAAAAGCACGTATATGATAAAAAGAGTTGAGCAATAGGGTCGGGACAATCATGTAGGTGCTAGGGCTTGACCAGCCAATTAATTGGATGGGGCATCTCTGACCACCTCTCGGGCTTGATATGACTATCTGGTTGATCGGCGAAGGCCTATCCGATCACCCGTCTAGCCTAAGTAAGGACCAAAGTTGAGTGTTGCATGTCATGGACTTCTCAGCCACCGGTTTTCCATCCTTAAGCATCATGGGTCACCACCCATAACCAACAGGTGGCCCCATCGGTGGTGGGGGGATCCTATCCCTCTGCAGAGGTGCAGTCGATACATTCTACCGTTCCAGCCGACAGGGCTTGGAAACATGTAACCCAATAAAACCTGTCATACGTTACCTAGGGTAGGAGATGGGCGCCGCTGAGTAAGCCTTCCATTGCTCTATAAAGGGGAATTACTCGCCGTTGCACCCCGATGACCTAAAAGGTTACTGAAGTGGAAGAGTGTTCTGTAAAAGTTTTCACGAATTTTTGTCAAGAAATATAATAATTTTTGTCAAGAAATATATATATATATATATATATATATATATATATATATATGAATGAGTGACGCTAAAGTGATTTATCTGAATAATTTTGATGTTTCGGACAATTGTACTCATCGTTTATACAACGTTTCGGCCGCTGTATCCCCCGGTCTTCCTCGGGTGTTCCTGTGTATCCGAACATAGTAATGACACAACCTGGGAAATCATTTTTAATATCGAAGAACTTTTGAAGATTTCATTAAAAAAATGACGTCATTGTTTTGGCAACTTTGGAGCATTACTATGTTCGGATACACAGGGAACACCTGAGGAAGGTAGGAGGATACAACGAGCGAAAAGTTGTGCTTATACATAACACCATAAAGATGAGGACAACAGTCTGAAACATCAATTATTCACACCAAGCCTCATTTTGAAGAACTCTTTCAAATTATGACGCCATTGTTTTCGCTGGTCTGGGTCATTATTCTCAAAAACGCAGACAGAGATTTATCTGTTTAAACATATTTGTTTTTTGTCCGGGTTGCTTCGTCCCAACTAAACAATGATGTTATGTAATTATTTTTACTACGACTCTAGCTTAGATAGTTATGTATAAATCTAATTAGTCCCGTTTAATTATGCGTGAATAATTGATTTAGTGCGACCAAAAAATCATTACATATATTTTTATTTCTTTTTGAGATCGAAAATTTAAATTCCAAAAGATTGGTAGTGACTTGCAGCAACATGGTCTCCTGCTGATTATTGTCAGGATCCCTCTCGATTAGAATCGAAGGGATTCTTAGTCGGTATCAGCCAGACAGCGAGGAAGTATATCCCCCTTTCACTAACACTAGACCAAGGATATTGTTTTGGCGTCTGGGGCGGGGCGCCACGCCTACCATCAGTTTACCGCACAGATCCCTGTGCTACTCATACGCTGAGTTGTGGTTCCAAGTCGGAAGCCCTGCCGAGCTTGTTTTTAAACCAGACTCATCGAAAGAGAAGCTGAAAAAAGATATATATATATATATATATATATATATATATATATATATATATATATATTATATTATTATTATTATTATTATTATTATTGATGCTTCAAAGGAGTCTAATAATAGATGAGAAAAACTTTCTATCAGGGACCCCACTCTCAAAAAGTGTTAA
>CM042178.1:41832205-41834705 GCA_023376005.1 Doryteuthis pealeii
TTATATTCGAAGATATTTAACGATTAAAATATACATACAAATAGCATTGAAATTCGACTTTAAAATATTCATAGTTTGTAAATCTCAAAAGTAAACAAATCAATATACCAGGGCTTTCCTCCCGCTATGCCAGTCGACGCTGGGTAGCCACTTCTAGTTTACTATAAATTGTCGCCCGAAACGTTTTCTTACGCTATTGCTGTTTTTTTTTTGTTTTGTTTTTTTGTTTTTTTTTATCTGATTAGACAATGTGTTCTAAAAATACATTACTCTATTTGTAATATTCAATTGTCTAATAGATGTATTTTTTTTTAAAATCTGCTCTGACAGTAAATTTCCTATTCGAGAAGGAAAATTTTAATGTCTACCATAATTAGAAATTCCATTAATTATTTCAATTAGATCACCTCTCATTCTTCTTTCTAGTAGAGTAGTTCATCCTAATTTCTCTAATCTCTCCTTGTAACTGTAATCTTTTACTCTTTTTATTAGTTTTGTCTCTCTTTTTTGTATACCCTCCAATCTCAATATTACAGCCCGATTTTTGGTCACCAAAGTTAAGCAACAATGATCCTGTTCAATACTTAATTGGGTGACCACTTAAGCAACAGTAGGTACAGTAAGCAATTGTCCTTTGTTTATCCAAAAATGACTTGATTCGGCATTAAATCACCCGAAAACCAAAACCAACCAACCAACCAACCACCCCAATTTCCATGTCAAGATAATGATTGAATCTAACCGCATGTCAATCTGTCTGGGGTTATTTTATGCCTTGAGGTTAGGGAATCGCGTTGATTGTACGTTTATGTCTACATTTTCTGCATGTAGCGTTTCTTTTAAGAGATTTTTCACACGGTCCGATCGAATACGAATAGTTTTTAAACATATCTAGTTGATCTAGTTTAAAACAACAATTTTTTCAAGCTGTAGTAGTGTCAGTGCTACTATACGGCTGCACCATCTGGACTCTAACGAAGCTCCTAGAGAATAAACTAGATGGGAATTTCACAAATATGATGCGTGCGGTCTTAAACAAATTTCGGAAACAACATACCACAAGAAAGCGGCTGTACGGCCACTTGCCTCCTATCATACAAACCATCAGAGTAAGACAAACAAGACATGCTGGATACTGCTGGAGAAGTAAGGACACACTCATAAGTGATGTTTTCCTGTGGAAAGTTGTACATGGCACGCCAGTGTGGGACGTCCAGCAAGGACCTACATTGATCAGGCTCTGTGTGGGCTCTGGATGTTGCACAGAGGACCTCCCGGGGGCGATGAGAGATAGGGATGGTTGGCGAATGATTGTCATGGATATCCGTGCTGTCTGCATGACTTTCAGAATTGGGTAATTGATCAGAACTTTAAAACAAATAGTTCTTCCTATTCTGAAATGTTTTTTTTGACTCGAAACAAGTCTTTGACAAAGCGAAAAGTGAGAGCATCCTATAGCAGGTGGAGGGGGGGGGTCGTAGATTAAACAAAACGGTTCCACTATCGGATGTATAGGGGTGGAGGGTGCTGAATGGGATCTGCGGATAGGGGGTTGGGGCGCTTCCTGATTTGATTTCAAAGACAAGTTGATAAGGGATAAATGAGAATTAAGGGAATGAGACGGGGGGCGTAGATTTAGAAATGGGGTGGGTGGGGCGATGAGATTGAGATACATCGAGGGAAAAAAATCAAAACGTTGGATGTTTGGAAGTGGGGGGGGACAAAGAAGAAGGGGTTGTTTGTTTTTTTTTAGAGGGGTCAGGAAGAAAAGAGAAAAGGTGTTTGGGTTTTTTTGACCCCTTTTTTACGTCAACTGAAAAAGCAGGAAACTAGTGTGAGAAAAAAATCTCTCTCTTCTCTCTCTCTATATATATATATATATATAATATAATATATATATATTATATATATATTTATTTATTTATTTATTTATCTATCTATTCTATCTGTAAACTATCTATACATCTCCCTCTCTTCCCAGTCTATCTAAGTATCTATACAAATCCCCTCTCTCTCTCTCTCTCTCTCTCTCTCCTCTCTCCTCTCTCTCTCTCTCTCTCTCCTCTCTCTTTATCTATCTATCTTCTGAATTCCCTCTCTTCCTTTAACTACCTTCTCTTTATATCACCTCGCATTTTAGAGTTACATATTTTCCCATCCATCTTTCTTACATATATATATCAACTCCTCTTCAGCGCCTCCCACTCTCTCTCCTCTCTCTCTCTCTCTCTCTCTCTCTCTCTCTCTCTCTCTCTCTCTCTCTCTCTCTCTCTCTCTCTCTCTCTCTCTCTCTCTCTCTCCCTCTTGTGTGTGTGTGCGTTGTATGTTCACAATAATAATAATAACATTGTTTTTAAATAGACATTTCAAATTTCTCCGATAAACCAAGAACGATAACCCTAGACAACTTCACGCAGTTATTTCCCTTGGATACTGACCACTGATGGTCAGTCGTTATTTGGTCGCAGTTTGTTTTTATTTTTGTTTTGTTTCAGACGGC
>CM042178.1:41839705-41853576 GCA_023376005.1 Doryteuthis pealeii
ACCCGATATAATCCAAAAATATCGTAATGATAAAATCGGTCAATAATTATTTATACTGTGAGTCAGGCGTGCAATTTCAAGTAATCTATAATTATATTTGGAATTTTGAAATCAGTTTTTATTTTTATTTTTGGCATCTGAGTTTTTTGGGAAACTGTTTCTAAATCTTCAATTGGCTTTCCAACTTTCCACTATCCTCTTCCGCCGCACCTATGAAGCGTGCCACACCGTTTGGGTTGGGTAGTTGGTTGGATAATATTACGGCATGTCAACTCTTGTTGGTTTATTTTATGCCAAAGACGTTTCTCTTTTATTCATTCTTGTTGGGTATTCAATTTTTAATTTATTTTTTTTTTATCTTTTAAACTCTTAAATTGTACCGTAACAACTACTATTACTCCAGGTCAGAGTGGACCTGGGAGTAATGGCAATGAAGGGGTACTCCCCATTTTAAAAATAAATTGTAATATGCGAATTTGTAAAAATTTGATACGAAATTTGCTAAATCATTTCCTCTTGCCCCCTCGCTTACTCTTTTCTTCTTCCTTTATCTTTCACTCCCTGGTATTCCTAATATCCTTTTAGACCGGGTATTTCTACTAGTAAGTATATATATATATATATATATATATATATATATATATAAATCATCCACATACACGTGTTTCGACGTTTACATCTCATCAGTGCGGAAGCAAAACCCTACAGAATGTTCGTCTGCCAGCTCCTTACCCTTACGGCTTCGGAGACTATCAATCAGAGGCGAACAATTAATCACATAAACGGTGAAAGTTCAACTAATTTCTTCCCTACAGTGCTCTACCAGGAAAAATCAATATCTTGATTAATTCATCGGAATTTATCCTGAAGATCCTTATAGCGAAACTCGAGTAGGTTATTCCAATACACACTGCAATATATATATATATATATATATATATATATATATTATATGTATGTTGAAAAGAGAAAGAAAGGAAAGAAGTATTGAATGGATAAAATAGGATATTTTAATTAATTTAACTTACACGTGTTTCGGTCAGGAGTTTATCCATGTGTACATTGTTCTATCTGTTATTATTTTTAAATAACAAAATGAAATGAAATAATAATAATAATAGAAAAAATTGTAGAAATGTTCCGTACACAAAGAAATATCGACCTTCCTCAGAGTACACATGGATAAACTCCTGACCGAAACACGTGTAAGTTAAATTAATCAAAATATCCTATTTCATCCATTCAATACTTTCTTTCCTCTATTTCTCTTTTCAACATACCGTCGGATTCACTTCCATTTTCATTTTACACACACACACACACACACACACATATATATATATATATATATATATATATATATATATATATATATATAGCCATTAGAGTGAATGGAAGTTTTGACGTATTTGTCTAGTTCTTGTAAATTCCATTTGTAATGTCACGGGTTACGTAAAACGACCTCTAGTGGATAATGAAAGAAATAGTTTTCTTGATGGGTTAAGCTGTCCCATCCTCTGAATGAGAAAATCTGTATCGGTTGAAAATTCGACAAGTTGGGTTTATCGTTGGTTGAGGGAAGAATTCCCCA
Organism: Doryteuthis pealeii; assembly: GCA_023376005.1. Classification (NCBI taxonomy): domain Eukaryota; kingdom Metazoa; phylum Mollusca; class Cephalopoda; order Myopsida; family Loliginidae; genus Doryteuthis; species Doryteuthis pealeii. The sequence continues at coordinate 41,841,297 of CM042178.1, forward strand.
CCCCCGGGGGCTGAGGGATGTTGTAATGAGAAGTTGACGCTAAAAAAAGATGCGGGATTAGGATGGCAGGGCATTTATAGACAGTCAGTAGCTATCTTGATATTTTGAGTAAGTGGGGAAGGGGGCGTTGCCCTTATTTTTGGAGTGTGGGCTGATAACGGTCTTTAAGATTTCTTTTTTTGCGAATGGAATAGACCGACTGTTGCTTCTTACAGCTGACACTGTCTTATGTACTTTGGCGTACGTGTCGAAGTGGCAGGTACTCTCTCTCTCTCTCTCTCTCTCTCTCTCTCTCTCTCTCTCTCTCTCTCTCTCTCTCTCTCTCTCTCTCTCTCTTCTCTCTTGCTGTCTCTCTCTCTCTCTTTCTCTCTCTCTGTTTTCCATCTTTCTCTTGCTGTTTTTCTCCTCTCTCTCTCTCTCTCTCTCTCTCTCTCTCTCTCTCTTCTCTCTCTTTCTCTCTCTCCCTCTCTCTCTCTCTGTTTTCCATCTCTCTCTCTCTCTCTCTCTCTCTCTCTCTCTCTCTCTCTCTCTCTCTCTCTCTCTCTCTCTCTCTCTGTTTTTTCCATCTTTCTCTTGCTGTTTATCTCTCTCTCCCTCTCTATCTCTCTATTTTCCATCTCTCTCTCTCTCTCTCTCTCTCTCTCTCTCTCTCTCTCTCTCTCTCTCTCTCTCTCTCTCTCTGTTTATTCCGACTCTCAGTTTTTCAGGTTTCTTTCTATCTTTGTTTTTTCACTGTTTCCTTCCCTTAATATCCTCTCTCTCTCTCTCTCTCTCTCTCTATATATATATATATATATATATTATATATATATATATATATATTCGATTTTCTTTCTCTCAGTCTATCTCTGTTCTTTTCTCTCTACCTCCTCTCACTTTCCGTCTCTTTCTCTCATTACTTTTTCCTCTCTTCTTCTTCTTCTTCTTCTCTCACTCTATACATTCGATCCCCCTCTCTCTCTCTCTCTCTCTCTCTCTCTCTCTCTCTCTCTCTCTCTCAATCTCTCCACACACACAATACACCCCCTTTCTGTATTATATTGCTTTGTCTCTTAACTCTATTTTTTCAAGGCTACGCTAACATTTAGTTGATACCATGTGCACATACACCTACTTTTTGAACTCGTACCTCACCAACCCTCGCTCCCAAAGCGCACCTGCATGGACACGCGTACGCATGCCGTCTACATTCACCCTTTCTTCCTTTTAAGCCTTGATTACCTAAGTACAGCTGAATGGCTATGTGGGAACATGACAGTGTCTTGTACATTCTTATAAAAATATTTTCTCTCCATCAAACTAAAAGAAAAAAGAAGAGAAGTTTCCCAAGTTCGAGAAGGTTTCCAAGTTCGACAGAAAACACCTGAAGAAAGCCGGAGGGCATATCGGCCAAAACGTTGTTTATATAACAATAAAGATGAGGACAATAGTCCGAAAAATCTAAATAATACAAATTATCAAGCCTCATCTCAAAAATTCAGAGAAATAGTATAGATAGCAATAAAGATGAGGACAATAGTCTGAAAAATCCAAATAATACAAATTATCAAGCCTCATCTCAAAGATTCAGAGAAATAGTATAGATAACAATAAAGATGAGGACAATAGTCCGAAAAATCCAAATAATACAAATTATCAAGACTGATCTAAAAAAAATTCAGACAAATAGTAAAAAAAAAAACCATATATAATTTCTCTGAATGTTTGAGATGCGGCTTGATGATTAGTATTATCTGCGTTATTCGGACTATTGTCCTCATCTTCATTGTTATCTGTACAACGTTTCGGCCGATATGCCCTCCCGAGTCCGAGAAGGTTCCCGAGTCCGACAAGAAATACCTGAAGAAGGCCAGAGGGCACATCGGCCGAAACATTGTACAGATAACAATGAAGATGAGGACAATAGTCCGAATAACGCAGATAATACAAAACTATAAAGTACTCTACAAAAATGAATTGTTCTTAATTTTTAAGAATAAATAAATAAATAAAAATATACGGGAACATGTTCATTCATGTAAAAAGTAAGGGACAGGGTCTTGGTAGCTGAGTTGTCCATGACATGCAACACTCTACTTTGGTCTCTACTTAGGCTAGACGGGCAGTCGGAGAGGCCCCCTCCAATGGCAAGCCCTAACACCTATATGATTATCACAACCCTTTTTTATGGCAAGTCCCAACCTCTCTTTATCATATGGGTGCTAGAAGGCAGTGGCTGCAGGTCTACATGTCCTGGGAATGACATTAAACTGTATCAAGTGATGAAGTTCCAATTCAGGAGATCTAGGGAATGTGGAGAACCTCTTCATTACCATTACTCCCAGATCCACCCTGACTCGGAGAGGTAGTATCTTTTATAATAATAATAATATATTTTCAGCTAGTATATTAGGTCTGAGACCTGTCAGCTGTTCCTTATAAATATTCATTTTAAATCCACAGAATATTTAATATCATTCCACAGATTATCCAACTTTGCCTTGAAGGAGTTTAGAGATGGGCATTCACTACTGATGAAGGTAGTTTATTCCATGTATTCACCACTCTGTAGCTAAAATAATTTTGTCTTGCGTTTGCTTTACAAGATTTTTTAAGGAGTTTTAATTTATGTCCCCTTGTATAGATATTTTGAGCAATGTTTAGTAGGTCAGAGTTCGTTGAATAAAAACCATGCGTGTATTTGTAGCCCCTCTTATACGTCGGAAAACCAGACTTGGTAAGTCAATAGGGTCCCATCTATGGGTTAAATAGAAAAAATGTGTTTTAAAATAATCAGTTTAAAAAAAATTGAATACCCATCAAGAATGAATAAAATAAACCCCTTCGGTATAAAATAACCCAACAAGGGTTGACATGCCGTAAAATCTAACCAATCAATCCAACTATGGGTAAATAGTAGGGCAGACAAGACTCTTTAGCCTTGATACGGTAACCGTTATAGAAGGAAACTCTGCATTCAAACCAGCTGTAGCCCACTTAGAAATTGACCTTGTGTCACATCTCGCTCGTGGCTGAGAGGAGGGTTGGATAAAAACACATTCTTCAATGTCTTTTTTTTTTCTGTGAGAAAGAGTGAGATACTCTACTCCCCTAGTAACTCTATTTCTTCCTCGGCCTATTTTGTCGCTGTTCCACACACGCGAGCAGTCAGAGCTCTCCTGTCTATAGAGATAATTCTGAACCCCAGTGAGTAGGTATGAATAAAGATGGGGTGGCCAGATATACCCACATACCCCCTTTTTTTTTTTTTTTTTTTTTTTCGTGCGCAACCAAATTTTAAGATTGATTCATCACAATGGAATTTCGCTGAGGAAGGGTCTTAACCGACAGTTTCGTTATACCCTTCACCCGCCTGTCTTGTAATATTTCGACTATCCCAACTTCTTATCTTACGGCTTCACCCCCCCCCTCCCCTCGCCCCTTTCCCTTTTCCATACTATTTTCCTTCTCTTTTGTTTATTTTTTCGTCAATTTTCAGTTATTTCTTCCTGTTTTGTCTTCCTCTTTCATTTTTTTTTGGGGGGTGGGGAGTTCCCGCTCTCTCGTGTTTAGCCACACTTTCTTCTCTGTCTCTGTCTCTCTGTCTCTGTCACTCTTCTATCTCTCTCTCTCTCTCTCTCTCTCTCTCTCTCTCTCTCATTATATATATATATATATATTATATCACTCTCTCTCTCTCTCTCTCTCTCTCTCTCTCTCTCTCTACTCTACACTACTCTAATCTACGACTTCTCTTCCTTGCCTTTCATTCTATATCTCCCTAGTCCTCAACTTCTACCCCCCTCTCTCTCTCTCTCTCTCTCTCTCTCTCTCTCTCTCTCTCTCTCTCTTTCTCCCTTCCTTTCTCCTTTTCTTACCGTCTTTAATCTCCCTCTCTTAGCCGCCCACACTCTCTCTCTCTCTCTCTCTCTCTCTCTCTCTCTCACAACTTTCTTTTCTCTCGCTCTGGTCTCCCTTACATCATTCCCTTTCTTCCTTGCATCCCTCTCTCTCTCTCTCTCCTCTCTCTCTCTCTCTCTCTCTCTCTCTCTGATTTTCGACCTATTCTTTCTTTCCCTTGTCCCCCTCTCTCTCTCTCTTCTTTTCCCTATTACTCCCCTTTTCTTACTTTTATCTCCATCCTGTCTTATATGCCCTATTTTTACAGTTTCCCAGCAACCCCCCCTCTCTCTCTCTCTCTCTTCTCCTCTCTCTCTCTCTCTCTCTCGTTCATCTTCCTCAGCATCTCTGTCTCTTCATCTCTCTGCCGCCGCCATGAATTAAGTTCGTGCATCTTCGTCTTTTTCATCAACTTGTTACCCACAACACTCATCATCATCATTTCATCATCCTCATCACGCACACACACTCCACTGCATGTCATCGTACAAGCACTATTACAGAATCTCGAAGAACGAATTCTTGGAAAGAAAAAGAAAGAAAGAAAGAAAGAAAGAACAAAAACCCTAAACTAAATTTGACTTAGAAAAAAAAGACCTCCCCAAGTGAAAAGGTTGGTGGGGTCGCATCGCTATTACATAACGTCGACTAATTTTTAAAAATTCGACTAAGAGGTGAGGGGGTAGTGGTCCTTCTCCCCACCTGCAGTCGTAATACACTTAACTACTGGACTGTTTAACTCCTAGAAACATTGCGTATACACAAATATGGCAATTTCTCTACGGTTAGTGCCGACTTAATATAAGAAACATATGCCATTATCCCTGATATAGCTCTCTCTCTCTCTCTCTCTCTCTCTCTCTCTCTCTATCTCTCTCTCTCTCTATCTCTCTCTCTATCTATCTATCTATCTATCTATCTATGTCTCTTCTCTTCTCTCTCTCTCTATCTCTATCTATGTCTCTCTCTATCTCTCTCTCTCTCTCTCTATCTCTATCTCTCTCTCTCTCTCTCCTCTCTCTCTCTCTAATCTCTCTCTCTATCTTCTCTCTCTCTATCTATGTCTCTCTATCTATGTTCTCTCTCTTCTCTCTTCTCTCTCTCTCTCTCTCTCTCTCTCTCTCTCTATCTCTCTATGTCTCTATCTCTCTCTAATGTCTCTCTCTCATCTCTACTCTTCTCTCTCTCTCTCTTCTCTCTCTCTATCTCTCTCTCTCTCTGAATATTACAACCCCCTCTCACACACATATATATGTATATAGAGGCGCGTGGTTTACTGGTTAGAGTTCAATTCCTGGACAAAGCTGTTTGCATTTCACATGGCGCCAATACATTTGGGAAAGGTATGAATTCAATTCTCCCTCCAGTTATGGGCAAATAGAAGGACAAACTGGGCTCTTTAACCATGGCTAGATGACCAGTCTAGGTGAAGGAAAACTCTAAATTCAAACCTGTTAAACTCTGCTTAAGAAATTGACCTTGTGTCACATCCTGCTCGTGCGGAGGGGTTGATAAATATATAAATAAACATATATATAATATATATATATATATAATATATATATAATATAGCAATCGTAGAAAAAAAGTAGTTAAGGGTCTTCTAAACCATATTAGACCCTTAACGCTTCTTTCCACTATCACTAATATTAGTATTGCTCTATGTTTTTTTAATATATTGAGCACTTTTAAATAATCTACTAATGCTACTGCAACGGAAAAAAAGTGGCAATTGGATAATATATATAATATATATATATATATATATATATATATATATATATATATATATATATATATATTAATATATATAAATAGATTATTTATATATATATATATAATATATATACACTTCCTGTCAGCCCTTTCCATCTTGCACAGATTGAAAGGGTCTTCCTTTGGCAGAGCTCACCGGAAACTAATAACCACCCCAAACCGGAACTGACTTAACGGGATATCCAAACAACAACAAGAAAAACGAAAGAAAAAAACCCAGAGAAAACCCTGTCTATCTTTCATCCGTCATGCCCCTAACCCTTTAGAATATGACCCTAACTAATTGACCCGCCAAAATCTGAACCGGGACCCTTAAACCCTAAATCTGACCCCTACCTATAGTTTCCTGTCAGCTTCTTTATTAATTAATCTGAATGGTAAACCCCTATTCCGTGTGAAAAAAAACGGATTGAACTTATATGGCAACCGCATAATCTTTACAGATCACTGCAGTCCCTCGCAATCTTACGATCTTACAGCCAAAAATGAACCACAGTTAGTCTCAGGAAATCAACCAGGGTTGATGTGACATGCAATGTTTAGTGCACCTTTTCCAGCACTATCCCATTAGCTGCTCAGACGCAAGAATCCATCACGATCAAGTCACGCTGAAAGTATCGTATCTCGCTACATCACCGAAGTTAAGCAGCGATGAGCCTGTTCACTACTTAATTATTTCAATTAGATCACCTCTCATTCTTATTTCTATTGAAGTGGTTAATCCCAATATAAAATGAAAAGATACATTAGTGCCACTGAAAAAAATTGGAAAAATAGGTGGTACAATCATAATCTAAGCTTGAACAACAGAAGATAGGCAAGGAGTACCACGTTATCCAACAAACGTGTATGACACATTAAAGACACAATGAGAAAACAACTAAGATAAAATGGGAAAATATAAAAAAAGGCCCAGTCTTAAAAGGGTGGCCATCGAACTGTGGACTTTGCATCGAAGAAAAATAGTGTATTCTCCAAAATATGAATGCAAAGAGAAGCGAACTCGTTTCCAAATGTAGACATTTAAACAAATTTTTATTGTGTCATTTACCACCCAACCCTAATTAATCACTTATTTTTCGTCCTCTATTTATCTATAAAATATTCCTCTGGACACTGCGAGGCCTAAGACCTAAGCACGTTTTTTTTTTTTTTAAATATAAGTTTAGCGTTATAAAATTCCAGTGCTTGAGCATGCTTCACGTTATATTAACGCTGAAAAGACAACTTTCTTTAATTTCTCCCTGTAACTGTAATCTTTTATCTTTTTTTACTAGTTTTGTCACTCTTTTTTGTATACCCTCCAATTTCAATATTACAGTTAAGCAGCAATGATCCTATTAAGGTTAATGACCATTTTAAGCAACCACAGGCACTGTAAGCAACTCGGGTCCTTTGTTTATCAAAATGACTTGATTCGGTTTTAAATATTGCTACACGCACTCACCGCCAGTTGACTTTTTCAAGAGAAAGTCTATTAAATGAAAAGTTTGCTAGGGAACATTTGTACATCATGGTATTATAGTTAAAGCTCCCTCCGCCCTTTGACATGTCTTGTTTTTCGCCCTGCAATGTGTCTAGCCACCCTCCTCTCCAGAAATCTCTGTGAGGGTACCAGTTTCGTTGCCCATGGGTCGACTAGGATACATGTAGTACTAGGTTATGTAGTACCAGTAGCGTTTATATAGAGACCGTGTTGCAACTAGTTTTTATTCACCCATACTGATTACCTATCCAAGGTTAAAAAGCCTAGTCTTCCCCTACTATTTATCCATAGCTGGAAGGAGGAAGAGTTGGATTTATACCTTTCCCAAGGCTCGTCCAGGATTCGAACTCGGGGTCAATGAGTCGAGACAATCATATAGATGATAGGACTTGATAAGGCCAGCCGTCGAGCCTAATTTAGTTGGTTACAGTAGGTTACATGCCACAACTTGTATGTTTAGCAGGACATGGGTTAAACGTGATGCCAGGTAATAACATGCCGTTTCTGTGTGAAATATCGACACTCAGTGAGAATCGAACTCACTTGCATCGTGATTTGTACTTTTCCCGCGTTACCCTAACGAACTGGTCCATTCAGTGAAAACAGATGTCAGGCTACTCTGATCCCTCCCCCTCCACATCATTTCTTCCTGTGGTTATGCGGGGGTGGGTCTCTAGCATGTGGATAAATATCCCTCTCGCAGAAACCAAAAAAAAAACAAGCTTCTTTTTTTCATTCTAATACATTTTCGAAAATTCTTCATTCTAGCCATAAAAGACACAAACAAAAAATTTATTTATTTATTTATTTATTTCAAAACAAAACAAAAAAAGACATTTAATTTAAAAACAAACTCTGAAGAAAACTAACTGTAACCAGTCTTTCAAAAAATAAAAAGGAGGCACCTAAAAACTCCCCCTGGGTGGTCTGAAAAAAAAAAAAAGAAGGAAATAAAACCAGACGTTTTGCTGAGTAATTTCATGGGGTCTCAGAAAAATATTTGCATATTTTTGAAGCCTAGAATTCGTGAGAGCACTAACAGCTCGTGGCTTGTCCTGCGTAAGACGTTAAACGGCATCTAATGGTGAAGTTCAAATTATGGAGCTCTGGGGAGCGTGGATACCCCTTCATAGCCATTGCTCCCAGTTCCACTCTGATCTGGAATGGTAGTACCTGTTAGGGTCCCATACATGGGTTGAATAGAAGAAAATGAGTTTAAAAAATGTGTTTTGTTTTTTTGTTTGCTTTTTTTTTTTTTTTTTTCAATAACCATCAAGCAATGGATAGAACAAAACGTCTTCGGTATAAAATAACCCAACAAATGTTGACATGCCGTAAAGTCCAACAAACCAAACCAAATACTCATTGATACACTTATGAAATTCCTGAGTGTCTTGTGAGGTAAGCTGTGACGTAGTTTCGGTTATAGACAGACATCGAATCTCCAGTATAATAAGACTATAGCAGCGGCCACCCAGCGTCGCCAGGGTAGAGGGGGATTTTTTTAAGTTAGTCCCACAAATTCATTATTACTGAGTGGTGAGTTGAATCCTCGTGGATGCCCCATTTAAATCCCTATGTAAAAAAATAGACCTTGCATTGATCCAGCTAGTCTGAAAAGAAATGTTAATGTCTACTATCTAAAATATTAAATGAAAAAAATCCATGCTGTTATCATTTAAAATTTTATTCTTAATTATCTTCCCGAAATATAAATCAAATCTCTATTTTTTTGCTGAAAAAACAAGCCCTAGGGATATTTAATGTGTATATATATTTTACTTTATTGCTAATTGTTTTATTTTCGAAGTTTCCTCCGGACATACATATACACACGACTGCCCTTTATATATGTAGAGAATGTCTCTATTAACAGCAAGCTGAGTTAGTTTTTATTGCAAAACTCCGGACATACAACAACTGCCCTTTATATATGTAAGAATTACATATTTGGACATACATACACACAACTGCCCTTTATATATGTATAGATTACATCCGGACATACATACACACACTGCCCTTTATATATGTATAGGATTACATTCGGACATACATACACACACAACTGCCCGCTTTATATATGTATAGAATTACATCCGGACATACCATACATAACACACACTGCCCTTTATATATGTATAAGATTACATCCGGACATACCTACAACCTGCCCTTTATTATTGGTATAAAATTATTCGGGCATACATATACACAACTTCTTTTAAATATATGTATAGATTACATCCGGTACATAATACACACAACTGCCCTTGTATATATGTATAGATTATCATTCGGACATATATATACAACACAACTGCCCATTCGGTACACACAACTGCCCTTTATATATGTATAGATTACATTCGGGCAATACACACACAACTGCCCTTTATATATATGATAGAAGATAGATGTTTTTTTTAATTTTTTTGTGTAGTTATTTTTTACGAGAGGCAATTTCTTTTTCTTTTTCCTTTTCACGCGGTCCTATTTAATACAAATAATGTTTAAGCAGATCTGTTTGACTCATAGATGGGACCCTAACGAGTACTAACACTCCGGGTCAGAGTGGACCTGGAGTAATGGCGTATAAATCCTGTGTGGTAACAGCAAACAGGCTGAGTCATAATAAGGGAAATTCCCCATACTCCCCACCGAAGCCCCCTAAAGGAACTTTCTACCCTGTGCAGATCAAATTTCCTCTCCCGGGGTACGGAACGTAACCTAAGACGTAAAATGAACTCTGCTCTTAATTGTTTAATTTAGGTGAAGGTTGGTTGAATTGGGTGGTTGGTTGGGTGGTTGGTGAGGGTGGATGTTTTTTTTTATAATGTCACGGTCAACCCTTATTGGGTTTTTAAATGCCTAAGACTACAATTATGGTCAATTTATGGTCAAGTCATGTGTTGAAAGTCCCAGTTCCGGGATAGATCACCGAAGATTAACAGGGATTACCTTTTTCAATACTTAATTGGGTGACCATTTCCACTCGTGGGTATCTAGGGCCCACGAGCTTCTTCAGAACCACGTAGATCTTTTTATTTAGACAGGCACATGGCCAAATTCATTTTATATTCATACATCCCCCCGCCCAGCATCCAGGGGCGATCTTATTGTATTCTTTTCTTTTCGAGTGTCTTTTTTTATTGGTGGGAATTTAGTGGTGTTCTTTGTCTGTCTATGTCCTGGCGGTTAATTCCTTAGTTGGGTTCGAATGACCCACAGAATTCTACTTAATTCTTCCCTATTTTTGACCTTGATGCCCTTCGCTTTTCTACGTGGGTCAGTGGGTTACAGGGAAGGTATGTCTTTTTCTCTCAGCGGGAGGGGGTATCTGAGTTTACTTTATTAGGGCTTTAAATTATTTTGTTTATTATTCAGTCTTTCTACACTGTTTCAAGCTTTACTTTTTCTTTTGCGTATCTTAGTGGTGTTTATGTTTAATATAATATAATATATATAAATATAATAATATATATATATATATTAATGGTCGAAATTTTTATAAATGATTTTGTGCACTAGCCACCTGAAAGCACCCTGTTTCCCCAGTTAGATTCCTCAAAATTAGAGGCAGTTGATGAGTTTTTGTGTGTTTTTCAATACTTATTGGGGGGAACCCAGCCCTTAAGCAAAACAGCAGGTATGTAAACACTTAATGGATCCCTTGTTTAATCAAAGGGACCCTAAATCGGCATTAAATTGAACCTCATGTCCAATAAGTGTTTCCATGTATGGCCGTAAAAGAAATAACGCGAACCATTTTAGGTCAGCTAAGCAGTCATTGAGTTGTTCCAATGCTTAAAGGGTGACCTAACAGCATCGAATATAATGAAAAGTCAAGATTCGAATTGTGGTAAAAAATTAAGCCAATATCAGGTACTGTAAATCAACCTAAGGGACTTAGGTTGATTTTTTTTTTTTTTAAAAATAAATGAATGACTTGATTCCGGCATTAAATTATCCCTGAAAATGTTTGCTATGGGGTCGTATAAACTAAACAACCGACCAAAACGAATCATTGTCTCCAATTTATAATCCGGTGCAATAATGTATTTTCACATTTATTTAAACAGTTTAAATGTCATAAGAACTTAATTAGCAATTCATTGTTTAAAAATAGCAAATGTACTGAAAGTTGTTTGGATTGGTCGTTCGTTTTTAACAGCAATTCAGCTCTTGTGTTATGCTATGCCAAGTAAGTTAACAATCCTGGTTTCCCAATTATTACAGTAAGAAAAAAATGTTATTTTATATGCAAATCAGTTTTCAACAGTAAGTCTCCAATTAGAGATACGGTAACAAAGAATGTATGTGAAACAGTTAAAAACAATTGAATCGACTTAAATCTTAGTTGCTATTCAATGTTTGACACACACCTCCATATACAATGTAGTTTAATAACGACCTACACTTTAAAAACAGGTTAACATTTCATACTTAAGTTGTAATATCAATGGGCTTTTAACGAATTCAGGTGTGTTTAATAAGAGTTCATACATATTTTAAACAGCAACTCTTATACTTAGTTATATACAATGTTTTAAGGAGTATAATGTATAAAAAAAAGTTCACATATTTTAAATCATGGCGAACACTTCATACTTGTTGTAATATAAATTGTTTTAAGAATTTCAATGTATTAATTAAGTTCACATCATTTTAAAACGGCGGAGAGAACTAACTTAATATTTAGGTTTGTAATATAATGTTTTAAGATGTCAATGTTCTAATTAAGAGTTCACAATTTGTTAAACAGTGTAAATACTACTTATACTTAGTTTGTATATAATGTTTTAAGAGCCCAATGTATTAATTAAGGTTACAATCATATTTTAACAGGTAATACTTTTATATATTATGTAAATTCAAAATCATTTTATAAATCCCATACATCATAAACAGATTTATTTTGACCCATATATCCAACCCTATACGGTATGTATCTACTTACGTTACTATTTCCAAGGGGTTTGAAAATAGAGTTAAATATTGGATTGTGCTTCTTTACTTTTTTTTTTTTTTTTTTTTTTTTTTTATTTTTATTTATGAGTTTAAGTTGATTACGTGGACCAACTTTGGATAAGAAACGTTTCCCTTCGACGTGTCCCCTCGACGGTGACTTTTGTCCTC
>CM042178.1:41853676-41861176 GCA_023376005.1 Doryteuthis pealeii
AATACAGAGGCATGGTGAGAGGAGAGAGAGAGAGGAGAGAGAGAGAAGAGAGAGAGGAGAGCAAGAAGGAGAGAGCGGGGAGTAGATATTTTAAAACGGTTGTCTGCTGTTTACCCCAATGAGCAGCCCGGTCATACCTCCTACGAAATGCATGTCTTCTTTTTGGTGTCTCGGCGCAATATCTTTTTTGTTAACAAGCGCGTGCACGCCGCTCGTGTCATGGGTAACAGTTTTGAATTCGATTCATAAGCTCTCGTTCGTGTGCGGGGAGCGGGGGACGGTGATGCGGAGGAGACGTGCCCAGCTTTAGAAACTGGAGTCTATAAAATATACAAGAGTCGGGTGGGTGGTGTGTGTGTAGATCGTGACGCGCAACACGCGCGTATGACGTAATCCAAAACAAAAGCGTAAAAACACAACAAAAAAAACGAAAAAAAAAAGCAACCAAAATAAAAAAGGAAATAAAAAAAAATAAAAGGAGAGTAAGGTTTGAAGCGAGAGTAGGCGAGCAAAGTTCCGAAGAGAGCTCGAGGAGGTTTTGTCAACCGTCGTTTAGTCATGAGAAGTGTTCGAGGAAGATGGCCATGTGGTGATTTTTCCTGGAAGGTTGGGTGCGGAGTGTGTGTGGGGTTGGACGGAGGAAAAATTATTCAATAATTTGTTGTTCTTCAAAAACGTTAATTTTATGTTTGTTTATGGTGTTTTGTTTTGATGTTTCAAAGTGATCCTATTTGCTTTTTTAACGTTTCTTTTTGTGCAAGACTCTGGTACTTTGTATCCAGCCGAGGGAAATGGCTGAGAGGCCATCTGCAGCGAGTTTTTTGTCCTTTTGCTGTGAGTAGGGCCCGGGAGATGGGGGTGATATACGAGGATGAGAAAACCTACAATGACCGGACTTGTTTGTCGAATTTGAAACAGCCATTAGTAAATATAGGCTTACGAACAAGGTTTCATTTAACCCGTGATACACGCGCTTCACCACGATGCTACTCATGCACACTTGTCGTGAGTACACAGACGAAGGTACTCGGCCAAACAAGAACTAGGTGGTCTAAAACATGAAAAGTAGTTGTAATCATATAAGTAATAAGTATATTTACCTTCCGTACCCACTTGTACGGGTTAGGACAGGCATTATTTAACTGGGACCACCACAAGCCGAGAAAACCACGACAAGGTGGCAGGTGAAAAATTGCGTCGATTCTGTGGCATTCCCCCTAAAAGGGCGCTGGCAATAAACCCGTACTGCCCCTTTTCAGTCAATGGGGCAGGTATTGCTGGCGAGATAGCCCCCTGGGATCGACCTATTAATTAACCGGCAGCCAGGGCCCGAGTCACTGGACCCCGGCCGAAGCGGGCACCGAGGACTAAAGCAATCATAGTAACAGTTGTGTGGTGTAATGGTTAGAGTCGTAGGAAATGGGCTCGTCGACCCGGGTTCAAATCATGGACGAGGCTGTTTGCATTTCATATAGCGCTAACCCTTTGGAAATGTATGCATCCAACTCTTCTCTCTCCAGCTTTATCTAACATTCTCACCAGGCTAGATTAGTATAACGCCTTTCTAACGTGGGAGCACGTACCACCGAATTGCTCTGCGGTGACCAGTGTAAAAGCACAACAGAATAGTTTCAAGTATTTGTCAAACCATTGCTGGCTAGTCTCTCTGGGGAAAAACTTATTTTTGTGCTTGACTAAGTGTCCAAAATTGTTACCCCTTCTTCCTCAGGCATAATCTAACGAGTAATCATGGTGCATAGATCTTACACATTGCGTCACTGCATGTCCTGTCCCGCTATAACCACACGCAACTTGGTTATTTGATACGAATGGGAGAGGCGCTCGTGTAGTGGTTACCCAGGATAGGCCTAGCAGATCCATCACTCAATTAACAGCGATCGATCCTCGCTGAGTGTCCGTATTATCCGTGGTAGTATGAGATAGCCATAAAAGGGCTTTCCATCGCTTTGAGAATTGAACTCCACAATCAATGGTCTGCTAACTCAGCTCGCTAGCATTATTAACCAAGCAAGTAGAATCGATATAATCTTAAACTACGGCATTGTAGATCGGCCATAGAATGCTCAGAAGAGTCTATGGACTAGAGAGGACTTGTTGCAACTCAGTGAAAGACCACCGCTTACGCTGTCTGTGAACAATCGTAAGGAGGGAAATAGTCATGAAATTAATAGCTAGACGATCGGCTTAACGAAAAACTGTTCAGTCGTGTGTACCTCACACGCGTCATGCTCCTGACAGGACCATATTGTTCACCATCAATCTTCAGATTGATTAATATATTTCAAATGGTCTTTGTCTACTCAGCTGGTCAAGTTCTTACTCATCAGCTGCTGAAGTTTATCCAATGAAAGCAAGGAGGCAAAGATCAATAGTCTAATAATTTTGATTAACTGGCTAAGACTTCACAATGGGACACACGCATATACAATATATAGCACCTGTACATCTAACAAAAATACTAAGATAATGGTTTTTGATTAGTGAACAAATGTAGAAAAGGAATGTTTGAATGAAGCAAACAATATCTTAATTTTTTATAGTGAATCAGATCTGTTAAGCTTTAACAAAACTCAGTTCTGATATCACTTTTCATCCAATTGTCCACCACCCATGAATCAATAGATCTGTAGATTTTCATTACTTGTCAGTTTAACACTTTTCATTACATGATATATACAATATTCTGAAGATTTTTAAATATGAATCAATTAAGGTTTTAACCAACTCACTCTTGAATATCACTTTCATCAATTGTTCACACACCATGATTGTTTATTATTACTAAATAAAACAAAACAAGGTAAATATACAGTGATGCAAAAGTTTCGATTTTAAAGAAAATAATCATTTCTATATTGCTTCTAACTGTAAAACTTCACCTTGAATGTACGTCAACTCTCTTCTTTGCTCCCCAGTATCCAAATAAAGTGAATATCGAAAATAACGGTTCTGATTGGTAAACAAGTTGTAGAAAAAGGAATGCTGTGAATGAAGCAAACCCACTTTAAGAATTAATTGTGAAATGTGGGGATATCCACATTTTTATTAGATTTAAATTTTTAATTTTTTAAGAACTTCATCGATTAAAAATCGATATTTGAATAAAGGCACACTGGCTTGAAAGTAAGACCACTTTATAACTTATATAAAAACTATTGTGAATTATATTAGTCTATCATAATACATTATATAAATACATTTTAGTATCTCTCTCTCTCTCTCTCTCTTAGATAATATATATACTACTATATATGTGTGTGTGTGTGTGTGGTGTGTGTGTGTGGTATATTATATATATTATGATATTAAATAAATATACTTATACTATATATATATTTTATTATATATATAATATACATATATGTATATATTTATCATATATTGCTTATACTTATTTTACATATTTAATATTGCATCACACACACACACACACACCACACACACACACCAACACACACAATATATTTATAATATATATATTATTTATATATATTATATATATAATGCATTATATATATTTGTTTATTCTCATTATATATATTTTTTTTCTCTATATAAATCAAATAGCGCGTATATATTATATTAATACTAGTACATTATTAAATGATATCAAATAAATCAATTATATAAAACCAATTGGAGTTAAAACGAAAGAAAAAGAAGATATGTTAAAATAAAAAATTTAGAGCAGACTTTAAAACCAAAAAACAAAACATAAAAGGTAAAGAGAGGGATGGGGAGAGGGATTAAAAAAAGAGGGGTTTTTTTAAATAATCTAACCTTAAAACAAATAGCCAATTTGTACTCGTCTAATTCTTTTCCCCCTGGAAGAAGAAAGACCAAAAATGGTAATAAGAAACTTAAAGGATCCAATTCCTAAATTGAATTTAAAACGGAAGTAGATGTTATTGCCAGGAAAGCCCAGAAAAAGAAAATTGCCAGATTGCCAAGGTAATGCTTCGGTAAGGGGTAGGGATAAGGAACATTATTTTTTTATTCGTCTTTGGTTTAGTTTCCCAGCCCCTCAATTAATTGTCAGGAGACGTGTAGCTTAATTTCCCGAATAAAGAAGGTGACGCAAGGTGTTTTTTAAGCGAACAGCTCTAAACAAATTCTTACAGATTATTATTACTATTGTTATCATTATCATTATTATTAACTAGCGCGACCTGTGGATATACCACAGTATCACAAGTTGATTATTAAAACGTATGTAAAAAGTATAATAATCTTGATTTAAATTTTGATTTAAATTTTTCTCTTACTCTTTTTTCTTACTTTTATTCTTTTCCTCGTTTGGTTGAAACAGATTAGCGTTATCTCTTCCGCGCACTCAACTCCTCTCTATCTTTTCCCTACTCTCTGCCTTTCTGTCTTTCTTAATATATTTTTTTCTGAGTAGCATAGTTTTTTTCTTACTTTATGATAAAAACAGAAGGGTCCATTATTTAGCTAAGGGATGACACTCATGAGAAATAAGAATTCGGCTGATAAGCAACAACAGATAATCAGGATTTAAATTTGTGCAATTTATCTTGAACAATTTGGACGGTCTGATTTTTAACCAGAGGTTGTTGCAAGTGTTACATAATCTATGCGGTTGCATAAGATTATTGTCAATCCCCTGTAATTCTGATGGGATGACCCTTTTCATATCATGGAAATTACAGAAAAAGCCCGCAAAAAATGTGAAGTCACGTTGGGAACCTTTTTGAGTCCCCAGTTTGCAGTTGGACGTCAGGCAGAGTGGTCGGCCATTTATGCTCTGTCTAAACTGGAACTCACGCGCGCTATGTTAAGTTTGGCAGATGTCTGGGTTGGGATTGAAAAAAGTAACATCAAAATAAATCGAAGTCTTGTGTTTACTATCTAAAAACTAACAATGACAGGGCTTCTTGATAAAGAGAAACCCCATAGAAGACAAGACCCGAAGTCCCCAAGAAAGTCCAGACCTTAGAAGATTCCAGACAAGACAAGATGTTATAAGATTCCAAAGACGACCAGAGAATAGAGTAAGAAAGAAGTAAAGAAGATGCTATACAACAAAGATGATACGATCGTAATTAATTAAGGAAACGAGTATTGATATATAGATTATCATTCCTCGCAAGTCTTTCACACCAGGCCTTCTGATAGCAGTTTTTCATTTCACTGAAGTAAATATTTACCCATCCCCGTTCGCCACTGGTAGAATGTGACACAAGGTCACAAGCATACGGCATCCAGCGAGAAACGAACTCTCTCTTCGGTAGTGATCGATCTGCGAGACTAGCTTGCAACCATTACACCAAGATGGGACGCACACCACAAGATTTAGGTATTTAACCAATCCGTTTCCACTAGTAGAATGTTACCCAAGTCGCAGTCGAGGCATCCAGCGAGAATAAACTCGCTATTCTGAAGTATGGATCTGCAGACTAGCTTGCTAACTCACATGTGGAACGGTCTATTCAAGCGTAGTACCAAGAGAAAAAAGAAAAAAAAAAAAGAAAAAGAAGAAACGAATGTTGTCTCACACTCGATTTGCTGAGTCAGGGATCAAGCCCTGTCGGTCAGTTCTTCCGTCACAGGCAATACCCCTGCCCCCCTCCCCTAAAAAAAAAACAGGGCAAATTCTAGGGTGTTGGTTGAACAGCACCCTCCCCTTCCTATTGTGTCAGCGAGATCTGGGTGATGAGAATTGCGTGCTGTTCGGCTGGAGGGGTGGTGTATGTTTTGGGGAGAGCCTTGGTTTTCAACCCCTATTTTTGTTGTTGTTGTGCTAGTGCATCCCCCACCCACACACTTTTGATCAAATCAAGACCCCCAGACGTCAGGAATATTCAAAACGATATTCCACGAGAGAATATATTTCATAAACTAAAACATTTTTGCTTGTTGGTGAGACTACTACTATTTTAATCTATCTATGTATATATTATATTAATTACACTACTACTACTACTACTACTACTACTACTACTAATAATAATAATTACTAACTAAAGAATCTCATATTCTGGAATGTACATCATATGAAGAGAAGAAAATAAAGGTTTGGTTTATTTGTTTAATGGCATATAAACGTCATATGGGTTATTAATGCGAAATTTGATTCATTGCGAATTTTGATTATTAGGAGAGAGAAGGAGAAAGAGAGGGGGTATTTGTTTAGAATAAGAGAGAGAGAGAGGTTATTGGCTTAACGGTATACCGAGAGATGGAGAAGAGAGAGAAAGAGAGAGAGAGAGAGAGAGAGAGAGGAGAGAGAGGGGGTATTTGTTTAGAGAGTGTGTGGAGAAGAGAGAGAGAGATAGAGGGGTTATTGGCTTACGGTTACACACAGAAGAGAGAGAGAGAGAGAGAGAGAGAGAGAAGAGAGAGAGAGAGGTATTGGCTTAACGGTTATACGAGAGAGGAGAAAGATAGGTTATGGCTTAACGGTATACAGAGAGAGAGAGAGAGAGAGAGAGAGAGAGAGAGAGAGAGAGAGAAGAGAGAGAGAGAGAGAGAGAGAGAGTGTGTGTGTGTGGTGGTGGTGGTAGTGGTTTATTTGTTTAACGGTATTCAACTCCTTGTGTTTATTTTAAAGCCGAATCTTTACTCCCGTTTACCGTAATCATCCCTATATATTCAATGTTCCATTGTTGTTTTTCAAACTTGCACTTTTTTATATTTGTCTATAACCATTTGTTTGTTCACAGTTTATATGATATCACGTTTCCTATTAGACGCACATGATTTGAACACACTTGTACGGTTTCAAAGTAACTATTCCTATTTAATAATAATCGTTTGTTTTCACACAGTTAATGGTTTCAAGTAACTATCATCCTTAGTAAACAATTACGCTTCAGTAACTGTTCATAATACAAACAATTTGCAGTTATGCGATACATTCAAGTATACTTATTGAAAATGAAATACTTTTCAAACATATAACTGACTCGGTCCCAAAGCACGGTAACAGTACTGCCACTCCAGGTCAGAGTGAACCTAGTAGGAATGGGAAAAAAAGGAATGACTCCACACTCCCCAGAGCACCAGAACTGGAGCCTCTCCACGATACAGTTTAATGCCATGCCTAGGACACCCGTTTTGGTGGGAGGCCTGAACATTTGAAGGAATAGAGTCCGTGGATTCTAAGTCCAGCGACAGGGCTGGGATTCTTTTTGAATTTTATCTACACGGATTGCATTTAATATATATATTATATATATATATATATATATATATATATAGTGTTACGATACATTTAAGGTGCAATTGTTACCATTGGTTTCAATTTGTAATTTCAATGGTAACAATCGCACCTTAAATGTATGTAGACTATAATGAATAACTAAATACACCTCTAATCGAGCACTTTATTTTCAATTCTCCAATACTAACAAAGGACTATATATATATATATATATATATTATATATATATATAAGGTGTGTCATAAAAGTATCGAGATTGAAGCTGTATTTCCCCAGATAGAAATGAACAATGAATG
>CM042178.1:41866176-41891176 GCA_023376005.1 Doryteuthis pealeii
ATGTATACCTGTTTTAAAGTATTAACTACATTGATATATGGGTTTTTCAAACATTGATATTGCAACTAAGTATTAAGTGTTCAATTGTTTTAAACTGGTTTTCACAATACATTCTTGTACCGTATCTAATTGGAGACTATAACTGTTGAACTGATTTTGGTATAAAATAACATTTTTTTTACTGTATATAATTGGAAACCAGGATTGTTAAACTTACTTTGGCATAGCATAACACAAGAGTTGAATTGCTGTAAAAACGAACCGACCAATCAAACAACTTTCAGGTACATTTGCTATTAAACAATTGATATTGTAATTAAGTATGACATTTTAAACTGTTTAAAATAAATGTGAAAATACATTATTGCACCGGATATAATTGGAGACAATGATTCGTTTGGTTCGGTTGTTATGTTTTACGGCATAGCAAACATTTTCGGGATATTTAATGCCGAATCAAGTCATTTTTATTTAAAAAAAATCAACCTAAGTCCCTTAGGTTGATTACAGTACCTGATATTGCTTAAGTGGTCACCCATTTAAGCATTGAACAAACTCAATGCTGCTTAGCTGACTAAAATGGTCGGTTATTTTCTTTTACGGCATATGAACACTTTTTGGGTCATTTAATGCCGATTTAGGTCCTTTTGATAAACAAAGGATCCATATTGTTTACAGTACCTGCTGTTGCTTAAGTGGTCCCCCAATTAAGTATTGAACAAACTCATCACTGCCTAATTTTGAGGATCTAACGGGAAACGGTGCTTTCAGCGTGATTTGACCATTAATATTATATATAATATATATATTATATATATATATATATTAACATAAACACACTAAGATACGCAAGAAAAGTAAAGGCTTGAACAGTGTAGAAGACTGATAATAAACAAATAGATTAAGCCCTAATAAAGTAACTCAGATACCCCTCCGCTGAGAGAAAAGACATACCTTCCTGTAACCCACTTGACCCACAAGGAAGGGCATCAAGGTCAAAATAGGAAGAATTAAGTAGAATTCTGTGGGTCATTCGACCAACTAAGGAATTAAACGCCAGACATAGACAGACAAAGAACACCACTAATTTCCACCAATAAAAAGACACTCGAAAAGAAAAGAATACAATAAGATCGCCCTGGATGGGGGGGGGGTGTATGAATATAAAATGAATTTGGCCATGTGCCTGTCTAAATAAAAGATCTACGTGGTCTGAAGAAGCTCGTGGGCCCTAGATACCCACGAGTGGAAATGGTCACCCAATTAAGTATTGAAAAGGTTAATCCCTGTTAATCTTCGGTGATCTATCCGGAACTGGGACTTTCAACATGACTTGACCATAATTGACCATAATTGTTAGTCTTAGGCATTAAAAACCCAATAAGGGTTGACGTGACATAAAAAAAACATCCACCCTCACCAACCACCCAACCAACCACCCAATCAACCAACCTTCACCTAATTAAAAGCAATTAAGAGCAGAGTTCATTTTACGTCTTAGGTTACGTTCCGTACCCCCGGGAGAAATTTGATCTGCAGGGTAGAAAGTTCCTTTAGGGGGCTTCGGTGGGGAGTATGGGTATTTCCCTTATTATGACTCAGCCTGTTTGTGTACACACAGGATTTATACGCCATTACTCCAGGTCCACTCTGACCCGGAGTGTTAGTACTCGTTAGGGTCCCATCTATGAGTCAAACAGATCTGCTTAAACATTATTTGTATTAAATAGGACCGCGTGAAAAGAAAAAGAAAAAGAAATGCTCTCGTAAAAAATAACTACACAAAAAATGTAAAAATTAACATCTATCTTCTATACATATATAAAGGGCAGTTGTGTGTATGTATGTCCGAATGTAATCTATACATATATAAAGGGCAGTTGTGTGTATATATGTCCGAATGTAATCTATACATATATAAAGGGCAGTTGTGTGTATGTATGCCCGAATGTAATCTATACATAATAAAGGGCAGTATGTATGTCCGGATGTAACTATACATATATAAGGCAGTTGTGTGTATGTATCCCGAATGTAATATTATATATATAAGGGCAGGTGTGTATGTATGTCGGGTAATCTATACATATATAAAGGGCAGTTGTGTGTATGTATGTCCGGATGTAATCTATACATATATAAAGGGCAGTTGTGTGTGTATGTCCGAATGTAATCTATTATTATAAAGGGCAGTTGTGTGTATGTATGTCCGGATGTAATCTATACAATATATAAAGGGCAGTTGTGTATGTATGTCCAAATGTAACTATACATATATAAAGGGCAGTTGTGTGTATGTCCGGAGTTTTGCAATAAAACTAACTCAGCTTGCTGTTAATAGAGACATCTCTACATATATAAAGGGCAGTCGTGTGTATATGTATGTCCGGAGGAAACTTCGAAAATAAAACAATTAGCAATAAAGTAAATATATATACACATTAAATATCCCTAGGGCTTAGTTTTTCAGCAAAAATAATAGAGATTTGATTTATATTCGGGAAGATAATTAAGAAATAAAATTTAAATGATAACAGCATGGATTTTTTTCATTTAATATTTTAGATAGTAGACATTAACATTTCTTTTCAGACTAGCTGGATCAATGCAAGGTCTATTTTTTTACATAGGGATTTAAATGGGGCATCCCACGAGGATTCAACTCACCACTCAGTAATAATGAATTTGTGGGACTAACTTAAAAAAATCCCCCTCTACCCTGGCGACGCTGGGTGGCCGCTGCTATAGTCTTATTATACTGGAGATTCGATGTCTGTCTATAACCGAAACTACGTCACAGCTTACCTCACAAGACACTCAGGAATTTCATAAGTGTATCAATGAGTATTGGTTTGGTTTGTTGGACTTTACGGCATGTCAACATTTGTTGGGTTATTTTATACCGAAGACGTTTGTTCTATCCATTGCTTGATGGTTATTGAAAAAAAAAAAAAGCAAACAAAAAAACAAAACACATTTTTTAAACTCATTTTCTTCTATTCAACCCATGTATGGGACCCTAACAGGTACTACCATTCCAGATCAGAGTGGAACTGGGAGCAATGGCTATGAAGGGTTACTCCACGCTCCCCAGAGCTCCATAATTTGAACTTCACCAATTAGATGCCGTTTAACGTCTTACGCAGGACAGCACGAGCTGTTAGTGCTCTCACGAATTCTAGGCTTCAAAAATATGCAAATATTTTTCTGAGACCCCATGAAATTACTCAGCAACGTCTGGTTTTATTCCTTCTTTTTTTTTTTTCAGACCACCCCAGGGGGTCCGAGTATAGTGCCTTCTTTGCCCGTTATATTTTTTTGAAAGATCTGGTTACAGTTAGTTTTTTCTTTCAGAGTTTTTTGTTTTTTAAATTAAATTCCGTTTAATAGTTTTGTCTTTGTTTTGTTTTGTTTTTCTGAATAAATAAATGAAAATAAATAAATATTTCTTTGTGTGTCTTTTATGGCTAGAATGAAGAATTTCGAAAATGTATTAGAATGAGAAAAAAGAAGCTTGTTTTTTTTGGTTTCTGCGAGAGGGATATTTATCCACATGCTAGAGACCCACCCCCGCATAACCACAGGAAGAAATGATGTGGAGGGGGAGGGATCAGAGTAGCCTGACATCTGTTTCACTGAATGGACCAGTTCGTTAGGGGTAACGCGGGAAAAGTACAAATCACGATGCAAGTGAGTTCGATTCTCACTGAGTGTCCGATATTTCACACAGAAACGGCATGTTATACCTGGCATCACGTTAACCCATGTCCTGCTAAACATACAAGTTGTGGCACTGTAACCAACTACTGTAACCAACTTAATTAGGCTAGACGGCTGGCCTTATCAAGTCCTATCATCTATATGATTGTCTCGACTCATTGACCCGAGTTCGAATCCTGGACGAGCCTTGGGAAAGGTATAAATCCAACTTTCCTCCTCTCCAACTATGGATAAATAGTAGGGAAGACTAGGCTTTTAACCTTGGATACGTAATCAGTATGGGTGAAGAAAAACTAGTTGCAACACGGTCTCTATATAAACGCTACTGGTACTACATAACCTAGTACTACATGTATCCTAGTCGCCCATGGGCAACTAAAACTGGTACCCCACAGAAGATTTCTGGTGAGAGGGTGGCTAGACACATTGCAGGGCGAAAAACAAGAATGTCAAAGGGCAGGGGCTTTAACTATAATACCATGATGTACAAATGTTCCCTAGCAAACTTTTCATTTAATAGACTTCTCTGAAAAAGTCAACTAGGCGGTGAGTGCGTGTAGCAATATTTAAAACCGAATCAAGTCATTTTGATAAACAAAGGACCCGAGTTGCTTACAGTGCCTGTGGTTGCTTAAAATGGTCATTAACCTTAATAGGATCATTTTGCTGTTAACTGTAATATTGAAATTGGAGGTATACAAAAAAGAGTGACAAACTAGTAAAAAAGATAAAAGATTACGTACAGGAGAAATTAAGAAAGTTGTCTTTTCAGCGTTATATAATGTGAAGCATGCTAAGCACTGGAATTTTATAACGCTAAACTTATATTTAAAAAAAATAAACGTGCTTAGGTCTTAGGGCTCGCAGTGTCCAGAGGAATATTTTATAGATAAATAGAGGACGAAAAATAAAGTGAATTAATTGGAGTGGCCATCGAACTGTGGACTTTGCATCGAAGAAAAATAGTGTATTGCTCCAAAATATGAATGCAAAGAGAAGCGAACTCGTTTCCAAATGTAGACATTTAAACAAATTTTTATTGTGTCATTTACCACCCGACCTAATAATCACTTATTTTTTCGTCCTCTATTTATCTATAAAATTTCCTCTGGACACTGCGAGGCCTAAGACCTAAGCACGTTTATTTTTTTTTTTATTATAAGTTTAGCGTTTATTAAATTCCAGTGCTGAGCATGCTTCAATTAATATTAACGCTGGAAAGACAACTTTCTTTAAATTTCTCCCTGTAACTGTAATCTTTTATCTTTTTTACTAGTTTTGTCACTCTTTTTTTGTATACCCTTCCAATTTCATATTACAGTTAAGCAGCAATTGATCTATTAAGGTTAATGACCATTTTTAAGCAACCAAGGCACTGTAAGCAACTCGGGTTCCTTTGTTTATCAAAATGACTTGATTCGGTTTTAATATTGCTACAGCACTCACCGCTAGTTGACTTTTTCAAGAGAAAGTCTATTAAATGAAAAGTTTGTAGGGAACATTTTGTACATCATGGTATTATAGTTAAAGGCTCCCTCCGCCCTTTGTACATGTCTTGTTTTTCGCCCTGCAATGTCGTCTAGCACCCTCCTCCCAGAAATCTCTGTGAGGGTACCAGTTATTGCCCATGGGTCGACTAGGGATACATGTAGTACTAGGTTATTGTAGTACCAGTAGCGTTTATATAGAGGGACCGTGTTGCAACTAGGTTTTCTTACCCATACTGATACGTATCCAAGGTTAAAAAAGCCTAGTCTTCCCTACTATTTATCCATAGTTTGGAGGAGAGAGTTGGATTATTACCTTTCCCAAGGCTCGTCCAGGATTCGACTCGGGTCAATGGTTTCGAAAATTCATATGATGATAGGACTTGATAGGCCAGCCGTCTAGCCTATTAAGTTGGTTACAGTAGTTGGTTACCAGTGGCCACAACTTGTATGTTTAGCAGGACATGGGAGTTAGGTGATGCCAGGTTAACATGCCGTTTCTGTGTGAAATATCGGACACTCAGTGAGAATCGAACTCACTTGCATCGTGATTTTGTCTTCCCGCTGTTACCCGCCTAACGAACTGGTCCATTCAGTGAACAGATGTCGGCTACTCTGATTCCTCCCCCTCCACATCATTTCTTCCTGTGGTTATGCGGGGTGGGTCTCTAGCATGTGCGAAAATATTCCCTCCTCACTCTCTCTCTCTCTCTCTCTTCTTTTCGAAATTCTTCATTCTAGCCTAAAAGACACACAAAGAATATTTATTTATTTTCATTTATATTATCAGAAAACAAAACAAACGAGACAAAACTATTAAACGGATTTAATTGAAAAAACAAAAAAACTCTGAAAGAAAACTAAACTGTAACCAGATCTTTCAAAAAATATAACGGGCAAAAGAACACTATACTCGGACCCTGGGGGTGGTCTGAAAAAAAAAGAAGGAATTTAAAACCAAGACGTTTGTGAGTATTTCATGGGGTCTCAGGAAAATATTTGCATATTTTTGAAGCCTAGATTTCGTGAGAGCACTAACAGGCTCGTGGCTTGCCTGCGTAAGACGTTAAACGGCATTAATGGTGAAGTTCAAATTATGGAGCTCTGGGAGCGTGGATACCCTTCATAGCCATTGTCCCAGTTCCACTTCTGATCTGGAATGTAGTACCTGTTAGGGTCCATACATGGTTGAATAGAAGAAAATGAGTTTAAAAAATTGTTTTGTTTTTTTGTTTGCTTTTTTTTTTTTTTTTCATAACCCATCAAGCAATGGTAGAACAAAAACGTCTTCGGGTATAAAATTAACCCAACAAATGTTGACATGCCGTAAGTCAACAAACCAACCAAATACTATTGATACACTTATGAAATTTCCTGAGTGTTCTTGTGAGGTAAGCTGTGACGTAGTTCGGTTATAGACAGACATCGAAATCTCCAGTATAATAAGACATAGCAGCGGCCACCAGGTCGCCAGGTAGAGGGGGATTTTTTTAAGTTTGGTTCCCACAAATTCATTATTATGAGTGGTGAGTTGAATCCTCGTGGGATGCCCCATTTAAATCCTATGTAAAAATTAGACCTTGCATTACAGGCTAGTCTGAAAAGAAATGTTATATGTCTACTATCTAAAATATTAATGAAAAAATCCATGCTGTTATCATTTAAATTTATTCTTAATTATCTTCCCGATATAATCAAATCTCTATTATTTTGGCTGAAAAACTAAGCCCTGGATATTTAATGTGTATAATATATTACTTTATTGCTAATTGTTTTATTTTCGATAGTTTCCTCCGGACATACTATACACACGACTTGCCCTTTTATATATGTAGAGATGTCTTCTTTAACAGCAAGCTTGAGTTAGTTTTATTGCAAAACCTCCGGACAATACACACAACTGCCCTTTATATATGTTAGAGTACATTGGACCTACATACACACCAATTGCCCTTATTATGTTAGATACTCGGACATACCTACACACAACTGCCCTTTATATGTATAGATTACGATTCGGCATACATTACACACATGCCTTTATTATATGTTATAAGATTACATCCGGGACATAATAACAAAACTTGCCCTTTATATATGTATAGATTAATCGGACATACATACAACCTGGCCCTTTATTTATGTATAGATTACATCGGGATACATACACAACACTGCCCTTTATATATGTATAGAACTCCGACATACACACACAACTGCCCTTTTAATGTATAGATACCATTGGATAACATACACACAACTGCCCTTTATATATGTATAGATTACCATTCGGACATATATACACACAACTCCCTTTATATGCTTAGATTACATTTCGGACCTACATACAACACTGCCCTTTTATATATTGGTATAGCAAGATAGATGTGAATTTTTACATTTTTTGTGTAGTTATTTTTACGAGAGCATTTCTTTTCTTTCTTTCACGCAGGTCTTATTTATACAAATAATGTTAAGCAGATCTGTACTCATAGATGGACTAACGAGTACTAACACTCCGGCGTCAGGTGGACCTGGCGTTAATGGCGTACTAAATCCTGTGTGTACACAAACAGCTGGTTCATAATAAGGGGAAAAATACCCATACTCCCCCCGAAGCCCCTAAAGGACTTTCTACCCTGCAGATCAATTTCTCCCGGGGGACGGAACGTAACCTAAGACGTTAAATGAACTCGCCTCTAATTGCTTTTAAATTAGGTGAGTTTGGTTGATGGGTGGTTGGTTGGGCTGGTCTGGTGAGGTGGATGTTTTTTTATGTCACGTCAACCCTTATTGGGTTTTTTAATGCCTAAGACTAACATTTGGTCAACTTATGGTATCATGTTGAAAGTCCCAAGCGGATAGATCACGAAGATTAACAGGGATAACCTTTTCAATACTTTAATTGCGGTGGCCATTTCCACTTCGTGGGTATCTAGCCACGAGCTTCCTTCAGACCACGTAGATCTTTTATTTAGACAGGCAATGGCCAAATCATTTTATATTCTAATCCCCCCCCCGCATCCGCGTGCTGATCTTATTGTATTCTTTTTCTTTTCGAGTTGTCTTTTTTATTGGTGGAAATAGTGGTGTTCTTATGTTCTGTGTCTATGGACTGGCGGTTAATCCTTAGTTGGTGTTCGAATTGTACCCACAGAATTCTACTAATTCTCCCTATTTTTGACACTTGATTGCCGCTTCCTTCTACGGGCAAGTGGGTTACAGGGAAGGTATGTCTTTTCTACTCAGCGGGAGGGGGTATCTGGTTTACTTGTATTAGGGCTTAAATTCTTTTGTTATTATCCGTCTCTACACTTGTTTCAAGCCTTTACTTTTCTTTGCGTATTCTTAGTGGGTTTTATGTTATTATATATATGTATATTATATATATATATATATATTAATGGTCAATGACGCTGAAAGACCGTTTCCTTTTAGTCCTCAAAATTTAGGCAGTGATGAGTTTGTTCAATACTTAATGGGGGACCACTTAAGCAACAGCAGGTACTGTAAACAATATGGATCCTTTGTTATCAAAAGGATCCTAAATCGGCATTAAATGACCCAAAAGTGTTCATATGCCGTAAAAGAAAATAACCGACCATTTTAGTCAGCTAAGCAGCATTGAGTTTGTTCAATGCTTAAATGGTGACCACTTAAGCAATATCAGGTACTGTAATCAACAAGGGACTTAGGTTGAATTTTTAATAAAAATGACTTGATTCGCAATAATCCCGAAAATGTTTGCTATGCCGTTAAAAACATACACCAACCAAACGATCATTGTCTCCAATTTATATCGGTGCATAATTGTATTTTCCAATTTTTTTAAACAGTTTAAAATGTCATACTTAATTACAATATCAATTGTTTAATAGCAAATGTACCTGAAAGTTGTTTGATTGGTCGGTTCGTTTTTACAAGCAATTCAACTCTTGTGTATTGCTATGCCAAAGTAGTAAGTTTAACATCCTGGTTTCCAATTATATACAGTAAAAAATGTTATTTTATACCAAAATCAGTTCAACAGTTATAGTCTCCAATTAGATACGGTACAAGAATGTATTGTGAAAACCAGTTTAAACAATTGAACACTTATACTTAGTTCAATATCAAGTTTTGAAAACCCATATATCAATGTAGTTAATACTTTAAACAGGTATACATTTCATACTTAGTTGAATATCAATGCTGTTACGATTCAGTGTGTTAATAAAGTTCATAATCATTTTAACAGGCAAACTCTTAATACTTGTTATAATACAATGTTTAGAGTATATGTATAAAAAAAGTTCACAATCATTTTAATCAGGGCGAAACACTTCATACTTAGTGTAATATAAATGTTTTAAGATTCAATATTAATTAAGGTCACATCATTAAACAGTTACTCTAATTCATTTTAAACATGTAATTAATTCACATCTTTCAACAATTCAATTTAGTTGTAATATCAATAGTTTAGAGGTCAATGTATTAATAAGTTACATCATTTTAAACAGAAATACTTCATATTTAGTGTATATAAATGTTTAAGTTCAAGTATTTTAAGTTCACAATCATTTTTAAACAGGCGAACACTTCATAACTTAGTTGAATATAACTTTTAAGAGTCAGTGTATAATTAAGTTCACAATCATTTTAAACAGGTAATTACTTTATACTAGTTGTAATATAAATGTTTTAAGAGTTAATGTATTAATTAAGTTCACAATCATTTTAAAATCAAAATAATTAAAACAGATTAATTTGACACATATATCCAACCCTAACATGTACTACCATTCCAGGTTAGAATGGAGTTAAATTAGATTGTGCTTTTTTTTTCATTTTTTATATAGAGTTAGGTTGAGTTACGTGGACCCCAACTTTGGAAGACGTGTCCCTCGACATGTCCCTCGACGTGATTTTGTCCTCTTTAAAGCTCTTGATGGACTTCAAGACAAATTAAGGTTAGGTTGCTGTGCGATTACGACGACTAGATGATTCGGCGATGCTGATGAGACCTAATTAGGTCGAAACAGCTGTCCAGTGTTCCACATTTTGCACACGGTGTTTGCCGAATTTTTCGGTCGTAGTAATTTTTTAATTTAATTTTAGCATGAGATTACTCTGGGTGGTGATTGAATGAAATTAACGCATTGGGTTGAACATCTCTATTCTCTCCTAACTTATTCGGAAAAAACCAAAATGTCTCCTCAATACAAACGTCGAAGCAAAGGGAAGCCCGATCTAATTTATCGATCTGAACCGAACCGATATAATACCGGTTCCGTGTCTTTGTGGTGGCTTTTCCTGTAAAGGGGGTCGACATTGCATTTCGTAAATCGTGCTTTTCGGTGTACTTAGGCAACTTTTAGGTCAGGCACTTAAACCTTTGAACTGAGAGTGACAGACAGACAGACAGAGAGAAAAGCTAAGGGAAAACTTGATCGGGTTAATTGATTTGAAATTGAATTATTCAAATTACCTGTTACGTGTGGGGTTAGTATCAGGTTTCTTTTCTTCACGGTGTCACTGTTTTTGACGAGTATTGAAAAAACTAAAACTTGTTTCTTTGTTTAATAGCATATCAACCCTTTTAGTTATTAAATTCTCAAACTATCCTTGTAGAAGAGCAGTAGTGGTACTCTTTAGGCCATAGCCAGGTGTATAAGTGGGTTCATACCTTTCCCATCATAGTAAGTGAGTTCGAGCTCCAGTCGTATTACTTTGTTCAATTTCAAACTAATAACATTGGAAAGTTATGAACTCTTCTCAACATCTCTCCCTATCAGCTATTGCTCTTGGTAGGTTCCCTTATCGGCATCCATTGTCCATACAGAGCTGATCACTATAAGCTTTTCCTGGTTGACCAACACTGGTACATACCTGTGTGTACATGTGTAGAAGTCATGGAGACATTGTTAACTAACAGACCTGTGGATATAACTACAATATGGTAATTTAATTATTACAACGTTTCAATGCTTACTTAAGCACTATTATAGATAGTCAATATGTAAAAGTATAATTATCTTGATTTAACTCTCTCTCTCTCTCTCTCTCTCTCTCTCTCTCTCTCTCTCTCTCTCTCTCTCTTCTCTTCAATTCTCTCTCACTAACTCTTCTATAATACTTCTCTCTCTCT
Organism: Doryteuthis pealeii; assembly: GCA_023376005.1. Taxonomy (NCBI): domain Eukaryota; kingdom Metazoa; phylum Mollusca; class Cephalopoda; order Myopsida; family Loliginidae; genus Doryteuthis; species Doryteuthis pealeii. The sequence continues at coordinate 41,877,514 of CM042178.1, forward strand.
CTCTCTCTCTCTCTCCCTCTCTGTCGTCTCTGTCTCTCTCTCCTCTCTCTCTCTCTCTCTCTCTCCTCTCTCTCTTCTCTCTCTCTCTCTCTTCTCTCTTCTTCTTATTCACTCTATATACTTTAATCTCTCTCTCCCTCAACAAAATCTCTCTATAACACCCCCCTCCTCTCTCTCTCTCTCTCTTACCATATATATTATAAAATATATTATATATTTATATATATACATATAGCCAAACTTGTTGGTAAATCCTCACGGTGAGAAAAAACAGCAAAATAGTTGATTGTAAAAATATACTACCAAAACATCACCCGGGAAAAAAATGGAAAAAAGAAAAAAGAAAGACAATAATCGTTACCAACCAAAAATAATCTATTGGTACAATATTTGGCCAAAAGAAAAACAATTATATATATAATATATTATATATATATAATATACTAATATATTCATACAAAACCGCCAGGGAACTAAAGCTAATAAGTAAAAAGTGCTCAATACCTAGTAGAGCAAATAGACGGTGTTACGTCTTTTGTCTTTTTTCTTTATTGGTTAGTTTAGTCTATGCTAATTTATTTGTGCCAGGAGGTATTTGTTAAATGTGAGTTTGTCCAAATCTCTTTAGTCGGATCTTATCCCTGAAGAGCACTAAGCGAAACTTTTAGTAGGGTTTATCTGACTCATTAGTTTATCTTATCTTTTATTTATATAATATATATATATATATATATATATTCCGCTCTTCTTTATTTTCTCTCTCCCTCCTCCCCCCTCTCTCTCCCCTCCTCTCTCTCTCTCTCTCTCTCTCTCTCTCTCTCTCTCTCTCTCTCTCTCTCTTCTCTCGTGTATCAGTCATAAGCGCGTGAGCGGTGGATACTGAACAAAGTGGTCAAAATAGCGAGAACCAAGCCTACTTAACTTTTCGTCTTACCTCACATCCACCTGGCAGCAATAGATATATCCGATTAAATCAGATAAGTAGATAGGTGGGTAAGTGGGTAGGGGAGAGACAAGCAGGTAACTTTTGGCTTTGTGGTCGAGGGCGGAGGGGCAGAGTGCGTGAGAAAAAAAACGGCACGCATCGACTTCGTAATTAAACTGAGGCTAAATGTCATATTGCATCAGGTGTCAATGAAGCCACAAACAACACACACTCACCCACCAACACCGACGCTACTACACCACCATTTTCTTCAGTCCATCATCTTGTATTTTAAACCTCCTTCCCTGTTTCATCCCCAGACTCTATCCTAGTTCACTTTGAATTCAAATTCGCTAATTCAAATTACCGTATTTGACGTAATACGGTAATTTCCCCAAATTTTGGCTCAAAAAATTGCCTTATACATCGTAGGTGAAGTTTGAGACCTCCCCTAGGTCTAGGCTAATCTTCTCTATGATGCTCACTAACCCAGCTTACGCTCAGTACTTTTACCTACCCTAAACTCCATGCATCCTTATATTTTGTTTGCTTTTATACAGCTATGTTTCTGTTTGTGTAATGCACAGCTAGACTGTTTTCAACAATATATGCTTAAATACACTAAAAACTTTTTTTTCTGAATCTGACCTGCTGAAATGGTGCGTCTTATATGCCGTCAAATACGGTAATTTAAAAGATATCTTTAATTATGTTCACGAGTTCTCTCTCTCCTCTCTCTCTCTCTCCTCTTCTCTCCTCTCTCTCTCTCTCTTCATAACACACTTACTATACTTCCAAATCTTCTCTCTCACTTCCCACTAATTCTTCTATAACATCTCTATCTATCTCTCTATATTCTTATTTATCTATCATTCTTTCTTTCACTTATTAATGTCTCTCTCTCTCTCTCTCTCTCTTCTCTCTCTACTCTCTCTCTCTCTCTCTCTTCTACTTCTAAGCTCTCTTTCCCTCCCTCTGTCTCTCTCCCTAACTCTTCTATAAATACTTCCCTCTCTCTCATCTTCCTTTTTCTCTGTGACTACCCCTATCTCTCTCTCTCTCAGTCTCTCCTCCGCCTAACTTTTCTGTAATATCTCTCTCCTCTCTCTCTCTCTCTCTCTCCTCCTCTCTCTCTCTCTCTCTCTCTCTCTCTTTAATTTATCTTTCTTTTTTTCTTAACTTCTCTCTCACTAACTTATCCCCCGTCTCTCTCTCTCTCTCTCTCTCTCTCTCTTCTCTCTCTCTCTCTCTCTCTCACACCACACACACACACACACTCACACACACACACACAAAGACGGGTTGGGGAGGGTGTTGGTGGTTGGTATTCGAGGGTAGAGTGTTTCTTAAGTAACTGCTTATCACACTTAATTCATTTTCTTTTCAAATCAATCCGAAACGCTCGCTTGACAAGCGTCTTATTACAGGATTTTCCAACAACCTGATCCAGAACGTAATCCAATCACCGGGACTATATTGTTATTAGCTACTTGTCATATACGATTGGGATCCAATGCAGAATGAAACGATATAAGCGTTTTTAGAATTGTCATAGTCGCCATCCATTTTGTGCCTACAGAACTACATTCAGTCTAGCGTAGAAACAAACGGGTGAGTCTACGTGGCGTAGTGGTTAACGTACTAGACTGCAACATCGTAGTTAGCGAGTTCGAACTCCAGTCCCACCATTACGTTGACTTTTAGACAAATATATAAATTCTAACAATTTCGGTTAAAAATAATGGAATACTTATTTTTTGGGAGTTTTTTTTTAAATTTTTCTTTCAAGCTTTCTAACAACTTTTTTGATGTTATCATCTTGAAAGGCGGCAATGAGTTGCCCGAAAGAGTTTTCATTCGTAGGCCAATACTTTCGGTTTATTTCTTCCGAACAATTATCAAGGCTGTTTATTATTTGCCTAAACTATCATTATCAAGACTTATATATATAAGGTGTGTCAAAAAAGTATCTAGATTTTTTTGTACTTTTTGACACACCTTGTATTAAAAGAAATTAACGTTCCATTCATTGTTCATTTCTATCTTGGTAAACTCGGTACTTTTTGACACTTGTATTCTGGGGAAAAAAATACCGTTCCATTCATTGTTCATTTCTATCTGGGGAAAACAGCTTCAATCTCGATACTTTTATGACACACCCTTATATATATATATATATATATATATAATATATATATATATATATATATATTCCTGTTAGTATTGGAGAATTGAAAATAAAGTGCTCGATTAGAGGTGTATTTAGTTATTCATTATAGTGCACATACAATTAAGGTGCGATTGTTACCATTGAAATTACAATTGAAACAATGGTAACAATTGCACCTTAAATGTATCGTACAATTATATATTATATATATTATATATATATATATTTATATATTAAATGCATCCGTGTAGATAAAATTCAAAAGAATCCCAGCCCTGTCGCTGGGACTTAGAATCCACGGACTCTATTCCCTTCAGAATGTTCAGGCCTCCCACCAAAACTGGGTGTCCTAGGCATGGCATTAAACTATCGTGGAGAGGCTCCAGTTCTGGTGCTCTGGGAAGTGTGGAGTCATTCCTTTTTTCCGATTCCTACTAGGTTCACTCTGACCTGGAGTGGCAGTACCTGTTACCGTGCTTTGACCGAGTCAGTTATATGTTTGAAAAGTATTCATTTTCAATAAGTATACTTGATGTATCGCATAACTGCAAATTGTTTGTATTATGAACAGTTACTTGAAGCTGTAATTGTTTACTAAGGATTGATAGTTACTTGAAACCATTTAACTGTGTGAAAACAAACGATTATTATTAAATAGGAATAGTTACTTGAAACCGTACAAGTGTGTTCAAATCATGTGCGTCTAATAGGAATACGTGATATCATATAACTGTGAACAAACACATGGTTATAGACAAATATAAAAAAGTGCAAGTTTGAAAAAACACAATGGAAACATTGAATATATAGGGATGATTACGGTAAACGGAGTAAAGATTCGGCTTAAAATAAACCACAAGGAGTTGATATACCGTTAAACAAATAAACTTAACCACTACCACCACCACCACACACACACACACACTCTCTCTCTCTCTCTCTCTCTCTCTCTCTCTCTCTCTCTCTCTCTCTCTCTCTCTCTCTCTGTTACCCGTTAACCTAATCTCTCCTATCTATTCTATCTTCTCTCTCTCTCGGTATACCGTTAAGCCAATAACCTCCTCTCTCTCTCTCTCTCTCTCTCTCTCTCTCTCTCTCTCTCTCTCTCTCTCTCTCTCTCTGTGTATACCGTTAAGCCAATAACCCCCTCTATCTCTCTCTCTCACACACTCTCTAAACAAATACCCCTCTCTCTCTCTCTCTTCTCTCTCTCTCTCTCTCTTCTCTCTCTTCTCTCTCTTTCTCCCTCTCTCGGTATACCGTTAAGCCAATAACCTCTCTCTCTCTCTTATTCTAAACAAATACCCCCTCTCTTTCTCCTTCTCTCTCATAATAATCAAATATTCGCAAATGAATCAAATTTCCGCATTAAATAACCCATATGACGTTTATATGCCATTAAACAAATAAACCAAACCTTTATTTCTTCTTCTTCATATGATGTACATTTCCAGAATATGAGATTCTTTAGTAGTAATTATTATTATAGTAGTAGTAGTAGTAGTAGTAGTAGTAGTAGTAGTGGTAGATTATATAAATATATACATAGATAGATTAAAATATGTAGTAGTCTCACCAACAAGCAAAAAATGTTTTAGTTTATGAAAATAATTCTCTCGTGGGAATATCGTTTCTGAATATTCTGACGTCTGGGGGGTCTTGATTTGATCAAAAGTGTGTTGGGTGGGGGATGCACTAGCAACAACAACAACAAAAAATTAGGGGTCTGAAAACCAAGGCTCTCCGCTACTCTCGCCCCCCCCCCAAAAAAAAACATACACCAACCCTCTCCACCGTACAGCACGCAATTCTCATCACCCAGATCTCGCTGACACAATAGGAAGGGGAGGGTGCTGTTCAACCACACCCTAGAATTTGCCCTGTTTTTTTTTTAGGGGAGGGGGCAGGGGTTATTGCCTGTGACGGCAGAACTGACCGACAGGGGCTTGATCCCTGACTCAGCAAATCGAGTGTGAGACAGACATTCGTTTCTTTCTTTTTCTTTCTTTTCTTTTTTTCTTCTTGGTACTACGCTTGAATAGACCGTTCCATCATGGTGTAAATTGTTAGCAAGCTAGTCTTGCAGATCCATTACTTCTGAATAGCGAGTTTATTCCTCGCTGGATGCCTCATACTTGCGACCTTGGGTCACATTCTACTAGTGGCAAACTTCTTGTGGTTGTGCGTCCCATCTTGGTGTAAATTGTTAGCAAGGTAGTCTCGCAGATCAATCACTACCGAAGAGAGAGTTCGTTTCTCGCTGGATGCCCATGCTTGTGACCTTGTGTCACATTCTACCAATGGCGAACGGGGATGAGTAAATATTTACTTCAGTGAAAAACTACTAGTCAGAGCTGGTGTGAAAGACTTGCGAGGAATTAATAATCCTATCAATACTCGTGTTCCTTAATTGTACGATCGTTATCATCTTGCAACCTGGTTAAAAATCAGACCGTCCAAATCGTTCAAGATAAATTGCACAAATGTAAATCCTGATTGTCTGGTGTTGCTTATCAGCCGAATTCTTATTTCTTATGAGTTTCATCACCTTAGCTAAATAATGGACCATTCTGTTTTTATCATAAAGAAAGGAAAGTAAGAAAAAACTATGCTACTCAGAAAAAATATATTAAGAAAGAAAGGCAGAGAGTAGAGAAAAGATAGAGAGGGGTTGAGTGCGCGGATGAGATAACGCTAATCTGTTTCAATCAAACATAATCAAAAGAGGAAAAGAATAAAAGTAAGAAACAAGAGTGAGAGAAAAATTTAAATCAAGATTATTATACTTTTTACATACGTTTTAATAATCAACTTGTCATACTGTGGTATATCCACAGGTCGCGCTAGTTAATAATAATGATAACAATAGTAATAATAATTTGTAAGAATTTGTTTAGAGCTGTTCGCTTAAAAAAAACACCTTGCGTCACCTTCTTTATTCGGGAAGTTAAGCTACACGTCTCCTGACAATTAATTGAGGGGCTGGGAAACTAAACCAAAAAGACGAATAAAAAAAATAATGTTCCTTATCACCCCTACCCCAACCCTTGGCAATCTTTTTCTGCTTTCCTGCAATAAAAATCTACTTCCGTTTTATTCAATTTAGGAATTGGATCCTTTAAGTTTCTTATTACCCATTTTTTGTCTTTCTTCTTCCAGAGGGAAAAAGAATTAGACGAGTACAAATTGCTATTTGATTTTAAGTTAGATTATTTTTTAAAAGCCCCTCTTTTTAACCCCCTCCCCCTCCCTCTCTTTTACTCTTTTATGTTTTGTTTTTTTGTTCTTTAAAGTTCTTGCTTAAATTTCTTTTAATTTTTACATATCTTCTTTTTCTTTCTTTTTAAATTCTCAATTGGTTTTATATAATGTATTTATATTGATATCATTTATAATGTATCATAATGTATTAACATGTATTTATATACGCGCTATTTGATTTATATAAAGAAAATAAAAAATTAGAATATATATATATATATGAGAAATAAAAAATATATATACATAATGCATTATATATATATAAATATAATGCATATTATATGTATAAATATACATATATAATGTATATTATATGTATAAATATTTAAATATAATGTATATATATATATATATATATATGATATATATATATATATATATATATATATATATATATATAGAGAGAGAGAGAGAGAGAGAACTAAATGTATTTATATAATGTATTATGATATACTAATATAATTCACAATAGTTTTTTTTATATAATGTATAAAGTGGTCTTACTTTCAAGCCAGTGTGCCTTTATTCAAATATCGATTTTTAATCGATGAAGTTCTTAAAAAATTAAATTTAAATCTAATAAAAATGTGGATATCCCACATTCACAATTAATTCTTAAAGTGGGTTTGCTTCATTCACAGCATTCCTTTTTCTAAACTTGTTTACCAATCAGAACCGTTATTTTGATATTCACTTATTTGGATACTGGGGAGCAAAGAAGAGAGTTGACGTACATTCAGGTGAAGTTTACAGTTAGAAGCAATATTAGAAATGATTATTTTCTTTTAAAATCGAATACTTTTGCATGTCACTGTATATTTACCTTGTTTTTGTTTTATTTAGTAATAAATAAACAATCATGGTGTGTGAACAATTGGATGAAAGTGATATTCAGAAGTGAGTTTGGTTAAAACCTTAATTGATTCATATTAAAAAATCTTCAGATATTGTATATATCATGTAATGAAATGTTTAACTGACAATGTAATGAAAATCTACAGATCTATTGATTCATGGTGTGTGGACAATTGGATGAAAGTGATATTCAGAACTGAGTTTTGTTAAAGCTTAACAGATCTGATTCACTTAAAAAATTAAGATATTGTTTGCTTCATTCAAAACATTCCTTTTTCTACAATTTGTTCACTAATCAAAACCATTATCTTAGTATTTTTGTTAGATGTACAGGGTGCTATATATTGTATATTGCTGTGTTCCCATTGTGAGTCTTAGCCAGTTAATCAAAATTATTTAGACTATTGATCTTTGCCTCCTTGCTTTCAATTGGATAAAATTCAGCCAGCTGATGAGTAAGAATCTTGACCAGCTGAGTAGACAAAGACCATTTGAATGAATAATTAATCAATCTTGAAGATTGATGGTGAACAATAGGTCCTGTCAGGCGAGCATGACGCGTGTGAGGTACACACGACTGAACAGTTTTCTTAAGCCGATCGTCTAGCTAATTAATTTCATGACTATTTCCCTCCTTACGAGTTGTTCACACCAGCGTAAGCTGATGGTCTTTCACTGAGTGACAACAAGTCCTCTCTAGTCTCATAGACTCTTCTGAGCATTCTAGCCGATCTTTACAATGCCGTAGTTTAGATTATATCGATTCTACTTGCTTGGTTAATAATGGCTAGCGAGCTAGATTAGCAGACCATTGATTGTGAGTTCAATTCTCAAAGCGATGGAAAGCCCTTTATGGCTATCTCATACTACCACGGATAATACGGGACACTCAGCGAGGATCGAACTCGCTGTTAATTAGTGATGGATCTGCTAGGCTATCCTGGTAACCACTACACGAGCGCCTCTCCCATTCGTATCAAATAACAAAGTTGCGTTGTTATAGCGACGGACATGCAGTGACGCATGTGTAGATCTATGCACACATGATTACTCGTTTAGATATGCCTGACCACTTAGTCATAGCAACAAAAATAAGTTTTTTTTCCCAGAGAGACTAGCCAGCAATGGTTGACAAATACTTGAAAACTATTCTGTGTGCTTTTTACACTGGTCACCGCAGGAGCTTCGGTTTGTACGTGGCTTTACTACTCTGTGCCCGGCTTCAGCCGGGGTCCAGTGAGCTTCGGCCGCTGGACCTGCCAGAGGTTAAATTAATAGTGTCGATCCCAGGGGGCTATCTCGCCAGGCAATACCTGCCCCATTGACTTAAAGGGGCAGTACTGGGTTTATTGCCCAGCGCCCTTTTTAGGGGGAATGCCGACGAGATCGACGCAATTTTTTCCACCTGCCACCTTGTGTGTTTGTCTCGGCTTGTGGGTGGTCCCACGTTAATAGGGCCTTGTGCCTAACCCGTACAAGTGGGGTACGAGGTAAATATACTTTATTACTTATATGGATTATCAACTACTTTTCATGGTTTTAGACCACTCTATTCTTGGTTTGGCCGAGGACCTTTCAGTACCTTGTACACACGACAAGTGTGCATGAGGTACATCGTGTGAGCGCGTGTATACACGGGTTTAAATGAAACCTTGTTCGTAAGCCTATACTAATGGCTGGTTTCAATTCGTACAAACAATGTCCGTTCATTGTAGGTTTTTCTCCATCCTCGTATATCACCCCCATCTCCCGGGCCTACCACAGCAAAGACAAAAAACTCGCTGGCAGATGGCCTCTCAGCCATTTCCCTCGGCTGGATACAAGTGACTCAGAGCTTGCACAAAAAGGAAACGTTAAAAAAAGCAAATAGAATCACTTTGAAACATCAAAACAAAACACCATAAAACAAAACAAAATTACGTTTTTGAAGAACACACAAATTATTGAATAATTTTCCCTCCGTCAACCCCACACACACTCCCCCACCCCAACCTTCAGGAAAAAATCACCAAAAATGGCCATCTTCCTCGACACTTCTCATGACTAAACCGACGGTTGACAAAACCTTCATCCGAGCTCTCCTTCGGACTTTGCTCGCCTTACTCTCCTTCAAACCTTACTCTCCTTTTTATTTTATTTTTTTTATTTACTTTTTTTATTTTTTTGGTTGCTTTTTTTTTTTTTTTTTTTTTGTTGTTTTTTTTCTTTTTTGTTTTTGTGATTACGTCCATACGCGCGTGTCTGCGCGTCCGGATCTTACACACACACCACCCACCCCGACTCTTTTGTATTTTTATCAGTTTCCATTTTTCTAAGCTAGGGCCCGTCTCCTCCGCATCACTCGTCCCCCGCTCCCCGTGGTCAGAGAATTAACGCTTTTATGTTCGATTCAAAATTGTTCGACTGAGTCATAGCGCGTCCGCCATTGTTTAAAAAACATTTTTATTGGCGCCGAAAGACAACAAAAAAGAAGACAAATTGCATTCGGGGGAAGGACCGCTGCTCATTGGGTAAACACAGAAACCGTTTTTTTTTAAATATTCTACTCCCCGCTCTCTCTCTCTCTCTCTCTCTCTCTCTCTCTCTCTCTCTCTCTCTCTCTCTCTCTCTCACCATGACTTCTTGTATTTCTATCTCTCCCATGCCCCTCTCCTTTCTCTTTTAGTTATTTGTCTCTTTCTCGCTTCCCTCCTGATGGTCTTCGTGTCCTGGGTATGACACTAAACTACAGAAGAAGTTTTGAGAAAAAAACAGAGAAAAAAAAGTTTAGGTTTTCAAAAGGAAACAAGAAAAAAAATGAGAGTTAAATGGACAGTAGATATCTGAGGGCAAACATGCTTATTTTTAAAGTAAAGGACCCTTGCATATTTCCACAAGCTCTTGCCACAGACATCAGGGCGTACCTCTAACGCTACCTTACTGGGGATGTTGCCTGGAAGACACGTTCTAAGAAACAAGGTCCAATATTTATTATTATACTACAATACCAAGGCACACTTAATGGTGTCCTGGGTATGATACTTAAACTGCATCTAGTGGTGAGGTTCAAGTTCGGGGGCTCAGGGGAGTGTGGAGTACCAATTCATTGCCATTGCCGTAAAATCCAAACCAACCGACAATTGCGCTAACAAAAACGACGTGCCGGGTTTTTAATTTTTTCCTTTTTTTGGGGGGGGGTCTTACACACTTTTGGGGTCTTTTTTGCGAAGTGTATTATGGTAATATGAAATAATTAAAAAAGGACAACCAACCAGCATCTGCGCTAGCAAAAATCTCTCTACGATTGTTTGTTTGTTTTTTTGCGGGGGGGGGTCAGGAGAGGGTTTTTTTTGTATTATGGTAATATGCAATGATTAAAAAAGAAATATGATCTGATAATAGAGAGTATTTATGTCTGAAATTACCCCGAGGGGGGGCGATGAGTTAGGGGGTGCCGCTACTTTTTTTCCCGCCATAAAACAGAAAAGAAAAAATCGAAACAAAACAAATATAATGCAACACTCATAATGATTCAATTATTTCTGTATCCAGGCAACAGAAATATTACTTCAGTCTGGCACGCGTACCCGCTTTAGATTGCCAAAAGGGGTGCATCACGTGGATCGTTCGTGGTCGGGTGGATGCTGAGGTGGATGATGATGAAAGTGTGTGGGGTGAGGTTTGAGTGTGTTTCTGATGATAGTGATTAATATCAGGAAATACGGGTGGCTAGGTACTCGAAAGAAATAAAAACACAACAAAACAATGATTATAAATTGTGAGTCACAGTCGGAGGGCTGGTGTGGTGATGACTTGCAAGACAAAGCCAAGATAGGCACAAGGCCAACTTTGTGCGGAGATATTGGATGGGTGTGTAGGTAAATGCATATGTGGAAACGACACGGGTGGTATATTATTGGACGAAATCAATCAACTTTAGAGCAAGCCAGCACACAGTACACATCGAATATTTTTTTTGTAGCGTGAACGTCCTCGTGGCGAAACGGTTAACGGCATGAATAATGGAATCGGCGAAACGAGCTACAAACTCCGATCTTAACACGAACAACCTCGAAAAAGGCTTGAACCTGCTTCTCTTTATAGCTTTGGGTTGGTCTTGTAAAAACATGTTGATGGGAAAGACTATATTTCCGAAATTGCATTAGAGACGAGGGGGGGGCACAGAATAAAAAACGTGAAGAAAGGAAAAACTGCCACGCAGCTTCAGTTTTAGAAACACTCCGACCAATAGAAACCTCAGTGGAATAAGTATGTTGGATTCACGTTTCATTCATTGATCGTTTCTATCGGTCTTGATTTGAACAAAATGTCTTGTTGACAAAATGGACGTGTATCTATTTATTTATCTGTCAGTCTGTCTGACTATGTTCTTGCTTAGCTATCTTTGTTCGGGTTTGTGTCAATTTAGATCTGTTGGTGCCTATCTCTATATTTCTATGTCTGTCTGTTAGTGTCTATATTTATCTCTGTTGGTGTCTGTCTGTCTGTCTGTCTACCAACCACCCACCCACACACACCCTCTCTCTCTCTCTCTCTCTCTCTCTCTATATATATATATATATATATATATATATAGTTAACAGAGACAAGTATATATATATATATATATATATACTTGTCTCTGTTAACCGTTGCGCGACGGACGCCTCCCAAGTATTTCTTTACCTTGACACACACAACACACACACACACAAGAAAGATAGAATGCTTGCCAGCACCGGCATCAGTTCTTGCCATCAACCGTTCAAAAGAATTATTAAAAGAAAACGTCTCTGGCATAAAATAACCCAACAATGGTTGACATGCCATAAAATCCAACGAACCAACAACCTTCACAGACACACAAAAGTGAAAGGAAAGATGGAATGCTTGCCAGCACCGGCATCAGCGCTTGCCATCAACCACCGTTTAGTTAAAACGGTCTGAAAACCAGGCCGCTGCCATTTTGTTTTGCAGCGGTCCGCCATGTTGAAAAAAGACGCCGGCTTTGCCGCGCCGTGACGTTCGTGGCAAGGTCAATCAAGGGCCAGACTGGTGGCGCCATCTCTCGGCCAATCAATGAAACATTATTCTGGGACCAGACCCAAGTGACCTAGGAAAGTAACTCGACCATTGTTTAACGACAGAACAGAGCGCATTTATCGATCGGGAGAGAGAGCGGTACTGATTAGCTGAGAAGCGAGCTGGGAGTAATGACTGCAGTTGGGAGAGGGGGGTAAGCAAAGGGAGGAGGAGAGAGAGGAGGAGGAGGGGTGAGTAGATCGAACTAGGGGATAGCTGAATGGTGAGTGGTTTTTATTGGGATGTTGCCGGCCGAGGCAATGCGGGGGGGGGGGCTGGGGGGCGATTGTAAACGATGAATAATCAACGTGTAAGTGTTCTCTAAAAAAAGAGTCATAAATGTATGAATATTAATGTTTGTTTATTGCGCTGTCTAATTTGTTTTTGGTTTGTTTGGTTGGTTTGTTGGATTTTACGGCACGTCAAACCTTGTTGGGGTTATTTTATGCCGAAGACATTGCTTTTTATTCATTCTTTATGAGTACTGTCTCTCTCCCTCTCCCCCCTATCTCCTTCTCTCTCTCTCTCTCTCTCTCTCTCTCTCTCTCTCTCTCACTCACTCACTCACTCACTCACTCACTCTCTCACTCTATCTATCTATCTATCTCTATCTGTAATGATTGGACGGGTTGGGTAAATACCTACTTGTTGCGCGTCCCATCGTGGTGTAAAGGTTAGCAAGAAAATTTCGCAGATATATTACAACTGAATAGCGAGTTCGATCCTCCCTGGATGCCAACATACTGGCGAACCAGTGTCACATCCAGCCTAAATTCATTTATTTATATTAGAGAAAAATCTAAATAAATCCGACGATATATAAATATAAGATATGTAAAAGAAAATATACATAAGATGTATTTCTATATAAATGATAATGTGCTAATGTTTGTTTGTTTTTTTGTTTTTTTGGGGGGGTGTATTTTTGTTTATTTGTTTTTTGTTAAATCATCTTCAGTGCGATATACAGCAGATGTTAAAATGCTTCATCTGAAAAAAAAACTATGAAGCATTTTGACATCTGCTATGAATCGCCCTAAAAAGATGGGTAGAAAAAAGCACACATCTGGGACGTCGGTATATATATATATATATATATATATATATATATATATATATATATATATATATATATTACATCCAGTGAATACATGAATTTTTGTTTGTCATATTTTTATATTTACGCACACGCACGCATACATATATATATATATATATATATATATATATATATATATATGTGTGTGTGTGTGTGTGTGTGTGTGTGTGTGTGTGTGTGTGTGTGTGTGTGTGTTGTGGTATGCTATACAATTAAAAGTGTTATGTTACCATTGGTTTCAAAGCAGCGTATTAGTTGCTTATCATCAAGACAAAGCTCCCTCGAAAACCAT
>CM042178.1:41896176-41901176 GCA_023376005.1 Doryteuthis pealeii
GTTCGATGCCGGCCCTCGCCAACTCAGCGTATGAGTAGCACAGAGATCTGTGCGGTAGTGAGGAGCTGATGGTAGGTGTGGTGCTTCACCTCAGATGCTAAAATACTCTCCTTGGTCTAGCGCTAGTTAAAAGGGGATATACTCCCTCGCTGTCTGGCTGATACCGACATTAGGCCGCCCCGACGACTTTACTTTTAAATATATATACAATAGCACTGGTTCTTTTTTTTTTCTTTCTTTTTTTTTTGTGCAGACATTATGAAGGTTTGTTTTGTATTCAAATCTTATTATAATGGAGATTGTGTGTTTTTCTGTCTGTAACCGAAACTATATTCCTACTCAAGTCACAATTCCCTTAGTTATTGACATCACATTCTCCATGATTTTACTTTTATTTAAACCTCAATTATTAATAAAATTATTTTACATTATTAATACTGTTAACCATGTCTACATACTGACAACATGTTATTATATTTATATATACAACATAATAGTGGTTTACAGTGTGAACGGGAAGGCTAATTTGCATATTAATATTAAAAAATCGAATTTAATAAATATGTGCTTAGTATTATTGATTTCTAACTGTTTGGTTTTATTTTAATGAATATAAGCAAAAATCTCTTCAATAAACCTTAAATGAAATACTTTAACAAGAAAAAATAACTGTCATCTTATTCTTTACTTCCTCTTTTAACTAAATACTTAAATTAGAAAAAAATAACAATGAAAGACGAGAGTGATGGAAGAGTAAGTTTCAGTTGTTCTATTTTTTATTATACTCCCTCTGTTTCAAATCTTTTTATCTGCTTTCTTATTTAGTTTCATTAGCCTTTCTAATTTAATAATATTTTATTACATCAAAACTTATATACTTGCACCCGGAGGGTGCATATATTTGCTAGTATATTTAAAGAATATTAAAGTATGCAGAGAAAAAGCATTGAAAAATATCCAGCATTTGTAAATCTCAAAAGCAAACTAATCAATACACCAGGGTTTCATCCCTTTATACAGGCGACGTTGAGTAGCCGCTTCTAGTTAAGATATACATCATAGTCCTTCAATTACAAATTTTAGGCAAGTCTTTTCTTCATTTTATTGTTGCTTTTTTATCCCAAACTTCTTGGTTGTGAATACCCTCTCAACATTAAAATATCTTATTATAATGGAGATTGTGTGTTTTTCTGTCTGTAACCGAAACTATATTACTACTCAAGTCACAATTCCCTTCGTTATTTACATCACATTCTCCATGATTTTATTTATATTTAAACCTCAATTATTAATAAAATTGCTTCACCTTTTTATTAGTGCTGTCCATATCTACATACAATTAACATGCAATTGTATTTATATATACAAAAATAGCGGTTTACAGTGTGAATGGGAAGGCTAATTTGCATATTGATATTAAAAATGTGATTTTATTAAATATGTGCTTAGTATTATTGATTTCTAATTGTTTGGTTTTATTTTAATGAATATAAGCAAAAATCTCTTCAATGAATCTTAAATGAAATCCATTAACAAGAAAAAATAACTGTCATTTTATTCTTTATTTCCTAATTTAACTAAATAGTTAAATAAGTAAAATTCAACAATGAAAGACGGGAGTGATAGAAGAGTAAGTTTCATTTCTATTTTTCTATTATACCCCCACTCTGTTACATATCTTTTTATCTGCCTTCTTATTAGACTTTCTAATTTAATACGATATTTCATTACATTAAAACTTAAATACTTGCACCCGGAGGGTGCATATATTTGCTAGTGTAATATAATTACTTACATATTAATACGGTAGTAACTACCCACGTATGTCATCTCCTCAGATAAATAATGGACAATTCCGTTTTAATTCATAAGATATGACTGCATGTGTTCAAATGTTATGCCTCGTCATCACCTCAGATAAAGAATATCCTCTTACCATTAGAATATGTAACATAAGTACCTATACATTAATACGCTAGTAACTACCTACGTGTGTCACGCCCTGTCACCGCATCAGATAATTAACGGACCATTTCGTTTTGATTCTGTAGTTCAAAGATTAGATGACAAAAAGAGGTCGAGAATTGGTTTCTGTGTCTGTCACGTGCCACTCACACAAGTCCCCCAAACAGACATGCCTTAAGGGAGGTACTTATTGTCTTCTACTAGGCTTTACCAATCCCTGGCAGAGTCAGAGGTTTCTGTAGTTTAGATAGTTAAGATGGGAAAAAAGATGCCAAGAATGGCTTTCTGCGACTGTCATGTGATGCACCACGAGCCTCCCTCCCCTAACAGACATGCCCTGAGGGGGGTATTTATTGTATTCTACTAGGCTTTACCAATCCCTGACAGAGTCAGAGGTTTCTGTAGTTTAGACGTTAGATGGGAACAAAGATGCCAAGAATGGTTTTCTGCGACTGTCATGTGATGCACCACGAGCCTCCCTCCCCCAACAGACATACCCTGAGGAAGGTACTTATTGTCTTCTACTAGGCTTTACCAATCCCTGGCAGAGTCAGAGGTTTCTGCAGTTTAGACGTTAGATGGGAAAAACGATGCCAAGAATGGCTTTCTGCGACTGTCCCAACTGGCATGACCATTATTTATTTTCTTCCCCACAGCCATTTAAAAAATTCACCATTTTTATTTTTTTTATTTATTTATTTTTTTTTTTTTTTTTTTGTTATTTGATCCTCTTGACCGTCTGCGTACTCGGGCACTGTTCGACCGCTCGATCCGCCCCAGTTGGTTAATGAGTCACACGCGCTAAGTGTGAATCAGCTGACACTGTGACTATGAATATCGCTTGACAAACCTAACCCACTTCTCCGGCACCATGTTTCATAATTAACCAAATCATTAATTTAAAAAAAATGTCTGCCTCTAAGATTCAAAACTACACACGTCACACAGAAACTTTATTCATCATTTTCGTCCTGAAAAAAAAAAGTCTAATATAGTCGCATGGTTAAATATTTTGGGCGTGGTACGAAAGGTACCGACAAATAGCGAATCTATCACATTCTTCTTAGCATGGTTACAAACAGAAAACTTACAAACAGTATTTTTTTTTTTTGTTTTGTTTAAAGGCATATCAACATTCGTGGGTTAATTAATACCAAACTTGAAACCACATAACTGTATGCAAATTATTAGTATTAGATAGGAATACTTGAAACCATACAACCGTGTGCAAATTATTTATATTAGATAGGAATATTTGGAACCATACACCGGTGTGTATTTTATTTGTATTAGATAAGGATACTTGAAACCATAAAAATATATGCAAATTATTTGCATATGGAATACTTGAAACTATAAAACTGTACGCAAATTATTTGTATTAGATAGGAATACTTGAAACCATACATCTGTGTGCTAATTACTTGTATTAGATAGGAATACTTGAAACCATAGAATTGTATGCAAATTTTAATATTAGATAGGAATACTTGAAACCATACAACTGTATGTAAATTATTAGTATTAGATAAGAATACTTGAAGCTATACAACTGTATGCAAATTATTTGTATTAGATAGGGATAATTGGAACCATACAACTGTATGCAAATCATTTGTATATGTAATACTTGAAACCATAAAACTGTGTGCAAATTACTTGTATTGGATAGGGATAATTGAAACCATAAAACTGTATGCAAATATTGACCTTCATCTTGTGTCTGCCTTCTCCAAACGCCCAGTCCAGACTCTCCACTTTCTCACTATCTCTTTTACTCTTTGCACTGTTGGCTCTGACACGGCCAATCAGAAAACAAGGTCAGTGACTTCCACGTATCACTCACACGTCTATTTTTTTCATTATTACACATTTCAATTTTCATAGACATACACATTCTCTCTCTCCCCCTCCCTCTCTCTCCCCCCTCTCTCCCCCCCTCTCTCTCTCTCTCTATATATATATAATATATATATATATATATCCACGTAGGCGCCACACGCCAAACCATCAATGATGTCATATTTGACCTCCCTACAGTTATAAAATAACCCGAGACGAGTTGACATGCCGTTAAAATCAATCAATAAATCAACGGAGACTGATAAACATTGGAAATCAGAAAAATCAAGATCACTAATAATGTGAATATGAACGTTCAACGAACGTGATTCCCTAACCTCTAGTCATAATATAACCCTAGACAAGTTGAAATCAATCAATCTACAGGGTGTCTATAAAGTCCCGATACAAGTTGAAAATGTATCAACTAAAGATGGCAGTCATGTTGAAGTGCAATAATAATTTTTTTAAATACATCAATATTAAATCTTTAAGAGTTGAATTTTTATATGATCTTTTATGAAAAGTGTTATCATTTGTACAATGTAAGTAATTAAATGATCAATTTTAAAACTGTTTCAAGACTTTGTGGGCACCCTGTATAGATAATTTGTTAAAACCGTTTGTTTTAAGAGATTTTTGCATGCTTTCTTAACACATGTTTTGTTTTTTGTTTTTTGTTTTTTTTGTTTTTTTCTATTCCTTTATTAAACAAATCCTATAAAACAATTATTCTAATGAGTTTTTTTTTCTGTTTTCTTTTTGCCTTTTTCAGAATTATCTTACGAATTTTGGTTATGTTAGCGGACCGAGCCAGGAAGCGGAAAATCTAATGTCAGAAAGCGTTAAAATTGAATCGATCAAGCGATTCCAACTGTTTGCCAATCTTCCAGTGACGGGAGTCTTCGACCATCGTACCATGGAGATGATGGAGAAGCCCCGGTGCGGAAATTCAGACAAGCCTGTGATCAACGATTGGGACACAGGTCGGAGGAAACGCTACATTCTCTCGGAATCAAAGTGGGGACGGACTAACTTAACTTTCCGGTAAGTCAACCCCCCTTTTTTTTTAAATTTAAATTCTATTTTCAGGGCGGGTTTAGCTCAGTCAGTAGAGCGCCCGACTATAAACCACAAGGTTCCGGGTTCAAAACCGGCACTCGCCAAATCAGCGCATGAGTAGCACAGATATC
>CM042178.1:41906176-41913676 GCA_023376005.1 Doryteuthis pealeii
TCAGATAAGAATAAGTTTCTATAAATTACAAATATGCTATCGGCCATAACTCGGCATCATCTTAGTTGTTGAAGGAAGGAAAAAAGACTAAAGAAATATGTCCGATGAACAAATTGTAGCTCGTAGAAGAAGAAATTTTAGAACTTGATTGTTCAGTAAAAAAAAAAAAAAAAGAGAAAAAAAGTTAATATATGACTGACACTAAGTCTTATTTTCTATGATGTATGTTAGAATTACATTTCTATATGTTTTATCTTTATTTTATTTTGTATATTACTGCAGAAAAAATAGCGGAATTTCTTTTTTATTGGCGGCCTATTTCTCTATATTCCCCCCTCCAGTATTTAAAAAAAAAAAAAAACGTTTCTAAAAAATCAGATTCAAAAGTCGTTTTTCAAAGTTTGGGTGTGCCACATACTAGAGAAAAAAAACTTTTTTTCTGTAAATTTTTTTATTTCTATATTTTTTGGGTGCGGTCTCATAAAATATCGTTTTTTTTTTTAGTTTTTTTTTTTCCAAATTAGAAACGAATAATGTACTTTTCTAAAGAAAATACTGTGTATACTCGTGTATAAGTCGATCTCATGCATTGGTCTCGTGTATAGGTCGACCCTTGATATGGTTATGATATGATAAATTCATAGAATTAATTTTTTTTTCAAGCTCCACACCCTAATTTTAATTAAAAGTTCGGCGCGAGTTTTTTTTTGTTTTTTTTTTTGCCTAAAAACTAAGTCTTCCGCATTCTACTTATACACAAGTATACACGGCATATCTGCATTTTTTTTTCTAACGACTTGTCATAATATAGATTCGATAGAATTTAGAACTTTCCTTCTCCTATACTGGTTGCCATACGAATGTTTAGAGGACCCAATCTACCCTAGTATTTTCAAATGCTATAATTTTTGTTTCATCTCTTATCCATGACTTCTCAAAATATCAAACATCATATATATATATATATATATATATATATATATATATATATTATATAGTTTGTCATCTTTATAAGTAAATTGTCTTCAGTATCATTGATAGAGCATCTATATCTAAGAGTATAAGCAAAACCGGTAAAGACAATTCAGTCAGAAATGTCTAAATGTGACCGTGGAACTGAAGGTTATGCAAGCTGATTTTTTTTCCAATACGAGGCATCAATTTTTTTAGAAAATAGCCAATTTAACAAAACCGACGCCATGTTTGAAATCAGCGCTTACTTGAAGACCGTTCCAATGCCATCGACAATACGAGTCTGTATCCTTATAGACATATCAGAGCATTCTATCATGGGATAATGGTTAGCAAGCTCGTCTCGCAGATCTATTACTACTGAATAGCGAGTCTGATCTTCGCTGGATGCCCCATACTTGCTATCATTCATCCCTTAAAAATGACTGGCAGCAATGTTCTATTCGCTCTTCACTGGATGTCCATGTCCCATCTTAGCCATGGCGAACGGGTTGAGCAAATACCTTGGGCGTCCCATCGTTGTGTAATGGTTAGCAAGATGGTCTCGCATATCCATTACGAATGAATAGCGAATTCAATCATCGATGGATGTCCCATACTTTTTACCATTCACATCTTTAAAATATCCGGGAGGAACAATAGTTCTATTCGACCCTCGCTGGATGCGCCATACTTGCAACCTTGTGTCGTATCCTTTCTGTGGCGAATGGGTTGGGTAAATGCTAATGGATATATCAGAGCCGGACAATTTTGAGATACTTGAGACTAAGTTGAGGTCAAATTACGGTTGAAAATCCGGATAAAACGTTTAAAATTAAGAGTAACTTTCTAATAACACACTATATATATATATATATATATATATATATATATTATATATATATATAATATATATAGTTTTAAATAGGGTGTTACTTTTCAATCTATATATGAGAACACTTCTTTAAAATCTTATTTTGTTTTTAGCAATTTTTTTTATTACTAGGTTTTAATTACTAAATCATTAAATTAATATATATATCAATTAATTTGTTTTTTTCTTAACAAATTTGTTTTTAATTAAAAAACGATGTGTTATTTTTAAACAAAAACATTAAAAACGAATTTGATAATTTCTTTTTTAAGTTTAATTTTTTTCTTTTATTTAAATTAGAATAAAATTCAAATTAATAAATTCAAAATGGCGAACCGGATCTGAAAAGAAAGGATCAGTAACGGGCATAACTGAATTTGGCGGGAAATTAGTGAATGCGGTTAAAATGGCGGACAAATCGACATAAAACGATAATCAAGTTGGATACTTAATTTGCTAGTAGAGTTATATATATATATATATATATATATATATATTAATGTTATTATTATTATTATTAAATAATTTCGATTACAAATTACGTCAAATAGTTTTGAAATAGAATGCTATTAGGGATTATAGAATGTTATGTTTTGTCTCTTGTCTGCGCTCTCTAAAATTAGTATGGCAACTTGGAAAGCCTTGAATTCAAATCTGTAAATTGACATTGTGTCACATCCTGCTCCTGCAGTTTAAGAATTATCCGTTTATATATTGCTCTGTTCTAACATACCCTTGTATACTTAAATATATAATAAATAGTCGTGACATTTACATATATATTCCATACACTCTATCTAACAACTATTGTTGTACAGATTTTCTCCACACTCCCATTCCCCCCCTCTTCCCCCCCCTCTCTCTCTCTCTCTCTCTCTCTCTCTCTCTCTCTCTCTCTCTCTCTCTCTCTCTCATACAATCTAACTTGGTTTTGTTACGTCTGGCACAAGGCAATGGATGCAATAATCTTCTACGTTTTGGAGGTAAATTTATCTATATCTCATCCTCTTCTCTACATCTCTCTATCTCATATGCCTCTTTCCATCCCTTCCCTCTCTCTCTCTCTCTCTCTCTCTCTCTCTCTCTCTCTCTCTCTCTCTCTCTCTGTATCTGTGTATATTTTCTTTCTCTGTTTACCTATACCTCATCCCCTACTCTCTCTCTCTCTCTCTCTCTTCTCTCTCTCTCTCTCTCTCTCTCTCTCTTATCCCCATCTATCTATCTATATCTCATCCTCTTCTATACATCTATCTCATTTCCCTCTCTCCATATATCTCTCCCTGTCAACCCCTCTCTCTCTCTCTCTCTCTCTCTCTCTCTCTCTCTCTCTCTCCTCTCTCAAAATTTCTCTATCAACATTTCTCTCTCTCTCTCTTTCTCTCTCTCTCTCTCTCTCTCCATCTATGTATCTGCGTATATTTCTTCTCTATGTTTTATCTATACCTCACCTCCTACTCTCTCTCTCTCTCTCTCTCTCTCTCTCTCTCTCTCTCTCTCTCTCTCTCTCAACCTCTTCTCTTCATCTCTCTCTTATCCCCCATCTATCTCTCTTTATCTATCTATCTCACTAGTGTATAATTAGTTGGACTATACAAAAGGCCATTTTGGACTACCACTAGCGGTAACGGTGGGCGGCGTGGAAGGTGACCAGTGAAGAGAAGCCTCATTATCAAATCTAAAAAACATCCTAAAAAAGAAAAAGAAAAAGAAAAAGAAAAAAAAAGGACCTACACCACGAAAAGAAGAAAAACACAAAGACAACAGTGTTTTCATTTATTTCAGGAAAATTACCAGCACACTTTTTTATATATAAATTTTATTTTATTATTCTAATCTTATTTTATTATTTTTATTTATTCGTTTAATTTTTCTTATCCTCAAAAAACTTTCATGTTGAATATAGTATAATACCCCCCAAAAAACTGACATTTTCACACACACACACACACACACACACACACCAAAATATATATCCACACACACATATATATATATATTAGCATAGGTAATATGAGTGCTATAAGTAAACAGTGCTCAATATCGTGGATAGAGCATTTATATCTAAGTTAGAGTAGCATGGACATGGAGTCAATGGTGCTTGGTTACCTACAGTTTCTCGCCTGTGTGATTATTTAAATCAAGTGATCTATCACATATATTGAGCAGTCTTAAAAAATATTGCATATATTGGCCGACCAATAACTCACTAAGTGAGATAGTGATAACCTTACACTACTGTAATATATATATATATATATATATATATATATATATATATAATATATATATGGGAGTAAATATGGAAATAAATCCGACAATATTAAGATAAAAAAATCTCCTGTCATCTATAAAACATCCATCAATTTCTTCTCCCCATGATACATCCTGATGAAGATTTAAAAAACCGAAACGTTTAAACGTTCATAAATAAATTCATCTTATTTTTTGAACACTTGTTTTTTTCAAATTTCTTCATATATATATATATAATATATATATATATATATATATATATATATATATTATATCATTTTTACCCCAATTTTTTGAGAAAGGACTCAAATTTCATATAGTCTAGGGTCTTATCAGAGAAAAGTCAGGCTCTGGGTCCACACTACGAATCAAGATTTTTTAAAGGAATTTTTGACCTTACCACGCTTTAGAGATGTAGTTTAAATTTAAATCCAGCCAGTAAAAAAAAATTGACATTACTACTTTGAAAACTTTAAGTTCCCTACCCCCCCCCTACTCGAGGTCATTTCCTTCTGGGTCGGACCACAATTTTTTAAACATCCCCACCACTTAACTAAGAGCATTACTTCGTACTATTGACCTCTTTATTGTTTCCAAATAGGATTGGTCATGCAGATTTTTTTTCAACTCTGAATTTGATCCGTAAAGAAAGAAAAGCCAACGAGAGGGAAATGATAGAAGTCAGTTTTTTTTTTTAGTTTTATATATGGCCTTTTCTTTTCTTTATTTTGATTTTTTTTTTCTTGTTCAGGATTTGCAGATTCAGCACCAGCATCATTTTCGTTTATTCTTATATTCAGTTATCTATCTTAATTCTTAACGTCCTATACCACCTCATTCTACCCCGGTCAGAAGTCACGTTTGTTTTCCTAATCCACCCCAAACGATAGCCTTTGTTTAAATGTAATATTAAAACATATTTAGAAGTCTTTATTTTGAGAAAAATAACAGGTAACTTTAAATGAAAATGAAATTTTTAGCCATTTCTTTTATAAATCCTTAGAGGATTGGGGCTCTGAACTTAGAAAATTCTCAACAGGATGTTAAGAATTTTAAGACAGAGAAAAATACTAAAGAAATATGGGCTATAACCGAATTTTACTTAGCCAAAGGCATACTTTTGAGATATAACTGTTCAGTAAAAAAAAACAAGTATAAACCATATATATATATATATATATATATATATATATTTAGTTTGGATAGTGTAGATATAAAGTAAAAAACGTTTAGTATACGTCAGTTTCTCGCCAATGCGATCTTCAAGCCAAGTCTATATATATATATGCTTTATGAATGATATTGAACACTCTTTAGTGTATATATATATATATATATATATATATTGCAGAAATAACTGACATTTTTAACGGTGGGCTATTCTATAGGAACACCGTTATTTTTTTTTAAATAAATGTCTTCCCATCTGGAAAGGTCTTAAATTTCACAGAAGGGTAAAAATATCGAAGCGCCACTGAGGATTGAACCCGTTAGGAATCGGCTGCTTTCCTTATTTGCTAAAAAGCACACTGTGTGTGAGGTGGTCGTGATAAGTCATGACAAGCAAAAGGAAGCCGACCCCACATGTTTCCTTTCCTCGGGGGATACAAATACCAATGTAGGACATTCTTCGCATTTTTACAGATATATTTCCTCCATATATATAGACATTAAAAGAGTTTATATGTAATAAGAGAGGTGACAAAAATGAACAGTTGGCGTAGCACAGTCATTCTTTAGATATATATATATATATATATATATTATATATATATATATAGTGTGTGTGTGTGTGTGTGTGTGTGTGTGTGTGTGTGTGAAAAGAGAAAAATGGAAATGAATCCGACGGTATGTGAAATAGTTAAAAATTTGAAAAAACACAGGTTCAAATAGAATGTGTGATATTTATTCAGCCAACGCTGCAGTGTTTCAATCTGTTTAGTAGATCTTCTTCATGGCTTTTGTTGATATAAGGAAAAGGAAAATTTATCACAGAATAATAAGGAGACTGTGATAATTTTTGTTGATCATTTTTTTTTAAATGTTTTGAATGGAAAATTAAACTAGCAAGACCTGTAGATATACCACAGTATGACAGTTTGATATGTTTACTTAAGAGCTATTACTAGATAGTTCAATATGTAAAAAGTATAATAATTCAACTCTCTCACTCATTTTTTTTCTTTCCTTCTTTTCATTATGTTTGATTAAAACAGATTAGCGTTATCGTTCCTGCACACTCACCCTCTCTCTATCTTTCTCCTACTCTCATTCTTTCTTTCCTTCTTACTACATTTTTGTGTAGTATGTCCCTTTTCTTCCCTTTCTTTCTTTATGATAAAAACGGAATGGTCCGTTGTTTAGCTGAGATGATGACATTCATAGGACATAAGAACTCGGTGGATAAGCAGCATCAGACAATCAGGATATACATATTTGCATTTCATATTGGACGGTCTCATTTTTAACCCGAGTGTGTTGCAAGTTGATAACGGTCGTACTTTTAAGGAACTCGAGTATTAATTTAAAACACAAGAACTTTTTTTTTAAAAAATTGTTTCATTATAAGATGCCGAAACAAATAAATAGAGGTCCATTCTGCAGTACAACCGAAGATGGTCGGAGAAAGAACCCGTTCCTCATAAGTTGATGCTCCTCTTTTCCTTGTTCAGTTTGGTTGTGGTGTTTCAAAATCATCACAACCTGCTTGAATGAGGAGAAGTGTGCGTCATAGCGTCAGGAAGGGTACGAGGCTGTAAACGACAGACGAAAAAGAAAGACAAAAACCTCAACGAGAAGAGGCCACTCCTGCTCACAAGGTCGAAAG
Organism: Doryteuthis pealeii; assembly: GCA_023376005.1. Lineage (NCBI taxonomy): Eukaryota > Metazoa > Mollusca > Cephalopoda > Myopsida > Loliginidae > Doryteuthis > Doryteuthis pealeii. The sequence goes on from CM042178.1 coordinate 41,913,082, forward strand.
CTTTCGTGAAGTCGATGGATGCTATGTAGAGTGGTTTTATATATATATTAAAATTTGAAGGCAATACAATGCGTATAAAAAATAAAAACAAAAAGATGTTGTTTTTTTGTCTTATCGATTTCAAAGAAAACTTTATCATCAGAGACGAAAGTCAGAAATGCATTTCTGATTTTCATCTCTGATGATAAAGTTTCTTTGAAATCGATAAGACAAAAAAACAACATCTTTTTGTTTTTATTTTTTATACGCATTGTATTGCCTTCAAATTTTAATATATTATAACATAACAATGCGTCAAGCAAATTACCAGTTACTTTTATATATATTATATATATATATATATATATATATATAAGGTGAACAAAAAGGGATAAGACAAAAACGAATGATATTTATTTTTTATTGTTCTCATTTAGTTTCAACCTAAGGTCATCGTCAGGAGAATTTTTGTGAAATAAATTGTTTTTAAAAAGTTTAAATTGTTTCCAAAGTGTTATAGGTAGACCTAAGTCAATAAAATAAATGTATACTCGGTATATATACAGCAACTGACAAATAAATCCATCACCACGACAAGTGCATAAGAGTGCAGATA
>CM042178.1:41921176-41936176 GCA_023376005.1 Doryteuthis pealeii
AAGTTCTTCCAAAGTCGTTGGTTTCGCACAGTAGACATGCTTCTTCAAACCCAAAGAAAAAAACAATTGCAGGGGGTTAAATCAGGGCTTCTTGCCGGCCACACATGTGGACCACATCTACCCATCCATCTATCAGGAAAATGGTGATTTAGCCATTCACAAACAACAATAGCAAAATGTGAAGGAGCACTATCAAACAACAACACAGATTTAATTGCCATATATTAAGGAATATACATTAAAGAATTAAGAAAAATGTAACGGCATATGAAAAAAATTATAAATAGTTTAAAACAGGGAGTTACTTTTTAATCACCCTGTAGATGAAATATTACTACCTATTACCGAAGAAATAACACATTTTTCTTATCGTACTATTCTGGACAGGTACCATATTATAATTAAGAAAAAAAATAAAGAAAGATAAGTTAAATATATATACACATTAAATATCATCAGTGCTTGATTTTATTCATATTCGAAGATATTTAAAATTAAAATAGAAATAGCATTGAAATTCTACTTAAAAATGTGTAGCATTTGTAATTCTCAAAAGTAAACAATCAATACACCAGCGTTTATTAAGGAATATACATTAAAGAATTAAGAAGAAAACTTCATGTAAAAAAATTATAATATACCGTATTTGACGGCATATAGGACGCACTTGTTTTCGAAAGTTTTGGCTCCAAAAATTGCCCTGCGTCTTATACATCGTAGGTGAAGTTTGAGACCTCTCGTAGGCCTAGGCTAATCTTCTCTATGAATCCAGCCTACGCTCAGTACTTCTACCTACCCTAAACTTCATGCATCCTTATTTTATTGCTGGTATTGTTATAATCAAGGTTAACAGGAGCGTATGTTGGTGAAGATAACAATATAGGCTTACATACACTAAAAACTTTTTTTTCCTGAATCTGACCTGCTGAAATGTGGGTGCGTCTTAATACCCGTCTTATATGCCGTCAAATACGGTAGTTTAAAATTGGGAGTTACTTTTCAATCACTGTGTAGATAGAAAAGATCTGGCAAAAAAGATGTTGGTTGAAAAAGATCTGGCAACAGCCGAGATTTGGGAAGGTAATTTCTCGCCTGTGAACATCTGGCTGGAAATTTTACGAACTCCTATAAATCACTGTCGGAATGCTAATCATTTATGATACAAGCGGCCTTCACCGTTCTGGGCGATATAACCTATTAGTAAGTACATACCCAAGGGTTAAGAGAAGAAAAAAAATGCTTACTCACAAAAGAAACAGAAGCATGTTCGCTTATATATATATATATAATATATATATATATATATGTATGTATATATATATATATATATACCTTCCTTCTTGACGCAACTCACAGGCACTCACACTTTCATTCCCTGCCACAAATGGTAAATGGAATAGCCCATTGTTGTACGGTTTCAAAATACCACGATAGGGCAGAAAGTACTCGGTCTATGACATATGGCAAATACATCAGCCAATTTTCGCCAGATATTACAAAAATAATCCGGCAATACGAAAAAACAAGGACAAAACTTGCAGACAGAAAATGGCTGCATTATTTAACAATATATGCCTACAAGAAAAAATTCTGCCTAAATACACACACACACACACACACATATATATATATATATATATATATATATATATATATATATATATTCTAGATAATAAAAAAGTCGCCGGAGTGGCCTAATGTCGGTATCAGCCAATCAGCGAGGGAGTCTACCCCTTTTTCAATAGCGCTAGACCAAGGAGATTGTTTTTGCGTCTGAGGTGGAGCGCCACACCTACCATCAGCTCCTTACTTTACCATACAGAACCCTGTGCTACTCATACGGTGAGTTGGCGAGTGCCGGTATCGAATTAGGAACCTTGTGGTTTCTAGCCGAATGCTCTACCGACTGAGCTAAAGCAATAAGAGATAGAAAGAAAGAGGAAAAAACGAAGAAGAATAAAGAGAATAAAAGAACAAGTAACAAGAGAGAGAGAGAGAGAGAGAGAGAGAGAGAGAGAGAGAGAGAGATGGACAAGGTGTGTCCCAAAATAGACTGTCGGGCAAAGAACAGACAGTTATAGAGAAATTAATGAATAGACAGAGAGATTTAGAAGAAAGAAAGAAAGAAAGAAATTACTGACTAAAATAGACTGGGTTTATCTATCAAGGTCATGTCTATAAGACGCGTATGTTAAATGTATAAGACGCACCCTCAGTTTTAAGGCTAAAAGTAATTCTTTTGAAAAGGCGAACAGAAAAATGTTCAAATGTTTTAGTTTATATATATATATATATATATATATATATATATATATATATATATATATATATATATATATATATATATATATATATATATATATATATATATATATATACCCATCGGTAAGAGACTTGACGAGCGAAAGTTCGTTCGGGTCTCGATCCTGACCAGAGGTAGCTGCTGAAAAATAAGTCTAGCTGTACTGATGAGGGGTGAAACCCGAAACGCGCGTCTGCAGATTACTTTATATATATATATATATATATATATATATATATATATATATATATATATATATAATGAAAGAACTAGGCCTAGCCTAGGCTAGTTTTTTATGCTTGCCTACGTTATCACTATATTTCAGTAAATCATGAAGCTTAGCCTAGGCTAGCCAAGTTTTTTTTTTATGTTAGCCTACATAATCGGTATATTTCGGTAAATCATGAAAATTAGCCTAGGCTAGCCTAGTTTGTTTTATGTTAGTCCACTTTGATACGAAGTGGTAGTACCTTCTGTGGGTTAAATTGATCAAAAACGAGTTTTTAAAAGATGTGTTTTAAAAAATGTGAATACTCAGAGCAATTCCATGTCAAGTCATCCAGGAAAAAGTAAAACTGTCACCCACCACCTTCATTTTTTTTTTTTAAACTGGATAACTTTTAAACTTTAAATGCTTTTATAAACCAATTTTTAGGAATAGGGAAGCAGTAGAACTCATTTTACAGACAAAAATAAATTACAAAAAGTCGCCATTTTTCGCGACCTTCTCAAATTTGTAAAGCTAAAAATCGATATAACACCGCCAATGCTTGGAATTGGAAGCTCAAATTTTGGGGAATGTCTAACTTTAACATAGTCCACCCCTGTACAAAATTTCAGAAAAATTGAAGTGGGTGGGTGACATGGCCGGGATGATTTGATATGGAATTACCCCTCAACAAGATTGAATAGAATAAAAACGTCTTCGGCATAAAATAACCCTAGAATTGACATGCCGTAAAATCCAACCAACCAACCATAGATTTTTTTTTTATCTATCTACGTTGGCCTCTCAGTCGTATTGCTATTTGCCTTTGGTGGAAACAGATGTTATAACCGAATGCTGAACCGGAAATACATAACGACTCGCAGCTCCACATCTGCTAGGCGACCCTCTGATACACGCGTCAGGCAGACAAGGCCAGACTGTGCCGGTGATTACGATTCAACAGGGTGTGGCGCTGGAGGCTTGGGTAGCAGGAGTAAACGAGAAAAAAAGCAACTCTACTCGTATTCTGCAAGCCTCACAGAAATTACGCCCTACAATATATCAGTCCGAGGAGAAGGGTTTAAGAAGCAGCAGCAGAAGCAGAAGCAGCTGGGGATATTACGTATACTAGCAGAAATATTAAACATCTGGGCACAAGTATCTAAGTTTAAATATAAATAAATATAATCTATCTATACATATATAAAGGGCAGTTGTGTGTATGTGTATGTCCGGAGGAAACTTCGAAAATAAAACAATTAACGACAAAGTAAATATATATACACATTAAATATCACCAGGGCTTGGTTTTTGAGCAAAAATAATAATACATAAACACATATAGACACACGGACACAGACAAAGATACACGAATACACACATAGACCACACAGAGGCCACACAAACACACAGAGACACAGACACACAAGAGACACACGGGTACTCTTCGCGGAGAACCGTCCCGGCCTCCTGCCTCAAAAACGCTAGCCGGTGGCTGCTGAAAAAAAAAAACACCAGCTACGATTGAAGTCCGTAGCCAAAGCGGTGTCACTTGCAAAAAGAAAAAAAACAACCAACCAACTTAGGGCGTTTTTCCCGAAAACCCAACCCCAATCCTACCCCTAAACCCTAATCCTAAACCCTAAACCCCCTAGTTAAAATTAACAGTTTTATTACAAAATTTGTGGGTTCTGTTTTTTCTGGGTCACCCTGTATACAGGGTGATCTAGAAAAAACATAGCCCAAATTATTTATTTATTTTCCCATTAAACTAACCTTAAAACCCCAACCCCAACCCTAACCCTAACCATAAACCCTAACCCTTTTTTTTTTTTGCAAGTGACACCGCTTCGGCTATGGACTTCAATCGTAGCTGGGGGGGGGGGGGTCAGCAGCAACCGGCTAGCGTTTTTTGAGGTAGGAGGCCGGGACGGTTCTCCGCGAAGAGTACAGACATACGGACACACATAGAGATACAGACACAGACACAGACGGTCACACACAGGCGCACACAGACACACACTGGTAACCCATATGAAATTTCTATTTACACGCTTCTAAATAAATCCCACATAAACATTCCCGCTCATACAGGAAGCGTTTTGATAGGCAAAACCCTGAGAGAATACTGACTCACAACCATTTTGTTCTTTGTCGGTCACGTGGTATGGTCGCCGTTTTGTTTTGTTTTGTTTTTTCTCCGTCCATCCCCCACCCCAGCACCGGTTTAGCTTTGTTTACGGAATATTGCTTCTGAGTGATTTCAAAGTAGAGAGAAAATGACACAAGGAAAAAAACGAGGGTGAGTGAGATATATATATATATATATATATATATATATATATATATATAGAGAGAGAGAGAGAGAGAGAGAGAGAGAGAGAGATTGCGTGAGAGAGGGAGATTGAGAGAGAGAGAGAATTAGCATATATGTGTGAGAGAGAGGGGGGAAGAGAGAGAGATTGAGAGAGTGTGAGTGTGTGTGTGAGAGAGAGTGGGAGAGTTAGAGACTAAACTGAAAGAGAAAAAACGCGGGAAAGCGAAAAGGGAATAGAAATAAAAATTAAAAGAGAATAGATAGAGAGAGAAAGAGGGGGAGAGAGAAATACGAGAGAGATAGGAAGAGAAATAAAGAAGTAAGAAATAAAAGTGAATGAACATTCGAAAGAGAGAGAGAGAGAGAGAGAGAGAGAGAGAGAGAGAGAGAGAGAAAGAGAAAGAGAAAGAGAAGAAAATAATGGAAAGGTAGAATGAGAGAGAGAGAGGGGGAGATAGAGAAAAAGAAAGAGAAAGAGAGAGAGAGAGAGTACGAGAGAAAAATAAGGAAAAGTAGAATGAGAGAGAGAGAGAGAGAGAGAGAGAGAAGAGAGGAAAATAATGGAAAGGTAGAATGAGGGAGAGAGAGAGAGAGAGAGTACGAGAGAAGAAAATAATGGAAAAGTAGAATGAGAGAGAGGGGGAGAGAAAGAGAGAGAGGGAGAGAGAGAAGAGAGAGAGAAAGAGAGAGAGAAAGTACGAGAGGAAAATAAAGAGAAAGTAGAATGAGAGAGAGAGAGAGAGAGAGAGAGAGAGAGAGAAAGAGAGGGGGCAAGAAAGTTAAGATGTGGAGAAAACAAAAAGAAAAAAAAAAATAGAGAAAGAAAATAAAAAAAAATAACAATAACAAAAAAGTGTTGTGTGGGGAGATAAACAAGTTTTTTTTTAATTCCGAGTACATATATATATATATATATATATATATATATATATATATATATATATATATATGAAGAAGAAGAAAGAAAGCAAAACTACTTTCTGCCACTCGTAATTGTTCATGTATGTGATGTTTAATGTCCGTTAATCAAATCAGTGTTTCCCTTTGAAGACGCCTAACGAGCGTTCGTTTCGTGAAATCCGCGGCTGGCACGGCTCCCTCTGTTGGAGAACCAAAGAGTCAGGCGCCGACAGTAGGGGTTCTAATCTCATCTCATTCTCAAACGTTTTAGATGCTTAAAGTTCGTACATCTGGTACGAGCATGGACACGCCCCCCCCCCAACAACAACAACAAACAACAAAAGATCGTTCCATGCATGCAGAAAATACATCCAAAAATGTATAAATCATAGATCTATAAAAATGCACATCTAGAGGAAACTTGGAGTGTGGAGCTTTCGTTCCAATCAGAAAGAAATATTTCAACGCAAATAATATGTAGGATCTATTTCCCTGAATGTTTGAGATGAGGCTTGATGATTAGTATTATCTGCGTTATTCGGACTATTGTCCTCGTCTTCATTGTTATCTGTACAACGTTTCGGCCGACATACCCTCCGGCCTTCTTCAGGTATTTCTTGACTCGGGAACCTTCTCGGACTCTGGAACCTTCTTTTCGGAATCGGGAACTTTCTTGTCGTAATCGGGAGCCATCACGGAACTTTGAACATAACCCTTTATTCAATCCACGGTCACATGTCTTAGTAGATAAGGTAGTTAGGTTAAGACAGTTCTAAGTGACAGTTATCTCTAGATTGTAGGTTCAATCCTGATCAAGGACAGCAGTAACATAGAATAATAATTAACACAACTCCTACCCCAGCTATGGTTAGTGGAATGAGAACAGGATACCCCCGTGGATTGAATAAAGGGTTAGGTTCAAAGTTCCGTGATGGATCCCGATTTTATCTCACGTTCTGACAGTTTTTGGCATTAAATAACCCACGGTGTTATTATACCTTTAACCAAACCAAACCAAACCAAACTAAATGAAGTTAATGGAAATTATTCATACTAAGAATGAATATATGAATATATGAAAATATTAAGAATTTGAAACATATAAACTTTTATCAAAATGACATGTTTCGGCATTTACGGAATATTAACCCTTTTTGTTTCATTTAATGCAGAATCAAGTCATTTTTTGATTACCAAAGCACTAGGGTTGCTGCTGTTGTTTAAGTGGTCACCCAATTAAGTATTGAAAAGGCTCATCGCTGCTTAACTTTGGTGATCGAGAACCGGGGATTTAGAATTATGTAATGGGTGTCTGACGAAACTGGACTCATTTATTGAATTACTGGTCGAAATAAATTTATAATAACCTTATGACGGATTAAGTTGTACTTTCTTATTGAAAGCATATATATATATATATATACTACTCTCTCTCTCTCTCTCTCTCTCTCTCTCTCTCTCTCTCTCTCTCTCTCTCTCTCTCTCTCACACACACACACACTCACACATACAACGTAAGAGAATGTTCAATGTCATCTCAAAACCGTTTATCTCAGTGTTTCATAATTTTCAAACTATTCTAAGATCGCTAATTCTTCATTCAAACATTTTTAAACAGACTGATCAACAAAAACTATCACAGTCTCCTTATTATTATCTGTGATAAATTTTATTTTTCCTTAAATCAACAAAAGCCCCGAAGAAAATCTACTAAACAGATTGAAACACTACAGCGTTGGTTGAATAAATATCACTCATTTTATTGAACCTGTGTTTTTCAAAATTTTTCACTATATTACACACACACACACACACACACACACACACACACACACACATATATATATATATATATATATATATATATATATATATATATATATATATGCGTTTGTGTGTGTATTTCGCTGTATCTTCTTCTGTTTGTTATATCTTTATTCTTTTCTTATATTTCGTGTAATATTATTTTTCTTCCTTCAACCATATACTTCCAGACATAAAATATTCCCTCACGCAAATTATAAATTATTCATCATTTCCTTCTATATTTCCTTCTCGTCATAATCAAATTGTTGGCAGGTATCCCACCTCACCCGCCTCACCCTATCTCCTCTTCTACTGTCTCACCCATCCAACCCCGAACGACCCCGAAGTGGGGAGAGGGGGAGAGTCTCTTCTTGTCAACTTCAGAGGCACATTAAACCGCCCGAGTATCCCTGAATCCCCCTTTTCGGGGAGCACCGGTATCGATTACGTAAAGCGATACCCGAACCTGAGTTGATATATGATCCTTGTCAAGAGGTTACATCGACACGGAAGACTAAGAGGCGAAGAGCGCATGGGGGAGAGAAGGAAGGGCGGCGGAGTAATGGTAAAGACTGTGGGTTGAGGAAGACTTGAATCCGGTGCACAGGATGAGACACTCAATTTCTGCGAGACTCTATGAAAGAAAAGATTTTGGATAGTTTGTGGATATCTAGTAGATTACTAACATTCTCATGCTGTTCATCTGTCTATCTATTCATATATAAAGGGCAGTTGTTTGTATGTATGGGCGGGTGTATGTATGTCCGAAAATACGATAAAGTAAATATATATATATATATATATATATATATATATATATATATATATATATTAACTATCACTGGTTCTTGCTTTTTGTGCAAAAATTATGAAGATTTGGTTTATATTCGAAGATGTTTAAAACTTAGAATATACGTAGAAATAGCAGCTGACTTCTGAAGATGGAAAATTAAAACGGAAAGTTTTTTGGTGGTTCCCAATGACAGTTTAACTACGGTCTATGAATTAACATTTTGCGAATTGGGTTACGGTTTTAGCGGATTAAGGTTGTTTTTAATTACGTATTGCTTAAAAGAAATAAACAACAAAAAACCCAAATTACTATACATTTAATTAACCATTGAAATTAATTATTGAATCTATAATTGAGACAGTTGTTTGTGTTAGTATTGCAATGTATAATTTCAATTAAATTTAGTTTTAAAAATATTTTTCAACATTAAATGTATAGTAATTTGGGTTTTTTGTTGTTTATTTTTTTTAAAGCAATACGTAATTAAAAACAACCTTAATCCCCTAAAACCGTAACCCAATTCGCAAAATGTTAATTCATAGACTGTAGTTAAACTGTCATTGGGGACCACCAAAAAAATGTCCGTTTTAATTTTCCGACCGTCTTCAGAAGTCAGCCGAAATAGCATTGAAATTCTACTTTAAAATGTCCAGCATTTGTAAATCTCAAAAGTAAACAAATGCACCAGTGTTCCCCTCCCCTCTACCCAGTCGACGCTGTGCAGCTACTTCTAGTACATATATAAAGGGCAGTTGTATGTATGTATGTATGTATGTAATTGAATGTGTGTATGTATGTAATCGTATGTAATTGACAACAATATAATTGTTGTCTTTACCATGGCACACTCTAAGACCCAGTATGATCCCCAACACGAGCACAATGATGAGTATACGACACCTGTCGACGCAGTCAACACCGATCGTTATGTGTGCCAGATATGTTCTAGGATATGCAGGAATTTGGCGGGATTAAAGAGTCATGAAGGAGTGGCAGTCGCTTGACAAGACGGTGCCATCAATATGTATGTATGTATGAGGAAACTAAGAAAATACAACAATTAACCACAAAGTAAATATATATACACATTAAATATCACCCATGATCTAATTTACATTTTTGAAGATAATTGATGGACTCTCCCGTCGATTTCGACGTAAGAGTGTTCATACAAGGAACGTCCATTGTGATTTGTTTATAGTGGTGAAGGCTTGTGTTGGACCATCCACACTTTTTGGCACAGTCGATAGGAAAGAATTGGTGCATCAAGGGTTGCCACAAACCCAATCAACGACCGACCTCAGAAATTTTGAATTCAGATTTATCCCTTTTCTAGACTGGTTACCTACCCAAAGCTGAAGGGCCCATTCTGCCCTACTATTTAACCCATAGCTGGAGGGAGAATATATGGACTCATACCTTTTCCAAGGGTATTAGCGCTCTGGAAATGCCAACAGCTTCGTCTAGGAATTGAACTCGAATCGACGAGTCCATTTTCCACGACTCTAACCACTAGCCCACGCGCCTCCATATTAAAAGAAAATTAGAATATAAAATTTAGATAGTAAAATGTGGTTTATTTAAATCTAATATTTTAAATAGGAGACACGGATTTTTCTCTTCAGATTGTCTAAGGACTTTTTTTTCTGATGCTCTACCAGCGTAGTGATTTTAATGGGGCATCCTGCGAATATCAAACTTGTGATTCAGTAATAATGAATCTGCGAGACTAATTCCCCCCCACCCCCCAACTTCTATCCAGGCGACGCTGGGTAGCGGCTTTGAAAATTAAAATTTGAATAGTAAGAAAAGGGAAAGTCACTGGCGGCGTTTGTGATTATAACATAAATAAAACAATCAATGGATCTACGATACTTTTTTTTATCCCTCCTCTACTCAGGTAACTCCGGGTAGCCGCTTCTAGTATATATATATATATATATATATATATATATATATATATATATAAATAAGTGCATCTCTACCAAATTAGCTGTATTTCTTCGTCCCTCACACTCTCCCTCTCTCTCTCCCTCGCCGTATTTCTACGTCTCTCTCTCTCTCTCTCTCTCTCTCTCTCTCTCTCTCTCTCTCTTTCACACACACACACACCATATTCTACGTCTCTCTCTCTCTCTCTCTTTCTCTCTTTCTGTCTTGGAGCCGTATTCCTACGTCTCTTACGTCTCTTGCACTCCCCCTCTCTCTCTCTCTCTCTCTTGCAGTCGTATTTCTACGTCTCTTGCACTCTCTCTCTCTCTCTTTCCCCTCTCCCTCCCTCTCCCCCTCTTCTCTCTCTCTCTCTCTCTCTCTCTCTCTCTCTCTCTCGTATTTCAACGTATCTCTCTCTTCTCTCTCTCCCTCCCCCCCTCTCTCTCTCTCACACACACACACACACAGAGTCAGACACACTTTCGCACTGTCTTTGTTCGTCCATCTCTTCTTATCTCTCCTGATTGAATGACTGATAGATCATAGCGGATCTAAAAGAACTGAACTTGGATTATGGCTTTGCCTCTCCGTCACAAAATGAAAGCCGAAAACTGCTTAGCATCAGTCTCACTTACGACATTTCATTTTTGCAATAATGGTCGGTTCGATTTTGCAGACACACGCTTATAGATGTAGGTAATAGGAGCTGGCGATTGAGGGTGGGGATGGACGGAGGGGGTGGAAAGATGAGGCTGTGAGTCGGGCGGTGAGGATGAAGGCGGTGGGGGGGGCGGATAGAGAGGCGTTTGGTTCTGAGAGATGTGTGTATGGACATATTTGACAGGCCGGATATAAACGGATAAAAATTTGACTCGGGTTTTCTGTTTACGGTTAAATCAGAACATCATACGGGATTCTTTTTTATTTTATTTTTTATTATTATTATTATTATTATTATTATTATTATTATTGGCTGGCAATTTTCGTTTATTTTCGTATTCTATATCAGACTCTGTCTCGAGACTGTCCGACCACCATCTCTTGTCCGGTTTTTAAGACTCTCTCTCTCTCTCTCTCTCTCTCTCTCTCTCTCTCTCTCTCTCTCTCTCTCTCTCTCTCTCCTTGAACTCGTGATGACGATAGTAATGCTCTAAAACCAAGGTTATTTTCTGATGGTGACTTTATTCTAAGGTAAATAAGAATCGCCAATTCAAACCGAACTACACCATCAGATTTTGGCACTTAGTTTTTTTTTTTTTAGATTTCTTCAGTTTCTTCTGAGTCTCTCGTTCGGCCAAGACGCGTCTACACAATTCTCTAAAGACATTCCACATCTATATTAATAATGGAGATTTACTGTCTATATGCCTGTAACAAAAACTACGTCACTGTTTACGTCACAAAACCCAATACCATACTCTCACCCTTTTTTCAGTAACAAGAAGTTAACTAAAAGGTTTACAAATAAGTAAATACCTACGATTTGTGTAAAATTTATTTGTTCAATATTAAAAATAGTTATCTAATTAATAATTAATAGATTCATGCAACATTTTATGTGAGTGGAACAGAACTAAGCTTCCATTTCAAATTGTTTTATTTCTTTACTCTTTTGATGATTTTGTTTATGATACACTCACTCTGACATTGAATTTTTAACTCCCTTCCCTCAGGTAATATCATTCAAAGATTCATTTTTACACCACCCGGAGGGTGTTTATTTTTGCTAGTTTCTTTAATTATTTTCTATCTAAGGTTAGTCGAAAGACATTGAACTTTCGTTACCTTTGTTTTCTCCTTAAATGTACGTATTTGTCAACAATAAATACATTTTACGTTATATTTACTGTCCCCAGTTTGTCTTATCATTTTTTATTTTATTGTTTATGTTCTTTCGTGATCACTTGGTTAAACTGCTGCCTGATTCCTTTGTACAAGTGAGAAGGCAGAATACCTATGTTACATAAACAATGATAGATATCTCTCAATTCACTAATTACCAATTCAATTCGCGCACACACCGCAATAAAAAGATACACACACTCGCCAACAAAACAAAACATAAGTTGCTGACGCCAAAACGGAAGTGAACTCTACGGTAGCCAAAAAAGAAGTGACCAAATTAACACGTTTTTACGCATAGGCTCCAAATTGAACTTCCGTTTGGAAAACAAGAATTCCTAAACAATAAATAAAATAAATTTGTAAATAAAATTCGCGTTTTCATCCAATGAAAACGATTCCCGGGTGAAATGAAAATGACTTCAGTTGATCCGATTTTGGGTCGCGACATTCTATTTAAAGTCGGCTTTGAAAAGCCGACAAGTCAGAGAGATCCAGGCATCAGCGTCGAACGCATCAACGGGGCCGACCTCGCAAACGAAACCTACATCATAGGCGGCCGATTTACATCCTCACCTACCTCTACCCAAATCTGACCTCACAGGCAGTCAACAAACGAACAATTCCACATCGTTCAGCGATACCAAAATCACTTTACAACTATCACCAAAATCAGACTTTCTCTCTTAAATTCACTTTCAGCTTTTCGTCGCTTTTCATGTTCCTTTTTCCAATACAATTTTGAAACTTAAATCTGTGTTTGTTCATTTCCTCATCACCATACGCTTCATACTAACCCTGTTTATTACACCTACCATTAAAAAAAAAGGAAAAAAGAGGCATTTAGGAACTGACCAATTTATTTTCTCTTTCTTGTAGATTTCTCAACTATACGCCTGATATCAATTTTCCCAAAATCCGAAAGGCAATCTACGATGCGTTTCGTGTATGGAGCCGTGTCACCCATCTGACCTTTACCGAAATTATGTTCGACTCAAACAATGGCAAAGACGCCGATATCCGTATCCAGTTCGCCAAAAGTTTCCACAATGATGGCTACCCTTTCGACGGTGAAGGTAAGCGGTTTGAATCATCCATCCTTCTTTTTCATTTCTTTTATTTTTATTTTCTATTTTATTTTTATTTCTATTTAAAAACAAAACAAAAAAGAACAAAAAACCAAAACAAAACGGAAACATTTCGCATGAAAAGCTTCTCTTTAATGTAGACTCGTTTTTGGTAATAAAATTATTTACGTTCTGATAACGCTACACATGTACCAAAACATTGTCAATCTAACTTTCCAACTCATTTTTTCGTGCACACACACACACAAAAAATGTATAGAGTGTATTTATATATACATATATAAGTGTGTGTGTGTGTGTGTATATATATATACATTTATATATATATGAGTGATATATGTATGTGATATATATATGTGAGCGACGTCAGTGATCTGTAAAGATTATGCTTTTTATATATATATATATATATATATATATAATGTGTGTGTGTGTGTGTGTGTGTGTGTGTGTGTGTGTGTGTGTGTGTGTGTGTGTGTGTGTGTGTGTGTGTATATATATGTGCGTGTATATATATATGTGTGTGTGTGTGTGCGCGTGCGCGTGTGTGTGTGTGTGTGAGAGAGAGTATGTGTCTATATATGTGTCTATATATGTATGTATATATATGTGTGTGTGTGTGTGAGAGAGAGAGAGGCGTGTGTTCATGTATATAGACTGCATATAGGTCACACAAAACTAAATCACCCCTTTTTACTTAAACAAGAAAACCACCCAGAATGCATTGCATGTTAAACACCCTTTACAGTTAAATATATTCTAATAGAATGTGGTGAAGTTTATTGTTATTAGACAACATTTTTACAATATAAACAACATTAGAGATACATTTAAAAATGTCAGCACAGATATTTTCTCCTTCCTGAAAGAAATAAAATTATACCAAAAAATATAACAATAAACTTCAACTTTATCCTATAAACTTCTCCCTCAAAGCGATTCCCAATCGATTTAGCACAAACAACTACAGACAGCTTACTGTAAAACAAAACAAAAAACAAGAAAAATCCTTTGGAGAAAAAAAAAACATAATAAATATGACCTTCCTTCAAAATTTACTGTTTGACATAAAATAACCCTGAACGAGTTGACGTGCCGTTAAAATCAGTTAATCTATTTGTCTCATAATTGTTTTTGTTTGTTTGTTGTAGGTATTATTTTAGCACATGCTTTCTTTCCTGGTGAGAAGAAAGGAGGCGATACCCATTTTGATGACGATGAACACTGGACTGTCGATTCCGACGAAGGTAAGAGCCATTTACTTCATAAATGACAATTTCTGTCTGTCTGTCTGTTTGTCTCTGCATAATTAGTTAGCGTCCAAATCAGTGATTGGATCATGATGAAACTTTACACACATATTAAGTTGATATTCAGGAACATGACTGGCTAATTGGATTTCAATAAAATCAATAATGGAAACGTTAAAATCAAGTAACAGTGAGAGAATATCAATTGCGTCACAAACGCTTAATCTAATTGTTTAAAAAACACTTACGATATACAGGGTCATTGAAAATAATTCCCTATTTTAAATATTTTATATTTGTATATGCGGATACATTTTTCTTAATATTGAATATTAAAGACTTGATTTTTATGCATTTTTGTTGTGCTCCTCCACGTTTTGCTATTGTTTTTCGTGAATAGTTGAATCACTATTTTCCTGGAAGATGAATGGGTAGATGTGGTCCGCATGAGTGACCAGCCAGAAGTTCTGATTTAACACCTTGCGACTTTTTCTTTGGGGTTGATTGTGGGAGCAAGTCTACTATACTAAGCCAACGACTTTAATAGAATTTAAAGGACGAA
>CM042178.1:41943676-42061176 GCA_023376005.1 Doryteuthis pealeii
GATGACCCTTACCACCACCACTCCTCGGTCACAGGAGGCCGGTAGTATAATGACCTGTGTCAGTTCAGCTAGTAAAAAAACAAGAAATAATTATTTCCTCCAAGATTACGTTTGAATCCAATTTAATTTGTCTGATAAACATTTAATTTCACAGTCAATTAAACGCAATATTCAAGTTAATTTTCTTTTAAACTAAAGATACCAGAAATGTATTATTTCTAGTGGAACATTATACAATTAAAATGGATATTATTAAGAACAAGCATGAATATGCGCCTTCCGGGCATAAGTATTTAAGTTTTGATGTAATGAAATATATTAAATTAGAAAGACTAACGAAATTAAATAAGAGCCCATATAAAAAAGATTACATTTGTTTTAATTATTTTAATTAGTTTCACACGATTGATTTTAATACGTTGGAGAATAAAACAATAATATTAGAGATCAATGATACCAAGTAATTATTTATTAAACCTTTTTTTTTTGTTAAAACCCAGTATGTAAATTTACTACACCATATATTATGGAAACCTTTATTTCTTAGCGATATATGAGACACATTGCAGGATTTTAAACACATTAATAACACAGGGCTGTGTTTGTTAATGAAATTAACGGTGTGATCCCAGGGAGCCATACCCCAGGTAAAGCCTGCGCCCTTGATTTAAAGGGGTGGGGCTGGGTTTATTGCCCAGTGTTTTAGGCACCCCCTTTAGGGGGAATGCCGATGGGACCTACGCATTTTTGCACCTGCCATCCCATGAGTTTCGGTTCGTGGGTGGCCCCAAATTAAACGACCTTGTGTCATAGCCACATACGTGGAATGCGAGGTAAATACCTTAATAATATGAGATGTTTTGAGGCAAATCTAATTCAGATTTTCAGAGAGACGTTGTTAATGAATAAGACATTCTATGCATTAATGATTTTGACAAGAAATTAGATGTTTCATTCATTTCTATATTGGTAAATACAGCTTCAGTCTCGATACTTTTTTAAGCACACCTCGTATTTTAAAGAAAATTAACGTTCCATTCACTGCTCATTTCTGTCTTGGTAAATACAGCTTGATTCTTTGTTCATTTATATCTTGGTGAATACAGCTTCGGTTTCAAGCGTGTTTTTTTTAACACACCTTATATTTTAAAGTAAATTAACGTTACATTCATTGTCTATTTCTATATTGGTAAATACAGCTTCGGTTTGAATACTTTTTTAAAAACATACCTTTCTTTTGTAGGTGACAAATATTGGTTGTATGATGCCAATCACATGGAAAGAGGTTGGCCGATGGCTGGGCGTCCCCTAGTGGAACTAGGCCTCCCAGTTGATTTGAAAAAGATTGATGCTGCGTTCACTTGGAGTTTCAACAAACGGACGTACCTTGTAACCAATGATATGTATTGGAAATTTGATGAAATGGAATCCTACATGGTCTACGATTACCCACGATCAATGACAATTTGGCATGGCGTACCCACACCACTGGATGCTGCATTCCAGTTTACTGACAGTAAGTAGATACATATTAATTAATTAACAAAATTAGGTATGACTTTAATTAAGCACATAATCTCCCACAAATTGTCGGCCTTCGCCATTTCAAACACATTGTTTGACTACTTCATATATATCTATTTAATAATAATAATAATAATAATAATAATAATAATAAGAAGAAGAAGAAGAAGAAGAAGAAGAAGAAGAAGGCACGTGGTCTAATGGTTAGAGTCAAAAGAAATGGACTCCTCGACCCAAGTTCGATTCCTGTTTGCATTTCAAATAGCACTAATACCTTTGGGAAAGGTATGAATCCAATTCTCCCTCCAGCTATGGGTAAATTGCAGGGCAGACTGGGTAACCAGTCTAGGAGAAGGAAAACTCTGAATTCAAACCTGTTAAACTTTGCTTAAGAAATTGACCTTGTGTCGCATCCTGCTCATGCGGACCGGTTGGTAAATATAAATATATATATTAATACTCGTGTTCCTTATTTGTACGACCGTTATAATCTTGCAAAACCCTATGGTTAAAAACAAGGCCGTTCAAATCGCCCAAGATGAAATGCAAAAATGTAAATCTTGATTATCTGGTATTGCTTATCCACCGATTTTTTTTATTTCTTATGAGTGTCATCACCTCAGCTAAATTATAGACCATTTCGTTTTTATTATAAAGAAAGAAAGGAAAAGAAATAGAACATGCCACATAGAAAAATATAAGAAAGAAAGAGTGTAGGGTAAATAGGGGTGAGCGAGTGGAAGCGATAACGCTAATCTGTTTCAATCAAACATAAGGAAAAGATGAAAAGAAGGAATGAATATATATATATATATATATATATATATATATATATATATATATAAAATGTTGGCACAACGTTTTCATTGTAGTAGCATTAGTAGTTAATCCAATTATTTTCTACAAATATATATACAATATATATATATATATATATATATATATGTGTGTGTGTGTGTGTGTGTGTGTGTGTGTGTGTGTGTGTGAAGAAAAAAGTGGAAGTGAATCCGACAGTATGTAATACTAAGAAAAAAATGAAAAACACAAGTTCATTAATGAGTAATGTTCATTTCGCCTATGCTGCAGTGTTTCGATCTGTTACGATAGATCTTCATCAGGGCTTGATCAGGTTAGTTTGAGGAAAAAATAAATGTATCACAGAAAATAAGAGATCTGCAAGACTCTTTTGCTTTGTCCATCAGTCTATTTAAAATTGTTAAACGATGTTTAATAAGATATATATGTGTGTGTGTATGAGTGTGCATATATATATATATATATATATATATATATATATACCAGTATGTTCCTCTATATATTTATTTATACTCATATCCGAATTTGTAACACAAAAATACAATTTTAATATTTGTTTATTTTTTTTCTCTTTCTCCTTTCAGACAAAACGTATTTCATTAAAGGAAAACATTATTGGGAATACGATGACCAAAAAATGCGTGTCAAGAATCGAGCACCTTCGGGCAACATAGCTGAACGTTGGATGCAGTGCCCGAGCGAGCACAGACAGCCTCTTATTAAGAGCAGCAGCAGCCAGAAAAGGGTCCAATCAACGATGGGGCCATTGCTTTTGTTCCTTTCCTTTCTCAATAAACATTTATTGGTTTAAATCTGCCCGCTTGACAAAAAGAAAGACAAAAAAAATGCTGACGAATTTTAAAATATATTACAATTTTTTATAATTGTGGGGAGTTTGTGGGTTGGAGCAGGGGAAAACGACCCCCTCCACAAAAAAAGACAAAAGTTTGTTTAATTGTAATGACTTTGAAGGATTAAAAAAAATATGTTTTTGGTTTGATCCCCAACCCCCACGGGAATTTTAATTTAATTTTTTTTTTTTCAAAATATTCAATAAATTTGTCATGAAGCAAAAAAAGAAGAAACAACAAATTTTGAAATATATTACAATTTTTTATGATTGTGGGAGGGGGCGTGCACACCCCAGAAATACACCCCCCTCCAAAAAAACAAAAGAAAATTTCAAAATAACCATAACTAATATGATTTGTTTAAATGAATTAAAACAAAAAGATTTTTTTTTTTGATCTGATCCTCACTCCCCACATGAATTTTAATTTAATTTTTTTTCAAAAGATTAAAGAAATTCCTCACAAAGCAATGAAAGAAAAAAAATTACAAATTTTGAAATATATTACATTTTTCATAATTCTGGGGAGTTTGGCGGGGGAGGTATCGAAGAGCACCCCCAAAATTTACCAACCTCCCCCCCCAAAAAAGATATAAGTTCAAAATAACCATAACTAATACATTCATTTAGTTGTAATGAAATATATTACAATTTTTTATAATTGTGGGAGTTTGAGGGGGGAGCAGAGAGCACCCAAAAAATGTATACACCCCCCCCCGCCAAAAAAAGAAAAGGCGAAAATTCAAAATGACCATAATATTCTTTAAATGAAATTATTGAAGAATTTAAAAAAAAAAGTTTTTTTTGTTTGATCCCCCAACTCCCACGAGAATTTTAATTTAATTTTTTTTTTTTTTTTTTTGAAAAGCTTGAATAAATAAATTTGTCATGGATAAAGAGGAGGGGACACATCTAAATATTTAAAAAAAAAAGAAAGAAAAAAAAATATATTTATCAGCTTTGAAAAATAAAGAAAAAAATTTTTTTTTTTTTAAATCTAAATTTAAATCACACCATCTTTGTTGGCTCGCTAAAAAAAAAAAAAAATGATAAAAAATGATGCAGTCATATTTGTGGCAAAGTCAAATTTTTAATTTTTGGTGAACAGAAATCTGTCCCATAACAATTGGTACATTTCAAGTAATAACATTCATAAACAACAGTAACAGTTATTATGGGAGTGTCAAAAATTATTATTTTGTCCCATAATGGTTGGTACATTTATTGTATGAAACATATGCAAAATGTTACAATTAATATGGAGTGAAGGGACAATGTTTCAATACCTGTGTCCCATAATGTTTGATACATTTAGCTTATGAAATTTATATCTAAATGTAGCAACTATTATAGGACAGAGAGAGTAAAAAATTCTTCTTTTGTCCCATAATAATTGGTACATTTATTGTATGAAAATTATATGCAAAATGTACAATTATATTGGGACGGATAGACAATGTTTCAATACCTGTGTCCCATAATGTTTGATACATTTAGCTTATGAAATTTATATTTAAATGTGGCAACTATTATGGGACAGGAGTAACTGGCTAAAACCTAAATTTTTTTTTGTTTTTAAACTGAATAAAATTCAATCAAATAAAACAAAAAAAAACAAATTGGTCATTTAAAAAAATCTTAACCATATTTTTTAAAGAATATTTGCTGCGTTAAAAAAAATCATAAAACCCCAAATATGTAAAAGAAATCAGTGCTGTATTTAGATTGGACGTTACCCTCAGCTTGCGGGCCTATAAAAAAAAGGGGAGGGATTATACTAAAATTTTCAAGTCTGATTTTTTCTTAGAATTATTAGACCCAAAAGTCAAGTTAATCCCCAAATCCAACGCAGAACCATTCATTCTTCTTTCGTTATGAGCAAAGAATGAAAAGGTATGCCATTTGGAAAAAAAAAAAAAAGGAATACAGCTATATGGCTCAATTTGAATGATGCCTACACATAGACAAATCTGTAAAAAGCATTGTCACAGTAAAATATCAACAAATAAATGAATAAACAAATAAATAAATAAAAAGACTTCATGGCACAAGGACAATTTTTCGCCAGAGTCTTTTTATAATCTTTTTTTTTGACAAAAGACAAAAAAGATTATAATGATAAAAAAAATGCTAAAAGAAAAAAATCCAACCAATTTTTTTTAAAACTCAAACGCATTTTTTTAAATAATTATTATATATAAAAATATTGGAATAAAATTTCAAAAAATCAAAATTTGTTATAAACAACAAAAAAAAAACATATAAAATCAAAATCTTGACAATATTCTGAAACTAAATAATTGAAGCAAAAAAATTATGATAACTGAAATTATGATAAATGATAATTAAATATTCTAAATGTGATACGCGAATATAAACTTAAAAAAAAAAAGAAATATCTATAATCGCACTTAAAAAAATCCTGGAATGAAATCAAAACAATTGTAAATTGAGATACGAACAAAAAAAATTATTTGGTCACAAAATCGAATAATGCTTATCATTTCGCTAAAAAAAAAAAAAAAAACGGCCTGGGGAGTACCCTCCCCCATGAATAAATTAATCAGACCCAAAAGGGTTTCCTAAATTACAAAAATCTAAAAATCTTGTAATTTTTCTCACTTTTATGAATAATTCAACGCCCCTTGGTCTAATTTTTTTGCTACTTGTGATCATCCATACATACGACCGAAATATTGTAATTGTAAGAGAAATGCTTCGAAAATTCAAAACATAAATAGATATAAAAGATTGGTTCGTTGTACATGTATATAAGTGCCCTACAAGTATAAGATTGTATTGGAACTACACATGGATACCTTTTTAAAAATAACATATATATATATATATACATATATATATATATATATATATACAGGGTGTCCTGAAAAATTTGACCTCATTTGAAGTGTGAATGTCTAAGTAATTACAATTCCTAACAAAATTAAATAGACTTCATGTTGAATAAGAAAAGATTTATTTCTCAAAATTTAAACAAGATACTCAGAATAATATGGGGGCATCCCCATGGCATAGTGTCTAATGCACTGGATTGTGACATCATGGTAAGTGAGTTCAAACTCCAGTTACACTATTACGTTCACTTTTGGAATAATACCCTTGGGAAAGGTATGAACCCACTCATCCTCCCACATATGGGTTAAATAGTATCAATAGTGTTAGTGTTCTTCTACAAGGATGGCTTTGGCATTAAATAACCCTAGTATAAAGTACATAAGACGTGATCACTGTTTCTTTTAGATGTCAAGAGTAGAATGCAAATGGCCGACTTTGTCTCTTTATATATATGCATATGTATCTGGCCAAGGGTAGACCACCATGTTCTGCCTATATACAGGGGCAGATCACCCAGTTCTAGCTATATACCTAGAAGGTTAATATACCATTAAACAAATATTTTACATAGCCCCACATTCTTGTTTGACTCGTTCGAACCAATTTTAACACACATAATTAATCCTAATTTTTTTTTTTTTAAGTTAAACTTAGTTTTTACAAATTTTGTTAAAATCTGAAGTAATTTGAGTGAGAGTCAAAAAAAAGATGTCAAATTTTTTGGGTCACCCTGTATATTAGAATAATTACAACTGACTTAACCCTTTATCTACCACTGCCATCTGCAATAGCCATGTACCAAATACCATGCCGCCATTAGACAGTTACAAAGTTCCGGATGTAAACAAACAATCATCTTGGAAATTCCAACTTCATGGACATTCAGTCTAAACCATTTTCAAAGAGCTGATGATCTTGGGCGGTCCGGCATTTTAATTATCAGGTGGTGGCTAAGGGTCTTAATATCCTGAACATCATACTCACCTTTACAGGAAGGCTGTGACTAGCGTCCAGTCACCAAACAAAAAAAAGACAGAGTGTAACCAAATACACTCTGTAGCAACTAAAAGTAGTAGCGTTCAGTATATATGGTTAAAAAGATCCACACTGAAACCACCAGCCAATCAGGAACCTGGAAATAGTCTTGACCATGCCACATAGTGGAATATCCCAACCTGCTATTTAAACCACCTATAAAGTCTGGATTATCAGAAGCAGATTCAGCTTGCAATACAGTTGAATACTGACCAGTCTACATAATTCTCTACAGGTATGATGTTAAACTCTATCTGATAGGGAAATTCCAATATGGGAGCTCTGGGGAATGTGGAGTACCCATTCATCACCATTACTCCAAGGTTCACTCTGATCCGTAGAGGAGCACTCTGGTAGATAAAGGGTTAATAGAAAGAATTTCTTTTTAAAAAGCAACAAGTTGTTGAAAATATCAATTTATTCATAGAACACGTTTCGATTATATGGCCTCATCGGATACCACAAAGCTTTCTTTTTAAAATGATAATGGAATATGTTAACGTAATCGTCATGGGTAAACAAACAAATGCTTAACATGAACCGTTTTGGGGAGCTTTTGAAATTTAAAAATCTGTTTGTGTTGTGATTATTATTATTATCATTATTATTATTATTATTATTATTATTATCATTATTATTATAATTATTATTATTATTATTATTAATATTATAATTACTGAAAAAAAATTATCTTACACCTTCATTCTGATTCAACCTAATTTGTTTCATATGGTCGTCTCATCATGGTGTAATGTTTAGCAAGCTAGTCTCACAGATTTAAAGAATTGCAACCTTGTGTCACATTCTACCCGTGGCGAACAGGTTGGGTAAATACCAACCTAATCTGTTTCATATTTTAAAAAAAATAGAGATTTAGAATAAAACACTAATATTAGAAATCAATAACACCAAGTAATTATTTATTAAACACAGATTTATCAAACCAATATGCAAATTATTCACGCCATTTATTTATTAATGATATTGCAGGATTTTAAACACATTAATGATATGGACCGTTTTGAAGCAAATATATCCCAGCTAGACTTTAATAGGGACATTGTTAACAAATAAGATGCTAAATAAGATTAACTCTTAAAATCCTGTTGAGAATTTTCTAAGTCCAGAGCCCAATTCCTATAAGGATTTATCAAAACATGGCTAAAAATGGCCTTTTCGTTTAAAGTTACCTGTTATTTTCATTAAATCATAGACTTCTAAAAGTTTAATATTACATTTAAACAAAGACTATCATTTGGGGTAGATTAGGAAAATTAATGTAACTTCTGGCCGGACAGAATGAGGTGGTATAGGACATTAAGAGTTAAATAATGATTAATTGAGAATATAATGTAAATAACTAAGGGAATTGGAATGTTAGTGCTGATGTAGTTTCAATTACATACAGATACACAATCTCTATTATAATACCATTTTGAGATACCATCTGCTCATCAGAATGGAACCTGGTTGTATGACAGTGTAAAAGGTGCACATGAATCTTTTATTATTTATAAAAAAAATAAATGCTCTTAATTGGCAAATATCAAGATAGAAAACAGAAAGAAGTTTATATGGAAATCAATTCCTAGGTTTTAAAAAAAAATGAAAAAGCCAGCATTGAAATCAAATATGGAACTAAATATTTTTTAAAAATCAAACCTATAACTTTTTATAAATTGCAATATATAAATATATATATATATATATATATATATATATATATATATATATATATTGTTTCCTTACATTTTAAAATCAAAATTACCTGAATGTACGATTGACTGGGTATGATTATCATGGCATTGGATGTCTGATAGTGGCATAGTTAGAGGGAGAGCTTGCGGGGTGCTTGCTGCCCTCAAAGCACATTCTTCAAAAGTGGCCTCTTCTCTACATTCTCTTTGAAAAAAAAAAAAAACTCTTGTTCCCTTGTGCAATAAAAGTCATTATTATTATTATTATTATTATTATTATTATTATTATTATTCATTGCAATATTTTTTTTTCAACAGCTATAACTGGTGTGTTTTTTTATTTTGTTTGTTTGTTTGTTTGTTTTTGTTTTTTCACTAAAGCCTGAGTGACAGCAATTTCTCAGATTTATATATACTAGCAAAGAAAAAAAAAATTCCCTCCGGGCGATGTAAAAATTAATTGAGCGGGGTTGATAAAAATTCAACGTCATAGGGTTTGTATCATAAGTAAGCAAAACCATCAAATTTATTAAAAAAAAAAAAAAAATTTTTTTTTTAAAATTTGAAATGGAAAATTAGTCCTGTCCCCCTCAAATGAAATGTTGCATGCATCTATTATTTATTAATTAAATAATTATTTTTGATATTTAACACATAAATTTTACACAAAATCGTAGGTATTTATTTATTTTTAAACTTTTTAGTTAATTTCTGGTTACTGAAAAAAAAGGGCAACAGTTCAAAAAAACAATTTTTTAAATTGCTAACTCAAATTTTGAGTGTATATAACACAGTTTTTTTTTTTAATTCTATGTATTAACAATTTTGACTATAAATTAAATACTCATTAATAGACTTGAGAATATTGTGACGTAAGCTGTGA
The DNA here is from genome assembly GCA_023376005.1 of Doryteuthis pealeii. Taxonomy (NCBI): domain Eukaryota; kingdom Metazoa; phylum Mollusca; class Cephalopoda; order Myopsida; family Loliginidae; genus Doryteuthis; species Doryteuthis pealeii. The sequence goes on from CM042178.1 coordinate 41,953,338, forward strand.
TGTAATTTTGGTTACAGACAGAAATACACCCAATCTCCATATTAATAGATGTATATGTATATATATATATGTGTGTGTATGTGTGTGTGTGTGTGTGCTGTAAAGAAAAAGGCTTAAAAATCAGTCATATTAACAATTATAGATCTATTGGCTCTTGGACATAAACACCACTCACTGATTTGGTTTGGTTTTACGGCATATCAACTCAGTGGGTCATTTAATGCCGATAAGTTTTGAAATAAATCAATTCTTAATGGATAATACAATTTTTTTATAAATACATTTTTCTATTTAACCCATAGATGGGACCCTAACAGGTATTACCACTCCGGGTCAGAGTGGACCAGGGAGCAATGGTGATGAAGGGGTGCTCCACATTCCCCAAACCTCCAAAACTGAAACCTCACCATCAGATAGAGTTTAACGTCATTCCCAGGACATGTAGACCCGCAGCCACCGCCTTCTAGCACCCATATGATAAAAAGGGGTTGGGGCTTGCCATAAGGCAACAGGGTTGGGAAAATCATATAGGTGCTAGGGTTTGACGTGACCAGCCGATTGATCGGAGGGGTCCTCTCCGACCGCCCGTCTAGCCCAAGATAGGGCCAAAGTGGAGTATTGCATGTCATGAACTGCTCATCCACCTGGGCTCTATCCTTAAGCATCATGGGTCACCCCCACGGCCAACAGGTGGCCCCATTGGGGAGAGTCTTACCCCTCTGCAGAGGTGCAGTCATGCATTCTAACGCCCCAGCCGACAGGGCGGACCACTCACTGAGGTGATAAGAACTGAAACTAGTTTATATATATAAATATATAAAATTTATAGTTTATATATATATAGATATATAAAATGTCCAATGAATTCTATAACCATTTCAATAAAATTTAGCAGTCTGATGAAACTCATATGTATATAAATATACATATGGGTAGAAATAGATCTATAACTGCTAATATGACCAATTTTTAAGCCTTTTTCTTTACCAAATATTTTGCTCTGTACAAAATCATTTAACATTGAGCTCTCAACTGGACCAGAACAATTTCAAGATTGCAGTAAGAAAAACCCTGGCAAATAATCAGGAAAAGAAAAATGCAAAAAAGAAAAGACCAAGATTAGTCATACCAACCGAAAATAATCGGTTGATACTATAATACTTGGCCAAAAGAAAGAACAATTTATATATATGTATATATATTTAAAAAAATACATATATATATAAACTGCCAGGATATGCTAAAGCTAAAAGTAAAGAGTGCTTCAATACCTAAGTAGAGCAAATAATAAAGCTAAACCTACTTAAAGTTTTGCTTAGTGCTCTTCAAGGCTAGGATCTGACCTGAAGAGCACTAAGCAAAACTGTTAGTAGGTATATTTGACTCATTAGGTTTAACTTATATATATATATATATATATATATATATATATAGTATTCATCAGGGTGGCTAAAGTTGATATCAGTCAAACAGTGAGGGAGTCTATCCACTTTTCACTAGTGCTAGACCAAGGAGATTGTTTTGGCATCTGAAGTGGAGCACCATTCCTACCATCAGCTCCTTACTTTTCTGCACAGATCCCTGTGCTACTCATATGCTGAGTTGGCAAGGGCCAGTATGGAACCCAGAACCAGATGGTTACTAGGTGGACATTCTACCAACTATATGATGGACTCTCCCATTGATCGACGTATGAGTGTTAATACAATGAACATCCACACAGTGATTTGTTTATAGTGGTGAAGGCTTGCGTTGGACCATCCACACTTTTTGGCACAGTCGATAGGAAAGAAACCCAATCAACAACCGACCCTCAAAGATTCAGAGTTATCCCTCTCCTAGACTGGTTTTTCTCCTAGACTGGTTACCTACCCAAGGCTGAAGGGCCCAGTCTGCCGTGCTATTTAATCCATAGCTGGAGGGAGTATATATGGATTCATACCTTTCCCAAGGGTATTAGCACTATGTGAAATGCCAACAGCTTCATCTAGGAATTGAACTCGAATCAATGAGTCTATTTCCACGACTCTAACCATTAGCCCACGCACCTCCATACCAACTATATATATATATGTATATATATGCAAGGAAAATGGAAATAAATCTGATGGTATGTAAGTATGGAAAATATGAAAAATATATATATATATATAATAGGAAGTGTTTATTTATGAACGAATAAATAATTCTTGAAATAGAATAAAATTGACATTGAATAAACAAAGAATAAAAATGATAAAATAATAAAAATATCAAATACTCCAACGATGTCACCATATAAAAATTTAAAAAAAAAAAAGGTATGCTGTTAATGGTCACCAAATAAATTTCACACATTTTTATTTCATCTCATTTGAAAATAGTAGGAAATTTTTAGGAGCTTTATAACAAAGCTCCTTAATATTGCCCTGATGATGGTTAATAAATTCAATATATATAAGAACCAAAACGTTTGAACATAGGCAGAATTAAATAGTTCTTGAAGTAGAATAAAATTGAATTTGAATAAACAAAGTATAAAAATAATGGTCACCAAATAAATTTCACACATTTTAGTTTCATCTCATTTGAAAATAGCATTTTTGTGGGAGCTTTATAACATAGTTCCTAAATATTGCCTTGATGATGGTTGATATATCCAATATATATAAAAACCAAAACGTTTGAAAATAAGCAGAATTAAATAGTTCTTCAAATAGAATAAAATTGAAATTGAATAGATAAGGAATGAAAATAATAAAATTGTTTATTATATAACAGGTGGGGATGTGATATTAATGTTGGAAGGCTTAAAGTAACCTGGGTACATGAGTATAAATAAAAACATTCCGACAAGGGTGTGAAAACAATAACATATTTATTCTATAAGTGACGGATATACATTTAAGACAAAGATATACACAACAGATACATAAACATATTATGAGGAAATAGGCGTGCGACATGCATCATAGAGAATGTCACTTACTGGTAGCTGGTTTGAGGACAAAGCCCCTCACCTAAGGTGGCTACAAGTGGCAGGCGCCTAGACTATGTTAACTCGTTGATGGCCCGAGTGAAAAGAGGCTAGGAAATCGTAGTTCCCACTTGTGGCCAAAAAACCAATGCCACCTATTGACTGAACCAACCACGGCAAGGGAAGATAACTCATTTTGGACTTATGTCCACCCAGACTTCATTTTACTGATCCAACAATTGTATTAAAAAAAAATTAAATAATGCCGATTCATCTTAGCAGTCTCATTAATTGTAGTTTGTGATTTTCTTAACAAAACACAAATATTTTCGGCCGTTAATGACATTCTGTACTTATATTAACTGTTATTAACTGTCCAGGTCAGATTCTAGCTCAGGTAAATACCTTCAGGTACCTGGGCTCCACAGTTGACATCAACAATAGACTCAATGCAGAGCTTGATCTCCGAATTTCAAATGCTTCCAAAGAACTTGGTTATTTGAAGAGGTGAGGCTGGTTCAACAGAGACATCTCCTTCAAAACCAAATGTGTAGTATACTGTACCATAGTTCTCTCAACCTTCCTGTATGGTGCAGAAGCCTAGACAATATACAAAGCAGATTCCCATAGACTACATGTCAACTACATGCGTCATTTGCATATTAAATGTCAGGTGGTGGCAACATTTCAAACAAGACCATCCTGAAGAGAACTGGACTCCCTAGCATGCATGAAATACTTGTCCAACGCAACCTGAGATGGGCTGGCCACTTAAACAAACTTGGGGATGACAGACTACTAAAGTAGATTCTGTACTTTCAACTTTCAACGTAGAATCAGTAGACCAAAGCTCAGGTACAAAGACATCAAAAGAAACCTGAAGAACTTGAATATCCCCATAGGCAGTTGGCAAGATGCAAACAGAGACCGATTAAATAGGAGGAAAATGATTCACAAGGTGTCATCATCGGATACAATGGACAGCAAGTAGTGTATTAAGTGTCCTTGATCTCACGTAATTTCCTGAGTTGCATAGAGGGAGTGGTAATTCTGCAAGCATTTTGTATCTGCATAAGATTTTTGACTTTGAGTTCTTTGAGTTAGAATTTCTTCAGAACAGTGTCACTCAGCAATGAGATTCTGAATACTGTGGGAGTAATCCTGATTCAAAATTCCATCATTCAATTTACATTCCCTTGGAGTGGAATTACGTTGTTTGCATCAGTGTGCCTTATGTATTTGTAAACCTCAAAGGCTGTTAAATTTACTGTCATGTTGTAGCTGGATACAGGTCTAGATTTTTTTTTTGAGTCAGTTGGATGAGTGATATTCAAAAAAATGTGCCAGTTAAATTACAACACTGGCCTGCGATGTTTTCAAGGTTGAATGTATAATAGCTGATTTTAATGCTGAATCCAAAAATCATATTCATTTTTTCTAATCAGATCAAATTTTTAAGATATAGGCTCTAACCTAAATGTATAGAACAGTATTATAGCTGTGAAAAGTAGAGCCCACAGACTTTTGAATAAGTGTTATCATTATGTACAATTTGTTATGAACTATTCAAACACATCTTAAAAACCAGACCTGACTAAATGCAATGAACGGCATTTTTGAATTCAGCATATCCTATATCACTTGATAAACCTTTGACCTTTGGAAAAATGTTTTTTTTTAATGCAGGCCAGTGTAATTATAGTTGTAAATAATTGGCAACAATTTGTTCTATTCCGGCAAAAGAATCCAGGAAATCCGATTCATTGAGTCCAAATTTCTCATACTGATGAAAAAACGCCTTCGCGGAAAACATGTCCCAAGCTTTCTGGACAATATGGTTCAATGGAATGGCCGACTGTCGACAGTTACCAATGATGGCGGCAAATTTATCATAATGGCAGAAGGCACGAGTCTGTTGCCAGACGGAAAAGCTGTGGTTGGGGGTCATCCAAGGGACGTAGAGCTTGGAATCTTTGAATGCAGAGATGTCGGCAAGAGTTGAGTCTTTGCCTCGAAGAATCAACAAGTTTGCAAGTGACCGATTGAATCGAATTCCTCCTGAAGGAGTCGTGTCTCCGGCTGACACGGACCAGTTGATTCCTGAAATAGACAAGAGGAAATATAAAAATACTGACTTTAAATTGCTGACTCGTCAAAGAATATTTATATACATATATATAGATTTCAGCCTATTAGGCCTCATCAGCAGAGTTATAGACAGGAAGCAGTTTTGTGTGTGATTTGAACCCTTAACTGCTAGGCTGACAGGTGAGGACTCTAACCATTACACTAGCTGGTTTTCCAGATTTTTCATTTGTTTTGAACTCAGTTATATTCCACTTTTGGTGACTTGCTGCACGACAGTATGAAAGTAAACAAACAAACAATGTGTTTGATATGGCCTTTAGTCAACAATTTTTGGGAGAATATGTGCTTAATTGAAGTCATACCTAATTTTGAAAATTAATTAGTTAATAATTAATGAATTTAGGTGGGCATATCTGTTCAAATGTAAGGCTAAACAAATCGAGAAAATGTCAATCTCTGTATGTACATTTCAGCCTATTAGGCCTCATCAGTAGAGTTATAGACAGAAAGCAATTTTTGGGAGAATATGTGCTTAATTGAAGTCATACCTAATTTTGAAAATGAATTAGTTAATAATTAATGAATTTAGGCAGACATATCTGTTCAAATGTAAGGCTAAACAAATCGAGAAAATGTCAATCTCTGTATGTACATTTCAGCCTATTAGGCCTCATCAGCAGAGTTATAGACAGAAAACAGCTTTGTATGTGATTTGAACCCTTAACTGCTAGGCTGACAGGCGGGACTCTAACCATTACACTAGCTGTTTTTCCCAGATTTTCGTTTGTTTTGAACTCAGTTATATTCCACTTTTGGTGACTTGCTACATGACAGTATGAAAGTAAACAAACAAACAATGTGTTTGATATGGCCTTTAGCCGACAATTTACATATATATATATATATATATATATTGGGGTAATTCCATGTCAAATCATCCAGGTCATGTCACCCACCACCTTCAATTTTTCTGAAATTTTGTACAGGTGAAGACTGTGTTAAAGTTAGACAAAATCTTTGTCATAGATGCAGTGTCACATTCGAATATTAATCTTGCTAGGAAAAAAATCAGAAATCATCAATAACTTAAAATTGGTTGACATTCAGACTTTTTCAATAGCCTTTTTGGATTCCTCAGGCAAAAATACTTTTTCAAACAAATTTTTAGGAGTAGGGAAGCACTAGAATTCATTTTACAGACAAAAATAGATTACAAAAAGTCGCCATTTTTCATGAGCCCCAGCAAATTTGCAGAGCTAAAAATCAACATAACTCTGCCAATTTTTGGAATTGGAAGCTCAAATTTTGGAGAATGTCTAACTTTAACACCTGTACCATACCTGTACACAATTTCAGAAAAATTGAAGGAGGTGGGTGACAATTTTATTCTTTTCAGGATGATTTGACATTGGAATTGCCCATTGTCTTTTTTTAAATTTCTAAACTCTGACAGTATAAAAATCTCCCAGCTCTATAGTTTATAATCACAAAATACAAACTTATGCTTGGAGAAAAAATATAAAGACAAAAAAAGAACAAAACAGGTCATATGATCTCCTGAAAATAATCATTTTTGGTTTGGTTTGGTTTGTTTTGTTTTACGGCATATCAAACTCAGTGGGTCATTTAATGCCGATAAAGTTTTGAAATAAATCAATTCTTAATGGATAATACAATTTTTTTTATAAATACATTTTTCTATTTAACCCATAGATGGGACCCTAACAGGTACTACCACTCCGGGTCAGAGTGGACCAGGGAGCAATGGTGATGAAGGGGTGCTCTACATTCTCCAAACCTCCAAAACTGGAACCTCACCATCAGATAGAGTTTAACGTCATTCCCAGGACATGTAGACCCGCAGCCACCACCTTCTAGCACCCATATGATAAAAAGGGGTTGGGGCTTGCCATAAGGGCAATAGGGTTGGGAAAATCATATAGGTGCTAGGGCTTGACGTGACCAGCCGATTGATCAGAGGGGCCCTCTCAGACCGCCTGTCTAGCCCAAGATAGGGCCAAAGTGGAGTATTGCATGTCATGAACTGCTCATCCACCTGGGCTCTATCCTTAATCATCACGGGTCACCACCCACGGCCAACAGGTGGCCCCATTGGGGGAGTCTTACCCCTCTGCAGAGGTGCAGTCGTTGCATTCTAACGCCCCAGCCGACAGGGCGGTGAAAATAATCAGTCAACGCTAATTTTGTTTACTTTTGTAATGTATCATTTAGGTTTTTGGATTCTGAAGAAAAGAGAAAAGGAAGAAAAATAATTTTAAAGAACTATTTGGAATGAAAACAATCTAAATATTAACAAATGGAGAAATATTCGGTTGAAATAAAAACAATCGGAATAATGGAAAATTATGGTTTAGATCTAAAAATGCAAGATTGTTGCATATTGGAATATAGAATGTTTTGGTATACAAGCCCATCCAAATAAGGATGCTAACAATAAAGTACTTTGCAACAGAAGGCAAATAATTGAGGTCGTAAGTTGTAACAATTAAATTATCATACTGTGAGAGAGGAGACCTACCTCGTGCAACATGGTGTGACAGAGAGAGTGGCGGGCATGAAGACTTGCCGTATTCTCGAAGGAAGTGGGCTAGGCTTTGCCTGACGTGTAGGACTGACCTAGAGTCGAACCCGCTTCCTTCAGAATCTGAGAGCTGTGGATGTTCAGTGAAATAAGAAATGGCATAGTGGCTGTAGGTGGTCGCGCCGTGCTGACGAGTGTTGCACGTGCTGCATGGACAATTATGAGTGAGGAGCCCGGATGTAGTGAAATTGAGGTGTATTTAAAGGACTTATTCTCACAGACCAGCAAGAACGACTTGCAGTAGTATTTTGTTGTCGAGACAAGCGGGACAAAGAAGTAATCTTGGATATTAGATTTTGGAGCGTGATACAGTTGGGAATGTTTAGACTGTCGATTGGAACCTTGCGTCAGACTTGACTGTGACCCCCCACACACACACACACACACACTGATTAGAGTGGTATATCCACAGGTCCTGCTAGTTTATATTAATGGTGTAATTTTTTCAGGCCATTCTGAGGAAAATATGGAATAACACAAAACTGAGATAAAAGGGGTAAGGGCCTGCCACTCCGAGTAACAGTGGTACTGGGAGTAATAGCAATAAATGATTGTGTCCGTGACCATTCAGAAGAGCCTGCTCAAATTGTGTTTGACTTTTTCAAAGTTAAGAATACATTTTATTTGTCGCCAGTCTCAGTGAAGAGTTGCTATATTAACGTTGACCTATTGAAGTTGTAGTCTGCCCTTTAACATGTTCTCTTTTTGCAGGATTTATTTTGTAGCTGCTGATTCTACCAGTAAGGTTCTACCACTGCTCTAAAAAGGTATATACAAATTAGTCTTGGAGCACTTCATTTACTCTAAGAAAAAGATAAGATAGATTAGTCCACGACACAAAATGAAAAACATAGTGTAAAAGTTACTTAAGTTAAATTATACTAAAGTGAAAAAAAAAAATTCTGAAAAAAAATTAACTTGCCTTTTTTTCTCCCCTAATAAATGACCTTTATAGATAGACCTCTGCACTAAGATGGATGGACACACACACACATACATACATACATACATATATATATATTAAAACAAATTTGGTTAAAAATAATAGAATCCTTATTGTTTTCAAGTTTTTTCTTTTTTCTTTCAAATTTTCTAATAATTTTTTTGATGCTATCATCTTGAAAGGCATTAATCAATTGTCCGATAATAGTTATTATTGTTAAACCATCAATTATTGATAATATTAAAAAAACTGTTAGAAAATTTGAAAGACAAAAGAAAAAACTTGAAAACAATAAGGATTCTATTACTTTTAACTAAATTTGTTTGAATATATATATACATATATATGTATATATATATGAGGCATAATATGCTTATATATATATATATATATATACATACATATTCTTTAAGTTAGAGCATTTTAAATGTATTAATCTCATAAAGTTCTTGCTATACTGTTTTGGTAATATATATATATATATATATACCAACCAGCAGGATGTGACACAAGATCAATTTGTTGTGGTTATATATAACAGATTCAAACCGTATTAAGATTGAAGTTGTATTTACTGAGAGAGAAATGAACCATGTTAAATCAGTTAAAGGTGACGCTAAATAATGCCTTTCAAGATGATAACATAAAAAGAATTGTTAGAAAAATTGAAAGAAAAATAAAAAAAATTGATAACAATAAGGATTCTATTATTTTTAACCAAATTTGTTTGAATGAAAAGATGCTGCCCAAGTATATATATATATATATATATATATATATATATATATATATTAATAATGGAGATTCGCTTCCGGTTTTTGTCTGTAACAAAAATTATGTCACTGTTTACGTTACATTACCCAAAATCATCATAACATAGAATAAATACACTCAAAATTTGAACATGCAACATTAGACAGTCCTCATTGTTTTTTTTAAAACAAGTTTTAATAAATACATGACTGGTATTATATATCTATATATAGTTTGTTTTATTTTAATACATATTTAAAGTTTACATTTCAAATTGTTTTATTTTTTAATCCTTTAATGAATTTGATGATTTTACTTACTTAGAGTACAAACTCGCTGACATTGTATTTTCTACTCCCACCCTTCAGGCAATATGTTTCAAAAATCTATTTTTACATTTTTATTTTGTACTAGTATATATAATCATCTACTGGTCAAGCCAAAGTAAATGGACACCGGTCAGTTTTGGTGAAAGAATCCAGCTTGAAAGGTCCAACACAATACCTAAAAATACCACGATCACTCCAGACAGCTATGTCCATCTCTAAAATCAATCTCTCTCTCCCCTCCCCAGCCGAGGACTGACAGGTTCAGTTTAGAGAAGCTATTGTCTGTCAATAGGAAAGATGGGATATGCCAGTCGGATATATACACGTTAACTGGATCTGTAAAACTGAAACTTGAGAAGGCGATTAATTCTAAGAAGGTGGGTGGGGTTCCTTGTGGAGTAGGTACTAATGTGCTGGACATATATATATATATATATATATATATATAGTATATTAAGAAAAATGAAAAAACACAGGTTTAAATGGGTTAAGTGGTGAGTTTATTGGCTGATGCTGCAGTGTTTCGATCTATTAATTAGATCATCTTCAGGGCATAAGATAAGAAATTATTTATCACAGAATAACGAGAAAAGTGAGTGGTAATCCTTGTCATTCAGTCTGTTTAAAAAATTTTTGAGGTTTGAAAAAGGAGACGGTTTTGAAATTTGACATCAAATATTCTATTTTATGGCGTGAGTATGGGACGCTGTAAGTGTGTGTATCGAAAGGAAACATTGTGCATTTTTTAGGTATGTGGTTGTGTGTGTGTGTGTGTGTATAAATATTTTCTGTTGCGATAAACGACAGCGGAAGTAAAACTCAAGGTTGTGTGTGTGTGTGTGTATATATACACACACATATATATATATATATATATATATATATATATATATATATGTAATATTATGAAAAATTGAAAAAACAGACAAGTTCATAAACAAGTAATGTTTATTTCGCCTACACTGCAGTGTTTCAATCTGTTTCAATAGATCTTCATCAGGGCTTTTGTTAGTTATAAACATCCATGAACGCTAGCATTTCATTCAACAATTTTTAAATAGAAAAAAACTGACAAAGCAAAAGAGTCTTGCACATTTCTTATTTTCTGTGATACATTACCAACAAGGGAAGAGATCCTTACAATTACAGCTTCAACTAAGTATTTTTAATACAAATAATTTGTACCAAGTTGTATGGTTAGTTAATTAGTTGATTAGTTGGGTTTTACGGCATGTCAACTCTTGTTGGGTTATTTTATGCCGAAGACATTTTGTTGTATTCATTTTTGTTGGGTATTCAATCCTTTTTTTAAGCATGTTTTGATTACTAATTTTTTTTTTTTAATTTATCCCATACATGGGACCCTAACAGGTACTACGACTCTGGGTCAGAGTGGACCTAGGAGTAATGGGAATAAAGGGGAATTTCACATTCACCAGAGTTTCAGAATAGGAAGTTCACCACTAGATGCAATGAAGTATCATACCCAGTATTGAAGTCAGTTAGCCTACTGTTGGTTTTAATAACAGCAGCTAAGTAGAACTTTAGCAGTGTCCAAGACAGCTGGTATAAATAGGAATCAAGAATGATCCACTCATGAATCAGGGTGACTTGGGTCATTCCACTCCTTGAGTTCTGATTGGTTGCTTGACTGGTTGATCTGCATGACACTGTGGAGTCCTATATATACCTGGTCATTCTGCAGTGGACTTTGTAGCATTTCGAGTTTGTATTGAGTTACAATCGCATGCTACCTTGTCTTCCCAGTTTGACGGTAATTGGAACTTATTCTTCACGATGGTGAGTATCATTGTTTCTACACCCAGGACACTCCCATAGATGGGACCCTAACACATGCTACCACTCCAGGTCAGAGTGGACTGGGGAGTAGTGGCAATGAAGGGGTACTCCACACTTCCCAGCACCCCAGAATTCAAACCTCATCAGTAGATACAGTTTAACATCATACCCAGGACACTCATTTAGATGGGACCCTAACACATACTACCACTCCAGGTCAGAGTAAACTGGGGAGTAGTGGCAACAAAAGGGTACTCCACACTCCCCAGACGGACATCTCGTATCTAACAAGTTTCTTTTCGATCTTTTCAAGTTTTCTGACTAATTTCTTAAAATCGGTCTGGACTCTGTTGATTAGTCCATCAAAGTTTTCATCCCTAGTATTTTCAGCACTCTGAAGTTCCATCATCAGGTGTAGATGTAATTGAGTGCGTTTCTGGTTCCATTTAAACATGAAATGTGGCTAAACGACCGAGTAGCAGTGGGAGAAGGGGTAACTCATTTCCCACCAATTCTCCTCCTCCTAATCCCCACACCCTTTCATATAATTTCTGTGCAGTTGGCATATTCTAGGCCTTGACAACAGGGATGAGGTTTTTGAGGGCTTTCTAAACCTGATACCATGAAAGGTATTTAGGTTGATTTGGTTATCTTTCCAGTGAGATACAAAGGTATTTCTTCAATTGCAACAACTGCTGAATTCAATGCAAGAGTCTTTCTTATTTCTATTCAGATATAAAAAAAAAAAAACTTTTTTATAGGATGCTGATTCTTGTTCTCGTTTCAGAAATGCTACGTTTGGTTTCCCTACCGTTTTCTGTCTTATCTCGCACACAGAGAAAGATGTCGAAGAAACTGTTAAACAGAGACTGGCCAAGAATGTAAAAAAAAAGACTGTAGTTTCCATTTAATAATATTAAACCAACATTTTTTTACCAAGCAATATACCAGTGATGCCACTCCAACAACTAAACACCCTTTTGGTTGGATTTTACGGCATGTCAACCCTGTGGGTTATTTTATGCCAAAGACGTTTTTTTATTCATTCTTGTTGGGTAGTAAAATTTTTCTTAAACAAATTTTTTTAAATTCATAGAAAGTTGGTTGGTTGTTTGGTTTTATGGCATATTAACCCTTTTTGGGTTATTTAAAGCCAAATCTTTTTTAGGGGGTATGTACATCTGTTTTACAGAATATCAAACCTCAGTGGGATATTTAATGCCAGCAAAGTTTTGAAAGATTTGTAGTGATAGTCTAGAAGAAAATTTTATAAACTCAATTTTTTTTTGTAAACAAATTTTCTATTTAACCTATAGGTACTACCATTCCGGGTCAGAGTGGACCTGGGAGCAATAGTGAAGAAGGGGTGTTCTACATTCCCCAGACCTGGAACCTCACCATCAATTAGAGTTTAACATCATACCCAGGACATGAAGACCCTCAGCCACCACCTTCTAGCACATATATGATAGAAAGGGTTGGGGTTTGCCATGAGGGCAATAGCATCAGGACAATCATATAGGTGCTAGGGCTTGACATGACCAGCTGATTGATCAGAAGGGGGCCTCTCAGACCATCCGTTTAGCCTAAGTAAGGGCCAAAGTGGAGTGTTGCATGTCATGGACTGCTCATCCACCAGGATTCCATCCTTAAGCATTACAGGTCGCCACCCATGGCCAACAGGTGACCCCATTTCAGGATTTTTTTTACCCCTCTGCAGAGGTTCAGTCGGTGTATTCTTAAGCCCTAGCCAACAGGGGGGTATGTATGAGTTGTAAGCAAATAGTTTTTTGTTAAGTATTTGGTTTATCCACTTTATCAAGTTAGTTGTTTTTATGGCATGTCAACCTTGTTGGGTTATTTTATGCCAAAGACATTTTGTTTTATTCATTCTTGTTGGGTATTCAATTTTCTTTTTTTTAAATACATTTCTTCAAAAAATTTTTTTATCTATTTAACCCATAAATGAGACACTAACAGGTACTAACACTCTGGGTCAGGGTGGACCTGGGAGTAATTGCAATGACAGGGTACTCCACACTCCAGAGAGTTCCATAATTTGAATTTCACTACTAGATATAGTTTAATGTCATACACAGGTCACTAAGACCCTCAGTCACTGCCTTCTAGCACATATATTATAAAAAGGGTTGGAGATTTGCCATATGGGCAATAGGGTTGGGATCATCATATAGCTGCTAGGACTTAACTTGATCAGCCGATTGATTAAAAGTTTTGTTCATTTTGAATAAAGGTATTTATGTTTTCAAGGTACTTATCTTATAATGGAGATTGTGTGTTTTTCTGTCTGTAACCGAAACTATATCACTACTCAAGTTACAATTCCCTTAGTTTGATTAAAAGTTTTGTTCATTTTGAATAAAGGTATTTATGTTTTCAAGGTACTTATCTTATAATGGAGATTGTGTGTTTTTCTGTCTGTAACCGAAACTATATCACTACTCAAGTTACAATTCCCTTAGTTATTTACGTCACATTCTCCATGATTTTATTTTTATTTAAACCTCAATTATTGATAAAATTGTTTTACATTATTAATACTGTTGGTCTTAACTACACACTTATGCAACATAATAACAACAAAAGAGCGGTTTACAGTGTTAACGGGAAGGCTAATTTGTATATTGATCTTAAAAATGTGATTTTAATAAATATGTGCTTAGTATTATTGATTTCTAATTGTTTGGTTTTATTTTAATAAATATGAGCAAAACTTTCAGAGAGAAATCCATTAACAAGAAGAAATAACTGTAATTTTATTCTTTAGTTCCTGATTTAACTAAATAGCTAAATTAGGAAAATTTAGCAATGAAAGACGGGAGTGATGGAAAATGATAGAAGAGTTAGTTTTAAAGTTGTTCTATTTTTCAATTATAACCCCCTCTGTAATAATAATTTTATATGGATTGTTATTTAGTTTCATTAGTCTTTCTATTTTAATATATTTCATAACATTAAAACTTAAATATTTGTGCCCAGAGGGTGCATATTCTTGCTAGTATTTTGAATAGAATCTTTGTTCATCTATCTATACATATATAAAGGGCAATTGTGTGTGTATATGTATGTCTGGAGGAAACTTCGAAAATAAAACAATTAATGACAAAGTAAATATATATACACATTAAATATCACCAGGGCTTGTTTTTTTAGCAAAATTAATAGAGGTTCAATTTATATTTGTGAAGAAAATTTAAAAAATAAAATTTAAATGATTACAGCATGGATTTTTTTTTCATTTAATATTTTAGATAGTAGATATTAACATTTCTTTTCAGAGTAGCTGGATCAATGCAAGGTCTATTTTTTTTACATAGGGATTCGAATATGGCATCCCACAAGAATTCCACTCACGATTCAGTAATAATGGATTTGCGGGACTAACTTTAAAAAATCCCCCTCTATCCAGGTGACGCAGGGTAGCCGCTGCTAGTTTTAAATAAAGGTATTTATACTTCAAATAAATTTACGGTAATTTATGAGGAAGTGCGTCCGGTCTCCTGCCTCAAAAATTGCTACCTGGTGACTATTAAAATAATGACCCAACTCAGTCTATTCAAAACTATCCATCTTCATATCTATCCATCTATCTATCTCAATTTGTTCATATTTATCTATATTACTTTAAATATTAAGATTTTTTTTTATTCATGTTTGTTTAATGTCTTGTTTTTAGTTTAAATAAACAAGAATTACGACAAAAAAAGAAGCGACCCCCCCCCCAAATACATTTACTTGTCAAAAATATCTATCTATCTCCATTTGTTCGTATCTATCTATATTATTTTGTTTTTTTTATCTATCTCAGTCTATTCCAAACTATATATCCATCTTCATATCTAAACAAGAATTACGACAAATTACGATAAATAAACAAGAATTACGACGAGCTGGGGTTGTTATTTTGATAGTCACCGGGTAGCAATTTTTGAGGCAGGAGACCGGGACGCACTTCCTCATAAATTACCAAATTTACTCATAATTATTATTAGTAGTAATAATAGACTAATTTTTTTGTTATCCAATAGTGACCAAACAAGTCAGCAAGTCGTCTTATATCAAATCTTGACTTAATTCTTCTTACCTTCATCCGTCGCTGAATTTGCCAATTGCATTTGTCGAAGGTATTTCAACAAACCATTCCAGTTATCACAGTTAAAAGGCAGAACTTGCTCAGCTACTTGGGGTACATTCCACATACTCAACAGCTTATAATCAGGGTGGGGTGTAACCTGCTTAAACATCTCAGCTGAAAGTAAAATTTTAAAAATAAATAAGTAAAATTGCTTAAATCTCTGTCTATTTATAGAGTTAATAGAATTTTTTGTTTCACCAAATGTTACATAATTTGTGAGTTGCCTACAAATCACGTATGGCAGTGTAGTAAAATTTGAATAACAGTATTCGTAAATTGAAAGTTTTTGGTTTGTTTTGTTTTACTGCATATCAACCTCAGTGGGTCATTTAATGCCGATAAAGTTTTGAAATAAATCAATTCTTAATGGATAATACAATTTTTTTATAAATACATTTTTCTATTTAACCCATAGATGGGACCCTAACAGGTACTACCAATCCGGGTCAGAGTGGACCTGGGAGCAATGGTGATGAAGGGGTGCTCCACATTCCCCAAACCTCCAGAACTGGAACCTCACCATCAGATAGAGTTTAACATCATTCCCAGGACATGTAGACCCGCAGCCACCGCCTTCTAGCACCCATATGATAAAAAGGGGTTGGGGCTTGCCATAAAGGCAATAGGGTTGGGAAAATCATATAGGTGCTAGGGCTGGACGTGACCAGCCGATTGATCGGAGGGGTCCTCTCCAGCCTCCCGTCTAGCCTAAGATAGGGCCAAAGTGGAGTATTGCATGTCATGAACTGCTCATCCACCTGGGCTCTATCTTTTAAGCATCACGGGTCGCCATCCACAGCCAACAGGTGGTCCCATTGGGGGAGTCTTACCTCTCTGCAGAGGTGCAGTCGGTTATTCTAACACCCCCACCGACAGGGCGGACGTAAATTGAAAGTTATCTCTGAATCATAGGATGACCATTATTGAAGTGATTGACAGAAGTTCACCTTTCACTGACCTAGACACTGATTGGCTAAAGGCAAAGTGTGTGAAGGGAACTGAGTAAGAGTAGGCAGAAATTGGCTGTTCGTTGATGGGAGCAGACATAATGGTCATCTGTTCCCAAGGAAGCCATCTTCTCACTACACGGTTAAACCCATTTGGGCTTTCGGTTTTAATAAAGACATCTGAGAAAAATTAAACCAAGTCTTGCGTTCATCATTTAAAAACAAAGGTAACGAACACAGACAAACCACAACCGAAGCCAGCACAAAAGAAATCCCTATCAACCAGAGGAAAGGACTAAGGAAATCAACCTAAAAGAAAATGGCCATTATATACGCAGCAGATGAAGGGGGTATATAATAAAAACACATTTCACCAAACATGTTTTCAATATGCCCAATTTGAAATTACCTTTGGAAACTATACTTCCCTCAGCTATGGGTAAATAGTAGGGCAAAGTGGGCTCTTTAACATTGGTATAGCAACTGGTCTAGGAGAAAGAAAACTCAGTCTGACTTTTATTCGTTGCCGGTGTTTATACTTGAAAAAGAACCGGTCGAAAAGGCCTTTGTATTCCCTACATTTTATATTTTATTTTCATAATAAAATATTACCATCTCATAACTTGTATGATCTCCCTACATACATATGATTCCTCCAATTTTAGTACTATATATATGTATATATATATAATTGATAATTGAATCATATTACCACGACCAGACAACTCGGCAAACACCATTTGCGACATCCGGAGCACTGGACATCTGTTTCAACCTCCTTTGGTCTCATCAGCAGTGCATACCACAATCTCCGCCTCTAGAGATTGAACCAGCGGACCACAGCGTGAAGAGCGGGGACTCAACACACTGGGCCACCAGCCCATGCCACAAACGGAGAATGCCAAATCATCTAGTCAATATATATATATATATACACACATTTGTTA
Organism: Doryteuthis pealeii; assembly: GCA_023376005.1. NCBI lineage: Eukaryota > Metazoa > Mollusca > Cephalopoda > Myopsida > Loliginidae > Doryteuthis > Doryteuthis pealeii. The sequence continues at coordinate 41,970,859 of CM042178.1, forward strand.
TTGTTTTCTTACTTTCCTCCAGACATTCATATATACATACATACACACCAACTGCCCTTTATATATGAATAGATATAGATTAACTCTGACCCCATCCCCTGATCTTAGTACAATGGAATGGAATGACCCTTCCACCTAGTTAGATACCACTACCAATCCCCGGTCACAGGAGGCCGGTAGTTGACCTGTACCAGATCAGCTAGTAAAGAAATAATTATTTACTCCAATATTATGTTTGAATCCAATTAAATTTGTCTGATAAACATTTAATTTCACAGTCAATTAAACGTAATATTCAATTTTCATAGAGAAATTAGATTTGTTTTTATTGTTTTGTTTTTTCGTACACATTTTTATTTCCATTGAATCAGTATGATTGAAATTATTCAGAAATTCAAAAGAAAGAATTCATTGATTAATAAGTCGACACTGAAAATTTTATTAAAATCAGATAATTCCCTGACTTTTGGTAATTTTTTATTTATCAATCTGGGGCACTTAAATGGCCATCATAGTTTTTAACATATTTTGTGCTGGTTTTTACAAACAAAAAAACGCAAGATTTTTTTAGCATGTTTTAATTTGGTTTGGTTTGTTTTGTTTTATGGCATATCAACCTCGGTGGGTCATTTAATGCCAACAAAGTTTGAAATAAAATTTATTCTTGATGGATACTGAATTTTTTTTTATAACCCATAGATAGGACCCTAACAGGTACTACCAATCCGGGTCAGAGTGGACCAGGGAGTAATGGTGATGAAGGGGTGCTCCACATTCCCCAAAACAGGAACCTCACTATCAGATAGAGTTTAACGTCATTGCCAGGACATGAAGACCCTCAGCCACCGCCTTCTAGCATCCATATGATAAAAGGGTTGGGGTTGCCATAAAGGCAATAGGGTTGGGAAAATCATATAGGTGCTAGGGCTTGATGTGACCAGCTGATTAATTGGAGGGTGTCTCTTCGACCACCCGTCTAGCCCAAGAAAGGGACAAAGTGGAGTATTGCAAGTCATGGACTGCTCAACCACTTGGGTTCTATCCTTAAGTATCATGGGTCACCACCCATGGCCCCACTGGGGGGAGTCTTACACCTCTGGAGAGGAGTAGTCAGTGCATTCGAACACCCCACTGACAGGGCGGTTAGCATGTTTTAATTTTTCTGCGTGTTTGGAACAAAAAAACCTATTTCATTTAAATTAAATATCATAAATAAGTTAGTAATTTTTCTGTACATAGTGTATTTAATTTTTTTTATTGATTTCTAAGAAGAATATTTTAAGTGTTTTAAAATGTGGATAAGAAGGTTTGTTTTTAGTGCATCATAAATCTTCATTTGGACATTTTTGGGGCGAATTTAAAATGTATTAAAAATTAATTACACATGTAATATCATTTTGCTTTTTGTTGTCTTTTACTGATGCATATCATGTTACTAATTTTCGACTTAAACAAAAATTTGACCTTAAATAATCTATTTAATTAATTTTAATTTGTTTTTAAATTGAAAATCAGGACTCATTTCGTTGATACCTATAATATGGTAAGTTTTGGATTAGGGGTTGTGCAAATAAGATGGGTTTTTTTTAAATGAACATTTGTTAAGTTTTTGAGGGCCATTCCTTGGCCTTATAGCAGAAGCGCTTATCTGGTAGAATCCTTGATAAAGAGTCCATCCACAATGTGAATTCTTTGGTTACTAAAGTGTCCTCAGTTACTGGTAATCGTATAAGTCCTTCGTGAGTATTGGTAAAGATCTCGGCAATCCTATATGCGTCCGTCGTCAAAGAGTGTATTATAAGTATCTTATCAGGCCAGTAGTACTGCCAGTGATTGGTTAGAAGAGTCAATCACGTGACCTTGGACAGTCTATAAGTATAAGCGAGGAACTGGCACACACCTTATATCTAAAAAACGCAACAACATTATACAATCAAAATGGATATTATTAAGTATTACAATATCGCCCTTAAATAAGAACACCTCTAACATTATTTTTATAAAAAGTTAACTTTTCATTCCTTGTTCATTTCTATCTTGGTAAATACAGCTTCTGTCTCGATACTTTTTTTCAACACACCTCGTATTTTGAAAAAAATGAATATTTCATTCACTGTTCATTTCTGTCAACCACGGTGCGGGACATGTCAAACACCCTGCACAGACAAACATTTCCTCATGGAGTGTGGATCTTTTGTTCCAATCAGAAAGAAATATTTCAATGCAAATAATATGAGGGATCTGTTTGAGAATGGATGACATTTTATCCTTCCAGAGAGAAATAAAAATATACCGAAAATTATGAATCCGATAAAATACATCCACGAAACTATCTAAGAAAATATACCTGTAAAGGAAACTTTAAGACAGTTCTAAGTGACAGTTATCTCTAGATTGCAGGTTCAATCCTGATCAAGGGCAGCAGCAACATAGAATAATAATTAACACGGCTTAACGCCTCTACCCCAGCTATGGTTAGCAGAATGAGAATAGGATACCCCGTGGACTGAATAAAAGGTTAGGTTCAAAGTTCCGTGATGATTCCCGATTATGACAAGAAAGTTCCAAAGTCTGAAAAGAAGGTTCCCGAGTCCGAGAAGGTTCCCAAGTCCGACAAGAAATACCTGAAGAAGGACGGAGGGCATATCGGCCAAAACGTTGTACAGATCACAATGAAGATGAGGACAATAGTCCGAATAACACAGATAATAGTAATAAAAGTTGGGTATCAACTTTTATCTCATGCTCTGACAGTTTTGGCATTAAATAACCTACAGGGTTTATATGCATTAAAAAAACCAGTGATACGCAATATCAGCCATAAATAAGTACTCTGTTCATGTTTTTTTTTTGTTTTTTTTAGTGGAACATAATACAATCATAAAGGATATCATTAAGTATTGCACGATCACCCATAGATAAATACACTCCTAGCAACCATTTTAATAAAAAGTTGAGGTTATTTCCTATAACTCCAACACAAACAAAGGGGAACCACTCTTGACTGATAAATTATTTATTTATTTATTGATCTCCTAGGAAAAAAAGAAGACAGGGTTAGGGTTTAGGGTTAGTCTAATGGTAAAATAAATAAATAATTTATCAGTCAAGAGTGGTTCCCCTTTGTTTATGTTCGAGTTATAGGAAATAACCAAAGTTGATTTACCATATTTGACAGTATTGAAGTCAGTCAGTCAGTCTACTAGTTTTTAAAAATAATGTATTGAAAATCTTCATTTCTGTTGCTGTAAAATGAATCATCTTTTGAACAAATAAAAAAAAAACAAGCTAGCCAATTCATCTCTGTCACTGACAAAAATTTTTTTTGAGATCTGGGGAGTGTGGATGTTGGATTATTTTCTAATATAAGGTGTCCTGCAATACACCACCTAAATTTATAGACTGGGCGATGTCACGTGGCTTATTCCTCCGGCCAATCAACAGTCATAATGCGTGGCTGATTCACTACTTAAACACTGATACTTGCCATAGTTTATTTGCAATCATTGAGGAGGAACTTACAATACTAAGAAGAACCAAAGGATACTTTATCGAGGATTTCGCTGGACAAGCACTGTTGCCTAAAAGATGGCCCATAAGATTCTAACACTTTCATTTACACCCAATCTCAGAGTATCCCTTCATTGCAATTGCTTTAAGCTACACTCTGACCTGGAGTGGTAGTACCTGTTAGTGTACCATCTATGGGTTAAATAGATTAAAAAATGAGTTTGAAAACAAAATTGAATTGAGCCAGTATTACTTCTTTCTCTTGGGATTTTTTTATATCCCAGCTTCTATTCTCCGACTGTTGGCTTTATTGATAATAATTTGGTGTAGAGCTGGGTTATCTCAGTCAGTAGAGCGTTTAGCTAGAAACCACAAAGTTCCTAGTTCGATACCCGCCCTCGCCTCATATGAGTAGCACAGGGATCTGTGCAGTAAAGTAAAAGCTGATGGTAGGTGTGGCACTCTACCTCAGACGCAAAAACAATCTTCTTGGTCTAGCGCTAATGAAAAGGGGATAGACTCCCTCGCTGATAGGCTGATTGACTTTAGGCCACCCCATTGACTTTACTTACTTGACTTACTACTATTTAAGGGTTTACTAATTTTAGTTTTTAAAAATAACGTATAGAAAATCTTCAATTTCTGCAGCGGCAAAACAAATCGTTTTAAGAACAAATAAAAAAAAAAAATCCAATCCTACCATGAGAATATGCATCGTCCGAATAAGAGTTTAGTGTGTATCACTTAATTTAACTCTTCTTAAATTGCACAGATGCGACATAAAAAATTCTCCTACGTCCCGTTTCTAAAGATTAAAATCAAACTCAGAGTCATGTAAAACTTGAGGTTCACTGGCCAATTCGTCTCTGTCACCAACAACAAAAAAAAAAAAAAAACGTCTGTCCCAGCAAGTCTTTTAGCAGAATGTCCTAAATTCCTGGGATTTGTGCAAAGTTATGATTCCCACCAATTCCATGAAGACTAGGCTTACCCAACAAAGAGGCACACCCTCACTGGGTACCACATGGTCCAAAACTTTATTTACTAGAGTAAATAAAGTATAGAATTCATTTACACCCAATCTCAGAGAATGTACATGTATATCTCTTTCATGCATCTACCCAACCCCTCTACTGCCTCGGGCAGGATGTTTGGCTGGTTGGTTGCTTGGTTGGATTTTTGGAATGTTAACCCTTGGGTTACTTTATGCCGAAAACAACGCCATTGCAGGTTTTAAATTATATTAAGGTCACATTGAAAGTGTGGGTGAGTCTCTGTGGCATAGTGGTTAAGTAGTAAGTGAGTTCAAACTCCAGTTGCACTATCACATTCATATAACATTGTTGGGTTGGCTGTGTGTGGCGACCTGTGATGCTTAAGGACGAAATCCTGGAGGCTGAGTAGTTCATGATTTGTAAAACTCCATTTTAGTCCTTACTTAAGCTAGACTGGCAGTCAGAGAGGTCCCCTTCAATCAATCGGCTCTGTTCACATAAAGCCCTAGCACTAATATGATTGTGATGCTTAAGGACGAAATCCTGGAGTTCATGATTTGTAAAATCCATTTTTAGTCCTTACTTAAGCTAGACTGGCAGTCAGAGAGGTCCCCTTCAATCATCGGCTCTGTTCACATAAAGCCCTAGCACTAATATGATTGTGATGCTTAAGGACGAAATCCTGGAGTTCATGATTTGTAAAACTCCATTTTTAGTCCTTACTTAAGCTAGACTGGCAGTCAGAGAGGTCCCCTTCAATCAATCGGCTCTGTTCACATAAAGCCCTAGCACTAATATGATTGTCCCAACCCTATTGTATTTATGGCAAACCCCAAATCCTTTTTATCAAAGGTATGTTAGAAGGCAAAATATTATTTGAGGTTACCTCAAGACAAGTAGAATAAAGTTAGTGAGAACCTTGTGTTTCATGTAGGCTGCAAAGAAATTTTATATTAGGCCATAATTTAGTCATCTTCAGTCTTAAATCACCTCATTTAGTGTTATCCAGTCAATTTCTTTTCAATAGCAAGTTACCCCCCTCCCCCCCCCACTATAGGGTATAGACCCCATGTTGAAAACCACTGTCATAGACAATATAGATAAATAACAAAAATAAACCATGATAATATGTTTCTATATAAATATCTCAATAAATTTATTGAAATATTTGTGTACAATGAAATAAGGTATTTCTCTGAATTTTTAAGATGTGGCCTCCAGCAGGGCACATTGGTCGAAACATTGTGTATATAACAATAAAGATGAGGACAATAGTCCGAATAATCCAAATAAAATACAATAAAATAAGTGTACCTATCAAATGCAAAATACTATTTGAGGTTACCTCAAGACAAGTAGAATAAAGTTAGTGAGACCCTTGTGTTTTATGCCAGCTGCAAAGAAATTTTATATTAGGCACCAATTTAGTCAGCTTTAATCTTAAATCTCCACGTTTGTGATATCCAGTCGATTTTTTTATTTTCAGTATCAAATCATTTACAGCACTAAAGCCATCTTCATCTAAATATGAAGACAGGAACGGTAACAACAGTTTTCTTGCAAAGGTGGTTGAATTTGGGTATTTAATTTCGTCTGAACTTGCAAATAGGTTGGAAAATTAGAGTGATCCAGAAAAAAACAGAACCCACAAATTTTGTAATAAAACTGTTCATTTTAACTGGGGGGCTTAGGGTTAGGGTTAGGGTTATGATTGGGGTTAGGGTTGGGGTTTAGGGTTAGTTTAATGGGAAAATAAATAAATAATTTGGGTTCTGTTTTTTCTAGGTCACCCTAATTTTCCAACCGATTTGCAAGTTTCTGTCTCATTACAAAGCCATGACATCACTACTTTTAATTATGGATCTATCTATCTATACATATATAAAGGGCAGTTGGTGTGTATGTATGGTGCACGACTGTTTGAAGCTGCAAGGGTGGACCGAGCAAAACTCAGAAGAGCGTGCCGAAAATGTGAAAACTCTGCCAGCCAATTCTGGTGATGTGTGGATCTGTGAGGAGTGTGACCAGGCCCTATTGTCAAAGGTGGGCTTGGTCAATTACATGAAATCACATGAGAGCAACCCCACTGCAATTGTTGTCTCTACCATGCCACACTCAAAGACCCAGTATGATCCCCAACATGAGGACTATGATGAGTATACAACATCTGTCGACACAGTCAACACCAATCGTTATGTATGCCAGTGCCAGATATGTTATAGAATATGCAGAACTTTGGCAGGGTTAAAGAGTCATGAACGAGCCCACAAACGGACAATGGATGAAGGAGTGGCAGTCGCCTGACAAGACATTGCGATCATAATGTACGTATATATGTCTGGATGGTTTGTTTGGTTTGGTTTGGTTTACTGCATATCAACCTCAGTGGGTCATTTAATGCCGACAAAGTTTTGAAATAAATTCATTCTTAATGGATAACAAATTTTGTTTATCAACTCATGTTTTTCTATTTAACCCATAGATGGGACCCTAACAGGTACTACCACTCCGGGTCAGAGTGGACCTGGGAGCAATGGTGATGAAGGGGAGCTCCACATTCCCCAAACCTCCAAAACTGGAACTTCACCATCAGATAGAGTTTAACATCATTCCCAGAATATGTAGACCATCAGTCACCACCTTCTAGCACCCATATGATAAAAAGGTTTGGGGATTGCCATAATGGCAATAGGATTGGGGCACTCATATAGGTGCTAGGGCTTGACGTGACCAGCCGATTGATCGGAGGGGGCCTCTCCGACAGCCCATCTAGGCCAAGATAGGGCCAAAGTGTATTGCAAGTCATGAACTGCTCATCCACCTGGGTTCTATCCTTAAGCATCATGGGTCGCCACCCACAGCCAACAGGTGACCCCATTGCAGGAGTCTTACCCCTTTGCAGAGATGCAGTTGGTGCATTCTAACGCCACAGCCGACCGGGCAGTATATGTCTGGAGCCAACTATGAAAATAAAACAATTAATGACAAAGTAAATATATATATACACATTTACTATCACTAGAGCTTGCTTTTTGTGTAAAAATAATAAAAATTCTATTTATATCTGGGAAGATATTTAAAAATTTGAATTTGAATAGTAAGAGAAAGGGAAAATCATTGGTTGTGTTGATGATTAAAACATAAATCAATTATGTAAGACCAAAACAATCAATGGATTTGCGACACTAAATTTTTATTATCCCCCCTATACCCAGGCAACACCGGGTAGCCGCTTCTAGTACATATATAAAGGACAGTTTGTATGTATGTAGGAAACTATGAAAATAAAACAATTAATGATAAAGTAAATATATATATTTCATAAAAAAGAAGGTCTGCAAAATGTATTATGTTCTCAGAAAAAATTTTTTTATTCTTTTTATCTTACATATGCGACACGTGTTTCTGATTTGTTGTCTTCTTCAGGCATTGAATTATTATTTTGGCAGAATATGCAACTTTTCTATAATAATGGCAGTGTAATAACGGTTGAACGCTACATTATTTTTTTCAATCCTTGCGTGCGATTTGCGCGCGACTTGCGTGCAAAAATTGAGAAAAAAATGATGTAATGTTCCACAATTTTTGTGTGCAAGTCACGGCTTGGTAATAAATTCATTAACTGAGCTTTTATTACTCTTCAGTTCATATTAGTTCATCAGATGTTCATTTGATATGTTAGGTGTGTGTATTTGAAATTTGTTTTTTGTTCTAGAGAATTTCTGTGTTTTTCTACTTAAAATTATACTTTTTGGGTGTGTGTATGTGTGTGTCTATGTATATGTGCCTATGTTTACTTTTTGTGTGTGCGTGCTTGCGTGTGTGCGTGTTCGCGTGGGTGCCCATGTACATGGTTGTATTTGGTGTGTATATGTATATATATATACATACCTAAATATATATATGCATTCACTATGACCAGATTTTGCTTTTTGAGCAAAAATAATGAAGATTTGATTTATATTCATGAAGATAATTAAAAAATAAAATTTAAATGATAACAGCATGGAATTTTTTTTTTTTTTTTTTTTGGCATTTAATATTTTAAATAGGACATTAATTTTTCTTTTCAGAGTGTTTGGATCAACATATGGTCTTTTTTATGTCGGGATTTTAATGGGGCATCCTGCAAGGATCCAACTAGCAATTCAACAATAACGGATCTATGAGACTATCTATTTATAACCTCACGACTCCATGTAGAGGTGTGAGGTTATGCTTCTAGCATAAGGACACTTGGTGTGTATGTGTGTATGTATGTCCAGAGTAAACTATGAAAATAAAACAATTAACAAGAAAGTAAATATATGTACACATTCACTATCACCAGAGCTTGCTTTTTGTGGTGTTTGTAATTAAGACATAAACAACACCATTGCTCCCTGGTCCACTCTGATCCGGAGTGGTAGTACTTGTTAGGGTCCCATCTATGGCTTAAATAGAAAAACATGTTTATAAAAATTGAATATCCACTTAAGAATGAATTGTATTTCAAAACTTGTCGGCATTAAATGACCCACTGAGGTTGATATGCCGTAAAACAAACCAAACCAAACCAAGACATAAACAAATCAATTATGGAAGACCAAAATATTCAATGGATCTGTGAGACTAACTTTTTTTTATCCCCTCTCTACCCAGGCCACACTGGGTAGCTACTTCTAGTGTTGAATGAAGACCTTGTTATTCTCAATTGTCCCCCCTTAAAAATCAAATTGCCCCCCTGTAGGGTGTATGCCCCACATTGGGGACCACTGATTTACAGTTATATGGCATCAAGTATTCCAATCAAATAGGAATTATTTTTAAACAAGGGTATTTGACTCATATAGGACCCTAACAGGTACTAATATTACTCTGGGTCAGAGTGGTCCTGGGAGTAATGGCAAAACTGGAGCTTTACCACTAGAGGCAATTTAGTGTTCTAACCAGAAGATGCAAACAAATGGGGGAGTGATTAATATGATTTCAGCCACAATGTTCCTGTTCATATAAACTAATTCTTAGGATGCTTCGTTCTTTTATTAAGTTTTTTTTCAACCTGTCAGGATTATTCTATGCTAAGAGGTTAGGGAATTGTATTCATTGCATGTTTATATTTACATTCTTTGTGCAGTAGTTTCTTTTTATAGTAAAAATAATTTGCAAAGCATTTCTTATATTAAAATGCATTTGTAATGTATTTTTATAATAAAATCATTCGCAATTTATACAGAAAAAAACATTAGTAATGCATTTCTATAGTAAAAATCATTTGCAATGCATTTCATTAAAATTATTTCTAATGCCACTCTATAATAAAAAATCATTTGCAATGTATTCATTTATTAAAATCATTTGTAATGCATTTTTATAGTAAAAAATAATTTTCTGAATCATTTCTATAACAAAAATAATTTGCAATGCATTTCTATAGTAAAAATCATTTGCAATGCAAAGTACTTTTAGAATAAAAATTCTTTATAATGAATTTTATATAATAAAGACCATTTGAAATTCATTTTCTAGAGTAAAAATTATTTCTCAATGCTTCCTGTAATAAAATCATTTGCAATGAATTTCTATAGTAAAAATCATTTTCCAATGCATTATAATCTACAATAAAAATCATTTGCAATGTATTTTTATAATAAAATCCTTTGCCATGCATTATTATAGTATCTGTAATGGATTTCTATATCAAAATCAGCTGCAATACATTTCTATAGTAAAAATCATTTTCCAATGCCTTTCTATAGTAAAATTCATTCGCAATGGATTTTTATAATAAAAATTATTTTCAAATGCATTCCTATATTAAAATCATTTGCATTTATATATTGAAATCATCTATACATGTATTAAGGGCAGTTGTTGTATATGTATGTCCGGAGGAAACTTTGAAAACAATTAACGACAAAGTAAATATATATACACATTAAATATCACCAGGGCTTGGTTTTTGAGCAAAAATAATAGATATTTGATTTATATTCGTGAAGATAATTAAAAAATAAAATTTAAATGATAACAGCATGTTTTTTTTTCATTTAATATTTTAGATAGTAGACATTAACATTTCTTTTCAGAGTAGCTGGATCAATGCAAGGTCTATTTTTTTTTTTATATAGGGACTTAAATAGGGCATCCCACAAAGATTCAACTCACGATTCAGTAATAATGGATCTGCGGGACTAAATTAAAAAATCCCCCTCTACTCAGGCGACTCCGGGTAGCCGCTGCTAGTTTGTAATAAAGTAAAGTCGTCGGGGTGGCCTAATGTCAATATTAGCCAGACAGCAAGGGAGTCTAACCCCTTTTCTCTAGTGCTAGACTAAGGAGATTGTTTTTGCATCTGAGGTGGAGTGCCACTCCTACCATCTGCTCCTCACTTTACCGCATAGATCCCTGTGCTACTCATACGCTGAGTTGGCGAGGGCCAGTATCAAACCAGGAACCTTGCAATTCCTAGACAAGGACTCTCTCTATTAACTGAGCCCTACATTTCTATAATAAAAATCATTCTCTAATTTCTTTCTTTTGTGAAATCATTCTCAATTCAAAATAAATTTTTTTTTTTCATCTTTCATTTTCATTTGACACTAAAATCATTTGCAATTCATTTTTATACAAAAATAATTCGCAATGCATTTCTATATTAAAATCATTTGTAATGCATTTCTTAGTAAAAATAATCTTTAATGCATTTCTATAGGAAGTAATACATTCCTACAGTAAAAATCATTTTCAATTCATTTCTACAGTAATACAAATTTTAATACAATTTCTTTTAAATGCTTTTTTATTTGATACTATAATCACAAAAAAGAATCAAACTTTTGAAAATATTCATTCAACGAACAAAAGATGGTGCATATCGTATAAATGAGTCCTGGCCTCCTGCCCTAAAAAACGCTAAGCATTGCCTGCTGAAAAACCAACCACAAATAAAATTAATCAAAATTAAATGAATTAAAATGAAATGAAAATACCGCAACAAAAAAGATAAATTTATGACAGTTGTTTTGAATTAAAATAAAATGAAAATACCAAAAAAAATATATATTTTAAAGGCAGTGGGGAAATATTTACATTTACTTGTTGATAAAAAAAACATTGGGTGGGGGCTGACTTTTAACGCTTTCAAACCACTAAAAAAAATATTCTAAAGAGAGGCAGGGTTAGAATATTTACATTTACTTGTCAAGAAAAGACTTGGTGGGGGAGTAAAAATATTGCTTTCATATCACATTAACTTTTCGGGAAAAACGCCTTCAAACAGCTAAGGAGTTCAATCGTAGTGCTGATTGGTTTTTCAGCAGGTACCACTTAGCGTTTTTAGGGCAGGAAGCCAGGACGCATTTATGTGATAATACCCCAAAAGATTCCAAAAGAAATAATATTTCAATATTAGAAAAAAAAGGGACCATATGACATTTAGGCACCCCTTTTGCGATCTCGATTCATTAGGACATTTTTTTCATTTACACCGTCAAAATCCACTTGTTTGTTAGGGGTTAGTTTTATAATTTAAATAAAAAACTCCAAAAAATTGTCTGTTAACAAACAACCGGATTTTGATGGCCTAAAGGTCATATGGTCCAAAAAATGAAGTAAGAAATGGTAAGGGTTCCACATATGTTTTACATATTCAATGTCAAGGTTATAAAAATAAATGTACTGGGTTTTTTTTAAGCATAAGTGAATGATGCAATTAATAATTTGAATGGTTTTGGTTTTGGTTTTGGTTTGTTTTGTTTTACAGCATATCAACCTCGGTGGGTCATTTAATGCCGACAAAGTTGTGAAATAAATTTGTTCTTAATGCATAATACAATTTTGTTTCTAAACTCATATTTTTCTATTCAACCCATAGATGGGACACTAACAGGTACTACCACTCCGGATCAGAGTGGACCAGGGAGCAATGGTAATAAAGGGGTGCTCCACATTCCCCAAACATCCAGAACTGGAACCTCACCATCAGATAGAATTTAACATCATTCCCAGTACATGCAGACCCTCAGCCACCGCCTTCTAGCACCCATATGATAAGAAGGATGGGGGCTTGCCATAAGGGCAATAGGGTTGGGGCAATCACATAGGTGCTAGGGCTTGACGTGGCCAACCGATTGATCAGAGGGGTCCTCTCCGACTGCTCATCTAGCCCAAGATAGGGCCAAAGTGGAGTATTGCAAGTCATGAACTGCTCATCCACCTGGGCTCTATTCTTAAGCATCACGGGTCGCCACCAATAGGTGGCCCCATTGGGCGAGTCTTACCCCTCTGCAGAGGTGCAGTCGGTGCATTCTAATGCCCCAGCCGACAGGGCAGAATAATTTGAATGGATTAAATCTAAAGGAATATGTGCAGTTGACTGACCGATTTCATCTGGACTTATTGTGTATTAATTTAAGATTTATATAGTAACTAGTCAGTCCTTAAATTAACATATAATAGGTCTAGACGAACATCGGTTAATCAACTGTATTGCTTTAGTATTAATCCATTCCAATTATTAATTGATTCACTCACTTATGCTTAAAAAAGAACCACAATACGTTTATTCTTATAACCTTGATATCAAAAGAAAGAAGTCATATTTGATGACAGCCTACCTATGATATCACAACTTATAAAATTTCTTATAGAAAAAAAACAAAACCCAAATATCTTTCAGATAAAATACTGCGTACAGAGAAAATAGTTTAGAGTCACAGACAACGCTACTTCTCGTGCTGAGAGTCCATTTCTCTGACCAGTGCTGCTGTAGCTGCTGCTTCTTCTACATCTGTTGTCATGGTAACAGACTAATGGATGGTGAATGACCTTAGAAAAATATACTAAAGCATCTAATATACTAAGTGTTGTTTCTAATTACTAATTGGCTGAAAGAGAGTGACCTGCATGTATGTAGTGTTTGCTTTGGTTTATTTGTTTAATGGTATATCAACTCCTTAGGGGTTATTTAATGCTGAAATTTCAATCTATTTGTAAATGATAGATAGATATAAAAGGAGAGAGAGGAAATAGAGAAATGAGAGAGAGAGAGAAATAATGCTGAAATTGATTCATTTGTAAATGTTAATTATAATAAAGAGAGAGAGAGAGAGAGATAAAAAGAGAGAGAAGAGGAAAAGAAAAAAAAAGAGAGAGAGAGAGAGATAAAAGGAGAGAGAGAAAAACTAGAAAATAGAGAAATAGAAGAGAGAGAGAAAAATAGAAAAGAAGAGAGAGAGAAGACAAAAGGAGAAGAGAGAGAGAGAGAGAGAGAGAGAGAGAGAGAGAGAAATAATGCTGAAATTTGATTCATTTGTAAATGTTTAATTATAATAAAGAGAGAGAGAGAGAGAGATAAAAAGAGAGAGAAGAGGAAAAGAAAAAAAAGAGAGAGAGAGATATAAAAGGAGAGAGAGAAAAACTAGAAAATAGAGAAATAGAAGAGAGAGAGAAAAAAATAGAAAAGAAGAGAGAGAGAGAGAGAGAGAGAGAAATTTGATTCATTTGTAAATGTTTAATTATAATTAATTAATTAATCTAATTTGTAAATGTTTAATTATAATAAAGAGAGACAGAGACACAGAGGGAGAGAGAGAGAGAGGGATAAAGAAGAAGGGAGAAAAAGAAGAGGACATAGAGAAAGGTTTGGTTTGGTTCATTTATTTAATAGCATATCAACTCCTTATGGGTTATTTAATGCTGAAATTTGATGGTTATTTCCTATAAGTGTAACATAAATAAAGGGGACTCTTAACTGATAAATTATTTATCTATTTATTGATCTACTAGGAAAAAAGAAGACGGGGTTAGGGTTAGGGGTTAGGGTCAGTTTAATGGGAAAATAAATAAATAATTCATCAGTCAAGAGTGGTTCCCCTTTGTTTATGTTAGACTTATAGGAAATTACCAACTTGATTTATTTGTAAATGTTTAGTAGTAATAGAGGGGAGGGGAGAGAAAAAGAGAAGAAGAGAGAGATTTCATTAATTTGTAAATGTTTAATTATAATAGAGAGAGAGAGAGAGAAGAACAAGAAGAAGAAGAAGAGAGAGAAGGCTTGATTTGGTTTATTTCTTTAATGGCATATCAACTCCTTATGGGTTATTTAATGCTGAAATTTGATTCATTTGTAAATGTCTGATTATAATAGAGGGAAGACAAAGAGAAAGAGAAAGACGGAGAGAAGTGATAGAAAGGTTTGGTTTGTTTTATTTGTTAAACGGCATATCAACTCATTATGGGTTATTTAATGCTAAAATAGGGCCCGGGTTAGCTCAGTCGGTAGAGCGTTCGGCTAGAAACCACAAGGTTCTTAGTTCGAAACTGGCTCTCGCCAACTCAGCGTATGAGTAGCACGGGGATCTGTGCTGTAAAGTAAGGAGCTGATGGTAGGTGTGCCGCTCCACCTCAGATGCAAAAAGCATCTCCTTGGTCTAGCGCTAGTGCAAAGGGGATAGACTCCCTCGCTGATTGGCTGATACTGACATTAGGCTGCCCTGACGACTTTACTTTTACTTTAATGCCAAAATGATGATGCATTAAAAGCTGATAATTATATTTTGTCTGTTGTATCAAGGGCAAATGGGGTGACACTATGGTTAAGGGAGATGATGGTCAGAAAAAAATAAATAGAATGTGTTAAAGCCCAGGCATAGGTATATGGGTGGGTGGTTGTCCTTTTACGGACACAAAAGATTGGGCCGTAAAATTTAAGAGAATTGAACGGCCACCGTGAAGTTAACCCAGTTAAAGATCAAATCTTTAGGTATCTAGGTATTAAAAGCAAACAGCTGTTTTTATGAGAAAATCTCTTTTGAGGAAATTAATGGTCGAAATATTAGGGACGTGAAGTCTGAAGAAAAAAGTAATGGCTTTAATTTTAAGGGATAACGCAGACGGAAAGTCTGAGATTAAATTAAGTACCGAGCATCTGGGTGGTCAGGTTTGTATGAATGTGTGGGGTGGAATTTTACATATATTCAGCCAAGCTGCAAGCCCTTAGTCAGTTTGAGCCCAGCAGTTGGGGTGATAGTATCGTCTCAGTAGTAGCAGTAGATAGGAATAGCCAGACCCACATCAGTGAAGCCAGTAATTGACTTGGACTTAAAACAATTTTCTTGCCAGCTGACATAGACCACCACAAACTGCACAAAGTGTCACAATTTCCTCTTCCATCAGCGTCCTGTTATCAGAATTTGTGTTTGTTTTGTTTTTTTAATCCTTGTGAACATGTCTCTGACTTGTGCCCTTCGAATCGGCTGGCACAGAATATCACAACGTTGGGGTCTAGACAAGATGCAGGAGTGCAGAACTAGTATTCTCACAATGGAATGATTGGCTAGGTGGTTAGAAAAACATTAATTCAAGGGAGGCAAAAGTTGTTTTAAAGATATATAAAATCCTAATAATTAGACTTCATATAGAAGATTGTCACCAGGCCTGGGATTGATTGTCTAGACCTGGGAATTGGTAAGTGTAATATTGGGATTGGAGGACATACAAAGAAGAATGACAAAACTAGTAAAAACAGTAAAAGATTATATATATATGACAGAGAACGAGAAAGGAAAAAGAGCAAGACATTGTTTTGCCTGTCGGGATCGAACCCGCGTCCGCCCGCATGCAAAAACAAATGCAATTTAGGCACTGGATGGACGCAAGGTTTGACTGATGTGCCCAGATGTTTGGGTAATGTGCCCATAAGTAACCAAAGCGAGCAAAGGGGACAAGCAGAGAAGCATTCGGCTTACGTGAGATGGCAGTCAGAAAAGATTATTTTGACGACGACGATGGATTTTTCAGCTGCTGGTCGTAGACGAAGACTGTGTTGACCAAAAGAAAGCTTGGCCTGCGAGAAGATGGTGAACTCGCTTCTTTTTGGTCCCCCCCAGGAACTTGTTGACTCAGATATCCATTTTCCCCCCCTCTATTTATAATATATATATATATATATATATATATATATATATACAAGTGTTAGTCAAAAAGTAATGCCATTTTTAAGGACAGGTATAATCAACACAGGAACATGTATCATACATCAAAATGAATTTGGTACTCTGCGAATCATATCCCTACTTCTTCATATAGTCACCATTTCTCTCAATAGCAATGTTTCACCTTCGAATGAGACCATGTATCCCTGCCTTGTAAAAGAGGGTGAGTTAAAAAGTAATGCCATTTTGTTTAGGACAGGTATAATTACCAACACATGAACCTGAATAATATATCAAAATGAAGCTGGTCCTCTGTGGATCACATTCCTACTTCTTCACATAGTCACTGTTTCTCTCAATATCAATGATCCACCTTCGAATGAGAGCATGTATCCCTGCCCCATAAAATTCAGTTGACTGTTCATTGAGTCACTTCTTTCCTACAGATTTCACTTCCTCGTCACTGGAATAGCCACTATTATCTCTCCGACCCCATGAAAAAGGGTTTTAAGAGGCAAACATTATTCCACTAAATTACAGAACAATTTTCAAAAATGTATTTTATTTAAATTTTACCAATGGAATTAGAGTGATATTTAAACATTCACTGGCAATAATGTTGACCTTTAGTTTTAGTTAATAGCAATTTTTACTATTTTAGGATGATCAAAATCAAAGTAATATTTAGAGCAGCTATTTTGAATCACTGCTGATATAGCCAGCAGCCAGAAAAAGTTTTATATTAGCAGCAGCAGCAGCCATGCAACACTTTGTTACATAGTTAGTAGATCCCTAATGCTTTTATAAGGTATTGTAGAAATCATAATGGCGATTAGTACAGCCAATGGCCTTGAGAGTGAGTGACAGCATTTGACCTCGATCTCACCTTGCGTTCTGGGAGAACGTTCGTGAGAACCGGAACCCTATAGAAGGCCCTCTTCCGGTATAAGGAGTACGCAACTTAGTCAGTTAGAACTTAGGAGCTGAGCTAGCAACATGTAAGCCTCATCTGCGCAGATTGTCTGGGTGGGGATTTGGAATAAAGTAACATCAAAAGTAAATCGAAGTCTTGTGTTTATTACCAAAAACTAACAATGACACAGGGCTTCTGATAAGGAATGATCCCCAACAGAAACCAGACCCGGAATCCTCAATAGAAGACCAGACAAGACCTTAGAAGATATACCAGACCAAGATAGATGATAGACGATCAGAAGCAAAGCCGGCCAGAAGAATAGACGACAGAGTAAAAAGTAAGAAAGATATATAACGTTATATACTGATTTGGCTTAGTGAAAAGACCAGTATATAACATATACCTATTTAGTGCCGGTAAAGAAGGCGCTTTGCAACAACTTTCCACAAATCATTTGATAGGTATTCAATTTATTATTAAACTCAATTTTTTAAAAACATTTTTTTTAAACTCATGTTTTTCTATTTAACCCATAGATGGGATCCTAACAGATACTACCACTCCAAATCAGAGTGAACCTGGGAGTAATGGTGATGAATGGATACTCCAACTCCCCAGAGCTCCAGAACTGGAACTTCACCATCAGATAGAGTTTAACATCATTCCCAGGACAATAAGACCCTCAACCACAGCCTTCTAGCACATATATGATAAAAAGGGTAGGGGTTTGCTATAAAGGCAATAGGGTTGAGACAATCATATAGCTGCTAGGGCTTGATGTAACTAGCTGATTGATTGGAATGAGAAATGACTCACTGATTTTAATGGCATGTTAATAAGTCAAGGGTTATTTTATGCCTAGAGGTTAGGAAATTGCATTCATTGTACATTCATATTTACATATTTTGTATAGTTGATTCTTGATAGTTCTTTTTTTTTGCACACAATGGACCAAGGAGTAATAACAATGAAGGGAGTACTCCACACTCTCTAGATCCCCAGAACAGAAACCTCACCACCAGATGCAGTTTAGGGGCATACCCAGGATACCCAATTTTTTGATGAGGGTGTCTTACCCCTCTGTTATTCTAAGCCCCGCCAACAGTGCATTAAACATTAAACATTAAAATTTGTTTGTTGGTTGGATTTTATGGCATATCAACCCTTGTTGGGTTATTCTATGCTGAAGACATTTTGTTTTATTCATTCTTGATGGGCATTTAAAATTATTTTCTTAAACTCAAAGTTTTTTTCAACACATTTCTTTAAAACTCATTGGTTTCTATTTAACCTATAGATGGGACCCTAATAGTGGACCTGGGAGTAATGGTGATAAATGGGTCCTTCACATTCTCCAGAGCTTCAGAATTGGATCTTCACAACTAGATGCAGTTTAATGTCATACAGAGGTTACTAAGACCCTCAGCCACTGCCTTCTCGTACATATATGATGAAAAAGGGTTGGTGGCTTGTCATAAGGGCAGTAGGTTGGGGACACTCATAGCTAGGGCTTGGTGTGACCAGCTGATTGATCAGAAGGGGCCTCTCCGACTGCCTGTCTAGCCTAAGTAAGGGCCAAAGTGGAGTGTTGCATGTCATGGATTGCTCAGTCCTTAAGCATTACAGGTCATCACCCATGGCCAATAAGTGGTCTCATTGGGGAATTTTACCTCTCTGCAGAAGAGCAGTTGGCGTATTCTACAGCCCCAGCTGACAAGGCGGATACAGTTTAGGGTCAGACCTAGGATACCCCATTTTTTTGAGTGGGAGTCGTCTTACTGTTCCGTGAGGACACACCATATTCAAATCGTTGATGACAGTGTATTGAACATTTGAGGAGAAATTAGAAATCCAACTATCTACCATTAAAACAGATATTTGTAAAAAAAAAATTAGATGAATAAATAAATGAGTAAATAAAACCACATGTTCATTTCCCTTTCCTTTTCATAGATTTATAAAAAAAACTGCTGTTGTATATTCATATACCTCATCGTTGAGAGAGGTATTAGAGAGAGAGAGAGACTGATACAGAGTTGAATTGAGACTTATTTGTTCTTCATTCTCCTTTCTATCTTCTTTGACCGGTCATCCTGTCGTCTAGCTTCTAGCTTCATCTTTATTGTCTTCTTGTTTGCTGTCTTTCTAACTAATGTCTTATTTTAAGGTCTAGTTCTTTTGTCATGCAAATAATTAACTCGCAGACTTTGATTTCTTGTACAAGATTTATTTCTACTTCGCCCATTTTCATTTGCCGCGTGGTTGAGATTCAACCCCAGCAGATCACGTCTAATCTGTTGTTTTTTTTTGTTTTTCTTTGTTATTTTAATTTTTATTTTATCTTTATTTATTTTTTATTTTTTGCACACAGTTCTATCAAATACAAATAATCTTAGACAGATTTACAGGATCCACCTAGTCCAAAAGGAGTCCAAAAAACGACCACCCCTAAGTATGACTTTAAACAGCACCTGATGATGCGGCTCCTTTTCTGAACCAAGAATCACGATGCACACAAGTGTTATATACCCCATCGTCGTCGGGCATATACATGAGAGAGATATAAGAGAGAGACATAAATACCGATACAGATTTAAGACTTACTTGCTTGTTTCTACGTCTAGTTGCCATGTTTTCGTCTTCTACTTCTTTGACCGGTCGTTCTGTCGTCTAGCTTCTAGCTTCATTTTTATCGTCTTCTTGTTTGCTGTCTCTAACTCAGGGTTTCTTTTAAGGGCTAGTTCTTTTGTCATGCAAATAATTAACTCGCAGACTTTGATTTCTTGTACAAGATTTATTTCTACTCTGCCCATTTTCATTCAGTGTTACATAATCTATGCGGTTGCATAAGATTATTGTCAATCCCCTGTATTTCTAAAGGGATGGCCCTTTTCATATCACGGGTGGGACTTTCCATAGAATATTACAGAAAGCCCGCGAAAATACGTGAAGTCACGTGGGACCTGGTTGGTTCCTCAATTTTCAGTTGGACGTCGGGCAGTGAGGATGTCCTGCCTTAACTGTAACTCACTCTGCATACGCGCGCTATGTTAGTCAGATATTTAGTTACATGAAATGTATAGTTAAGGAAATAAAAGCTTAAGAAAAATAACACGGTCTTGTGATTAATGGGTGTCTTGGTAACAGGACTGATTGGAAGAAGAAATGAGCCAAGTGCAACCGATCACCAAGACGAAGTCAAGATGTCAGAAAAGACTAATATAGAAGAAGATCAAGATGCAAGAGGAGACCTAGAAGACCTTAAGATGTCAAAGACGCTAGAAGAACAGAAGAAGCAAGTAAGAAGAAGGGTATGCAACATCAGCGTGCGCTTGAGATTCAACCCCAGCAGACCACGTCTAATCTGCTACCATTTCTGGTTGAAACTGATTTCCTAACTTACTAAATTACATGACATGCGAGATTTGCGCCTTTGGGGGTCAAGGTTACCAACAGTCTGGTATTTTTCCACTTGGGTCCCTTGAATTCTTGCAGGTCTTGTCAAAAACCCATGCCACCACACAATATGTAACACTTCAATGTTGGTCGGTTGATGGATTTTAATGGCATATCAGCCCGTCTAGGGTTATTTCATGCCTAGAGGTTAGGAAACAATATATGTTGTATATCTATATTTACACTTTGTAGTTAATGATTTTAATATGTTAGCCATGTCAGGTATTGTGTTAAGGGGTTGCTTTTGCATGGTATTGATCAGGTTTGTGTTTATATTTTCTTATTTCTCTCAAAAAGGATAGAATATTATCTATGTTGACCTTTTCAAAGATCTTTCATCTTATTTGCATTAAAAAAACGGTTTCTGATGTGAGCAAAAGCTCCACATTCTATGAGGAAGTGTTTGACAGTGCAAGGTATTTGATATGTTTCACACTGTGTTTGTTGTTTTTGTTTGAATAATAAGGAGGAGTGTCTTGTGTGACCAATGCATAATCGGATATAAAAACTTGTTACTTTCTGAACTTTCTAAAGGCTGGTCTCCAGTCTCCCAAACTAAATGTAGTTACTGAACTAGGTATGGCCAAAATTTTGTTATGAAGGGCACCTCCCCTCTTTTTTAAAACTTTATAAAACAAAAATATAAAATTGTAAATTGTCACTTTTTTTCCCTTAAGAACAGAGCCAAAGTTTACAGATAAAAAAATAATTTTCTATGAATTTCTTAATTGTAACAATAAAATAAATCACATTAAAATGAGCATATCCTCAAGAGAGAAAAAAATGGCGAAAATGCACCATTTTGATAGATACAGATTTTAATTTATAAAGACTATAAAACAAATTTCATTAATTTTTTTCAAATTTTTAATTTCGTTAGTGGGGGGAGGGTTTAAAAAAACGTGAAATTTTGACCATACCTATTCTGAAAATTTCTTAATAGGCTTATTTCTTAAAATAATCCGCTCATGAATATAAAGATACATTAGAAATTGGGACCTACTTTTTTATTTTTTTATATTTTTTATTTCATTTATATTTAAAAAAAATTTTTTTTTTTTTAGATGAGTTATTTGAAACCAGTCTGAAGTTTTTCAGTGTTAGCAGTTAAAGGGGAATAATTTATTATATAAAAACATAGAGTTACTCCCCTTGAGTTTTGATTTTGGCCTGCTACATGCACTCAAAAATTCATATATACCTCTCTCTCTCTCTCTCTCTCTCTCTCTCTCTCTCTCTCTCTCTCTCTCTCTCTCTCTCTCTCTCTCTCTCTCTCTCTCTCTGTGGGTTATAAGTTTTTACGTATGCATCTAAATTATTTGGTTTAGAATTTAGGAAAAAATCTCTCTCAAAATATTTTTAAAAATATGTGCACGGAACAATATATATATATATATATATATATATATATATATATATATATATATACAAGATCATTTTGTTGCCAGTTGAATAGGATAGTATTCCCCAAAATATAACAAATCATTTATCTATTTTTTCTGGTGCTTTAATTCCAACTGCTTTTAGTTTTAAGTAAATCAATTTTTTTTCAACTCTTTTTTTTAGTTATTAACATCAGTTAAATATACAGACCATGCCATTTTTATCATATATATATATATATATATATATATATATATATATATAGAGAGAGAGAGAGAGAGAGAGAGAGAGAGAGAACATGATCCATTGAGCTCTGGGTAGACAATTGGTATTAGGGAAAAGTGAGTTTACAAAGTGAATTCAATTTTTTTTTTAAATAAATATGGACGAAGGATTTTTTAAAAAAATCATTAAAATCCTTTTGTAAGATTTCTAAGAAAGGAAATGTTTGACCTAATTTTAAATGGACCAGATTCTTGAAATTTTATTAAGAGACAAGGTCTTGAGAAGCCACAGGCTAGCTGCTTTTTAAACTTAACATACAAATATATTTCACACTCTCCAATCACTCACTTTATTGTCACAGATAAACTAATATATATAATGAGGAAGTAATCAAGATATACATAAAGATGGGGAAAGTGACAGGTAGAATGTGAAGTAATAGTTGGCTGAGTTTTTTTTTTAATATATATATATACATATAATTAAAATTTGATGGTAAAATGAATGAATAGATGAAATAAAAATGTTTTCCTCATCTATTATTAGACTCCTTTGAAGCATCAAGTTAATATAATTATCCTATAAGTTATTAGAGAAAATAAAATTTGTCTCTTACCTTTGTAATATGTGTTGAGAATGGGTTTGAATTTTTATATATTTTTCATATATATATATATATATATATATAATATATATATATATATATGAAAACCATAATTTATCAGAAATAGATTTATGTTGACTACTTTTGCCTCTTCAAATCTGATTTCATAATTATGATTTACTTTTCAATTTTTTAATTTTCTATTTATGATTTATTGATTATAGATATATATAAACAGATTGAGATAATGATTCATTATGAAATCTCATTTGAAGAGGTGAAAGTAGCTGAAATAAATTTATTTCTGATAAAGTAAGGTTTTCATGTATTTATTCATACTATTCTCTGTATAGGTAAAAACATGCACATACACTGATATATATATGTGTGTAAAAGAAGGAATAGGAATTGAATCCGACAATATAAGGAAAAATGAGTAAAGAAAAGAAATGTAGATGGATAAAAAATGAATTTTATCGATATCACTTTAATCGATATCACTTACACATGTGTTTCGCTCAGTTTATCAAAATGTATATGGATTACGCTATTATTATTATTAAAATAATCAGATGAAATTGAAATAATGATAATAATAATAATAGGAAAAATGTTAAAATATTCCGTACACAGAAAGATTTTTTACGACCTTCATCAGATTGAATTTTTATTTTTTGAGTAGAGAAAAATTCATTGGAGACAAAACAGAATTTTAAATAATTTTAATAATAATAATAGCGTAATCCATATACATTTTGATAAACTGACCAAAACACATGTGTAAGTGATATCGATTAAAGTGATATCGATAAAATTCATTTTTTATCCATCTACATTTCTTTTCTTTACTCATTTTTCCTCATATATATATGCAGGAAAAAAAAAGATAAAAACACTTACCAAAGCAATTCCGGATAATTCGGCTCGTAGAATCCTTATTTGCTGGCTGCAAAAAGCTGGCCAGTGCATTTGCAATGACTTTGTTCAAGTCCTCAAATGTCACTTGCTTAATGTGGAGTCTTCTCGAGCAGATCTCCTGCAGACTGTCATTGTTCATGACTAGAAGAGCGTCTGAGGAACGATAGAGGTGTGACGTGGTCAGTAAAGTGTTGTAATTCTGAACAATGACTTCACCCGTGCAATATGGCCAGACAACTTGATTGAGGATGAATGCATTTGGATAGGCATCCCGAATGCTGCGAGTGAGGTAGGCACCGACCCCAGAGCCCGTTCCTCCTGCCACACTCATCAGAATGATAAAGCCTCCAAGGTAATCGCATTTCTCAACCTCTCGCTGAATCTAAAAAGTTAAAACCAACAAGAAAAAGAAAAACAGTATATGATAACCTTCCCAGTGCAAAACAAACTACTTAAATAATCAGAACGTATATCCAAATGTAGGCATGAAAACAAATTCTTGTTAAGCCACCTGAAAAGTAATGACTCCACATCTCACTGAATCTAAAAAGTTAAAACCAAGAAGAAAAAGAAAAACAGTATATATTAAACTTCCCAGAGCAAAACAAACTACTTAGAAAATGATCAAAACTTATATCCAAATGTAGGCATGACAACAAAATCTTATTAAGCCACCTGAAAACTAATGACTCCAAAGACTAAAATGAAATTTAGAAATCTCTTTAAAAAAATGGTTGATTGGCTGGTTGGTTAGATTTTACAGCATAGAAAAAAGTTAGTATTAAAAAATGTGTTAGAAAAATTGAATACTCAACAAAAATGAATAAAACAATGTTTTCGGCATAAAATAATCCAACAATGATTGACACGCTGTAAAATCCAACCAACCAACCATCCTCACCAGATTTTTGTTTATTTTGATCACTCAAACATTTTCAAAAGTGGCGGAAAATTCAGAATGAAAAAAAGAAATGGAAAACGGTCTTTCAAATTTTTTTTTTTGGGGGGGGGAGCGAAATTTCTTTAAACACCTGAGTCCTTTGTTTATCAAAATGACTTGATTTGGCATTAAATGATCTGAAAGACAGTTGATATGCTGTTAAACACCCCCCTCTCTCTTTCTCCCTCTCTATTACAGTTGTCACACTAAAAGCACCAGTTTCCACTAGATCAGCAAAGTTAAGCAACAATGAGCTTGTTCAATGCTTAATTGAATAACGATTTAAGCAACAGCAGGTAATGTAAGCAGCCTGGGTCTTTTGTTTATCAAAATGACTCGATTCAGCATTAAATGTCCTGAAAGTAAGTTGATATTCCATAGAACAACCAAACCAACTAAGTTCTGATAATTAAAAAAAAAACGTCAAAATAAGACTGCCCTGTTGGCTGCGGTGTTAGAATGCACCGACTGCACCTCTGCAGAGGGGTAAGACTCCCCCAATGGGGCCACCTGTTGGCCATGGGTAGCGACCTGTGATGCTTAAGGATAGAACCCAGGTGGATGAGCAGACCATGACTTGCAATACTCCACTTTGGCCCTATCTTGGGCTAGACGGGCGGGCGGAGAGGCCCCCTCTGATCAATCAGCTGGTCAC
Organism: Doryteuthis pealeii; assembly: GCA_023376005.1. Classification (NCBI taxonomy): domain Eukaryota; kingdom Metazoa; phylum Mollusca; class Cephalopoda; order Myopsida; family Loliginidae; genus Doryteuthis; species Doryteuthis pealeii. The sequence continues at coordinate 41,996,376 of CM042178.1, forward strand.
GTCAAGCCCTAGCACCTATATGATTTTCCCAACCCTATTGCCCTTATGGCAAGCCTCAACCCTTTTTATATGGGTGCTAGAAGGCGGTGGCTGATGGTCCACATGTCCTGGGAATGACATTAAACTCTATCTGATGGTGAGGTTTTGGAGGTTTGGGAAATGTGGAGCACCCCTTCATCACCATTGCTTCCTGGTCATCTCTGACCTGGAGTGGTAGTACCTGTTAGGGTCCCATCTATGGGTTAAATAGAAAAACATGAGTTGATAAAAAAATTGTATTATCCATTAAGAATTGATTTATTTCAAAACATTATCGGCATTAAATGACCCACTGAGGTTGATATGCCGTAAAACAAAACCAAACCAAACCAATCAAAATAAGAATTTATTCTGCGATTTTTAATGTATTTAAAAACTCATAAATGTACTGACCTTTGTGAAAAAAAATTAGTAATGCCAACTGGTATGTTACGTCATCACAAAATACTACCATACCGAAATTAAAAATTGAGGTCTAGTATATTTTAAAACATTTGAATCATGAGTCTTCCTGTGAGTCATTGGTCTCCTCTACGGCTCTACATAAGTAATTAACATTTGAGTCAACAAAGCTGAGAAAAGATCATCAGGATGGAAGGTCCTTCCACATCTTTCATCCTCACCAGATTATTTGTTTTGGTTTGGTTTGGTTTGGTTTGGTTTGTATGATTTTACGGCATTTCAATTCTTGTTGAATTATTTTATGCCAAAAACATTTTGTTTTATTCATTCTTGATAGGTATTAAATTTTTTTAAACTCAATTGTTTTTTAAACTCATTTTTTTTTTTACCTATAGATGGGACCCTAACAGGCACTACCACTCTAGGTTAAGTTGGACCTTGGAGTGATGGTGATCATTATATACCCTTCATCTCAGGTATATAATTGCCAGAGAGAGAGAGAGAGAGAGATTATGATAGATTTGGTTCTAACTTCTGTTCTGTTTCTTCTTGTCTACATCGTTGGCCATTTTTCTCGGGGCTGATTCTTTTGTGGGTTGATTTTTTCGGGCTGGGTGTCTGCTCATTTCTTATGGATTGATTAATACACAAAACTTAGTTGTTTTCTTTATAGCTTTTATTAAAACAACCCCAGCCCAAAACTGCGGGGTGAGAAGCAGCATCTTGAGAGAAAATCCGCTGTCGGTGAGTAACTAGTCACAACTAACTAAAAAACTTAAAACTGTCACATACTTCTAATCGTGTTTTCCTGGAAGGGGGTAAGTCAAGGTTATTACCTGTCAATAAAGGTTGACAGTAATTTTCCATTTAACTCCCTCCAATTTTAAATTTTTTAACAAACTCTGATTCAAAAATATCTAGCTAAAATACATACATAATTCATAAGCTACCCATGAATTATGTAAGTGATGAAGGTGTTCTCCACACTCCCCAGATTTTTAAAAAAATGAAAAAATAAAATAAAATAAAATAAAAATAAAATATGTTACACAATCATAATCAGTTTATAATTTTTGTATGTACCTGTAGTTAGAATATTTTGAATAAAGTCCGTTAGATTAAAAATGATGGGGTCCGTGGAAAGTTACCGGGGTTGAATAAGTGACAACAGTGACATTCCAACTGAGCTTCTGGTAGATGCACAATTGGGTGCTGTGAGAATAAGTTTTAGTTGAACAGATGCCGACCCAATTTTTTTTTTGTTTTATTCATTCTTGTTGGGTATTCAATTTCTTTGGTAATTTATGAGGAAGTGCGTCCCGGTCTCCTGCCTCAAAAATTGCTACCCGGTGACTATCAAAATAACAACCCCAACTCATCGTAATTCTTGTTTATTTATCATAATTTGTCGTAATTCTTGTTTAGATATGAAGATGGATATATAGTTTGGAATAGACTGAGATAGATAGATAGATAAACAAACAAAATAATATAGATATGAACAAATGGAGATAGATAGATATTTTTGACAAGTAAATGTATTTGGGGGGGACACATCTTTTTTTCTCCCAATTCTTGTTTATTTAAACTAAAAACAAGACATTAAACAAACCTGAATAAAAAAATTCTTAGTATTTAAAGTAATATAGATGAATATGAACAAATTGAGATAGATAGATAGATATGAAGATGGATAGTTTTGAATAGACTGAGCTGGGTCGTTATTTTAATAGTCACCGGGTAGCAATTTTTGAGGCAGGAGACCGGGACGCACTTCCTCATAAATTACTATTTCTTTTTCAAACAATTTTTTTAAGAAATTTTAATATTTATTTTTTTTATTCAACGCATAGATGGGACCCTAACAGCCGATCTAGGTTTAATGGTGATGAAGGGGTACTCTACATTCCCTAAAGTTCCAGAATTGGAACTTCACTACTCTATGCAGTTTAACGTCATACCTAGGACACTCAGACCCTCAGCCACCACCTTATAGCACATATATGATAAAAAGGGTTAGGGGTTTGCCATAAGAGCAATAGGATTGAGAAATTAATATAGGTGCTAGGACAAGATCAGCCAATTAATTGGATCTGGCCTCTCTGACTACCCATATAGCCCAAGTAAGGGCCAAAGAGGAGTGTTGCAGGTCATGTGACCACTTAGTGTTATATTCCCTTTTATATATCTGGTATACAATGGAGAGAGAGGAGAGGGGTTGGGTTCTTACTTGGTTCTGGTTTGTCGGTGGCCATCTTCTTCTTCTGGGGTGATTTCTTCTTTCTGCTTGGCTGGGTTGTCTGTGCTTATTTCTTAGTTGGTAATAATTAAGCAAGACTTAATTGTTTTACAAGATGTCTTTATTCTTTATTAAAAACCCAAAACCCAAAAGGGTTTTCAACTGCACGGTGAGAAGCTGGCATCTTAGGAAATGTAACTGCCACTAAACCAACCAGTTAATTATATCTTATTTTCATATAGTTATTTTTTGCCGATAAAATTAACTACAACCACAGTATCCAATCTAGAGTAGTTTTAATGGGTTTTATTAATCCCATTTTGTGCCGACCATTAGTTTCTGCGGGCTACGAATCCCTAACCAGAGCCCCTTTGAGTTTATGCTACTGGTCGGGACTGGCAACACGGTAAGCGCTCTCACATTTCTTTGAGGATTTTCTATTTTTTTAAATGTATTTGCTGTTGTCCCTTTATTGAATGTTATTTGTTTTTCCTTGTACTGTTTCACAGTGTTTATTAAATAAACTTAATGACATCAGTAAAGAAGAGTCATGTCATCCCTTTTTTTGAGACCAGTAGGCAGTAAAAGGACAGACGAATGTGATATCTAGTCCCTTTAACTAATGGTCAAAATCTAACTAACTAGACTTAATTTCCATTCTCAAGTTTTCCCATTGGCAGAAGCCGCAGGGTCAACTAAAGGTCATTAGCTATCAATAATATAACACCCTCCCATTTTGAATTTCAACGAATTTTAATTCAAAACTACACTTACAGACATAATTCGTAAGTTACGTACAAATTATGTAACACTAGTATCAGGTCAATATTTGTGGGGATTAAAATAAAAATAAAATAAAAATAAAATAAAATTTAAAAAATTCTCATGAGGCCTTCACTGGAATAACTCTCTGCACATGTCTGACAAAAGAATCTCTCGGACATTTTTAGTCAGGCCATAACTGGGTTCAGTCACGCCTACCAGCCAGGGGGACATTCCCTTGCTATAGGCAACTATGACCTGATCAATAAAGACTAAGTCATAAAACTACCTCTTGCCTTTGTCTCTTTACTTTCTCGTTCTTTGAATGCCTTCTTTTCAAGGCGACCACCAAAAAGAGATGGGGTTAAAAGAAAACTCGAAGAACACGCACCCAAGAATATCCAGATACCTTTAAACCTATAAAACACCCAAAACCACATATGTCCCATACATTTTGATATTATTTTCATCATGTTTTCCCAATCCGTGTTGATCCTTTCAATCACTTACCATATCCATGACGGCATTTTCAGCCTGAGGGCCATGAAAACAAAATCCATTTGCCCAGTTATTTCCTGATCCTCTTTTCTGGCAAAATTGCTGACCAGCTGGATATCGCCACTGACCGCTACGTTTAGCTTTCTGACACGTCTGTGCAATCACCTTTGGTTCCATATCTACCATCACAGACCGTGCCTCAAGAAGTTCTTCATTGGCATCTTTCTTTGAGGTCTTGACAAAAAATCTGCAATTTAGAAAAAAAAGGCAGGTTGGTTGGTTGGTTGGTTGGTTGGATTTTACAACATGTCAACTCACACAATGTCAGCTTTTGTTTTTGTTATAGGTGATATACCCTATAGATTAATGGAATGCGCCAACAGTTACCATAAGTAACAGGGACAATTATGGCTTGGAGAGTAAGCCAATGCAAGTCAGCTCATAACTTTATTTGTCGGACGTAATTCCCACTTCTCTTTACTGTAATTGTCTACTCTTTTGTTAATACCTTTTCCTACATTTGTTACCCGTCATTTTGTTCTTATTTGAGCCCTTAAAACCACACAACAATTTTTTTTTTTTTTTAGCCACAAAAAAAAAGAAAAAAGATGAAGTTTCTAATTCTATTTCTCTGAATTTATGAGATGAGGTGGATAATTTGGTTTTGTATAGTTTGTTTTATTTTACGGCATATAAACCTCGGTGGGTCATGTAATGCTCACAAATTCATTTTTAATGGATACTCAATTTTTTTTAATAAAAACATTTTACTATTTAACCTATAGATGGGATCCTAACAGGTACTACCACTCCAGGTCAGAGTGGACCAAGGAGCAATGGTGATGAACGGGTGTTCCACATTCCTCAGACCTGGAACCTCACCATCAGATAGAGTTTAATGTCATTCCCAGGACATAAAGACTGTTAGCCACCACCTTCTAGCACATATATAAAAAGGTTTGGGGCTTGCCATAAGGGCAATAGGGTTGGGACAATCATATAGGTGCTAGGGCTTGACGTGACCAGCTGATTGATTGGAAAGGGCCTCTCCAACCGCCCGTCTAGCCTAAGTAAGGATCTAAGTGGAGTGTTGCAAGTCATGGACCTGGGTTTTGTCCTTAAGCATCACGGGTTGCCACCACAACCCCAATCTGTATTGTTATATACACAATATTTCGGCCAATGTGCCCTACTGCCTTCTTCAGGTGTTTCTTCTGAAACTCAGGAACCTTCTTGTCAAACTCGAGAGCCTTCATGTAACTTCCAGCCGAACCCTTCATTCAATTCACAGGGGTAGTTTGTTCTCATTCCGTTAATCATGACCAGGTACAAGTGTTAAGCTATATTAAGTATTTTATGTTGTTAGCACCCTTAGCCAGGATTGAAACTGCAACCTAGAGATGATTGTCACTTAGAACTGTATTCACTCAACCCTTATATCCATTGTGCCATGTGCCTAACTGGGAATAAATACCTGAAGAAGACCGGAGGGCACACCAGCTGAAACATTGAGTAGATAACAATAAAGATGAGGACAATAGTCTGAATAATCCAAATAAGTCAGTCAACAGGGTGGCCTAAAGTTGGTATCAGCCTATCAGCAAGGGAGTCTATCTCCTTTTTACTAGCGCTAGACCAATGAAATTGTTTTTGCATCTTAAGTGGAGTGCCACACCTACCATCAGTTCCTTACTTTACCACACAGATCCTTGTGCTACTCATACACTGAGTTGGCAAGGGCTGGTATCGAACTAGGAACCTTGTGGTTTCAATCCAAAAGCTCTACCGATTAAGCTAACCCGGCCCAAATCCAAATAAATTTTTTCGAGGCGGCCTAATGTCGGTATCAGCCAATCAGTGAGGGAGTCTATCCCCTGTTCACTAGCGCTGGACCAAGGAAATTGTTTTTACATCTTATAGGTGGAGCGCCACACCTACCACCAGCTCCTTACTTTACTGCACAGATCCCTGTGCTAGTCATACGCTGAGTTGGTATCGAACTAGGAACCTTGTGGTTTCTATATGAACGCTCTACCGACTGAGCTAACCCGGCCCTATAATTCAAATAATAGGTTCTAATTCATTCAAAATCTTTTCTTATTTTTTTTTTGTATTTTTGTTATTTAGGCAGTTTTCATTTAGTAATCACATTCCATTTTCATTCTGAAGGAAAAAAAAAACTGAATGAAAGGGAGAAGGAAGGGAAGGATGAGGGAAAAGATAAAGAAATGAAGGAAAAAGAGAGAAAGAAAGGAAGAAAAAAAAGTAATGCAAGAACAGGAAAGGAAAAGAAAGAAAAAGGAAAGGAAGAAGAAATGAATGAAAAAAAAGAAATGAATAAAAGAGACAAAAAAGAAAGAAGGTATGAAGTAAAAAATGAAAAAGAGAAAAAAAGAATTAAAAATGAATGAAGGAAGAAAGAAGTAGTCAAAGAGTAAAAAAAGCACGAAAAAAAGAGTAAAGAAAGAAAAAAAGAAAGAGTAAACAAAAGAGAAAAAAAGAAAGAAAAAAGAAAGAGTAAAAAAAAAAGAAAAAAGAAAGAAAAAAAGAAAGAGTAAACAAAAGAAAGAAAAAAAAGAAAGAGTAAACAAAAGAAAGAAAAAAGAAAGAAAAAAGAAAGAGTAAAAAAAGAAAAAAAAAGAAAGAAAAAAGAAAGAGTAAAAAAAATAAGAAAGAGTAAACAAAAGAGTAAACAAAAGAAAGAAAAAAAGAAAGAGTAAACAAAAGAAAGAAAAAAGAAAGAAAGAACAAAAAAGGAAAGAAAGAAAGAAGAAATATAAAAAAGAAGAAAGGATTTCCTTGAGTCTGATTAGCTGCTAAGTCTCAGTATGGATATGGTGCTAGATAAATATCCATCATTCTACATTATGCTCCCAGCAATACAGGGACTGTATTGGGTTACAGCTCGCCTCAATGTCTGCCAACTGGGCGCTAGTTGTAATACCACTGCGACGGTGAGTATTGCATTGCTTCTACAAATTCAAAATTTAATTATCATTTCTATTCCATTTTTAGTCCCACAAACCTTTCAATGGATTCTTCAATATAGTCCTCGTTCGCTCGGGTAGAGACCTGCATCTTCTTGGAGTGGATGTCCCGCAGAATGGTTGAGTAGAACTGACCACCAATCTGGTTTCCACACTGACCCAACTGGACAGTTATTAACGACATGGTTCTGTGAACAAAGAAATTTCTATAAATTAAAAATGGTTGAATTGAGGTTGGCAAATAACATCCTTTAAAAGAAAGAGGATGATTTCCTATAACTCCAAAATGAACAAAGGGGAACCACTCTTGACTGATAAATTATCTATTTATTTTCCCATTAAACTAACCCTAAACCCTAACCCCATCTTCTTTTTTTTCCGGACCATATGACCTTTAGGCACCCCTTTTGCTATCTCATTTCATAAGGACATTTTTTCATTTACACCGTCAACATCCGGTTGTTTATTAACAGATGATTTTTAGAGGGTTTTTTTTTTAAATCATAAAAATAACCCCTAACCCTAACCAACAACCGGATGTTGACAGTGTAAATGAAAAAAATGTCCTTATGAAACGAGATCGGGGGTGCCTAAAGGCCATATGGTCCTTTTTTCCTAGTAGATCAATAAATAAATAAATAATTTATCAGTCAAGGGTGGTTCCCCTTTGTTTATGTTGGAGTTATAGGAAATAACCAGAAATAGTTTAACTTGATTGTAATCAGTCTGCTTGAAAAGCAAGGGAGTCTATCCCCTTTTCACTAGCACTAGACCCGGGAGTTTTTTTTTTTTTTAGAAAGTTAAAATTTATCAAAGTCACAATATTCATTTGATGGATGCAAATTTAATGATGTGAAAAAAGTACAGAATATGGCATTTTCAACTTGTTAATGGGTTGGATTTTACAACATGTCAACCCTTGTTGGGTTATTTTATTCCAAATGTTTTTTTTTCTATTCATGCTTGGATGGGTACTCAATTTTTTTAACTCATTTTTTTCTATTTAACCCATAGATGGGACCCTAACAGGTATTACCACTCCGAGTCAGAGTGGATCTGAGAGTAATGGCAATGAAGGGATACTCCATTCTCCCCAGAGCTCCAGAATTGGAACTTCACCATTAGATGCAGTTTAACATCATACCCAAGACACTAAGACCCTCAAATCAATGCCTTCTAGTTATTTACTAGGCTTAGCTTAGATATGGCACAAGGCCAAAAGTAGGGGGTGCCCAGTGAGAGGCGAACACTATCAATGGTCTGCTTATCTTGCTCACTAACCATTACACCACATGATGATAAAAAGGGCTGGGGTTTGCTATAAAGGCAATAGGGTTGGGACATTCACATAGGTGCTAGGGCTTGATGTGACCAGCTAATTGATCAGAGGAGTCCAACCACCTGTCTAGCCTAAGTAAGGGTCAAAGTAAAGTGTTGCATGTCATGGACTGCTTAGCCACCAGGATTCGGCCCTTAAGCATCACAGGTGGCCCCATTAGGGGGATTTTACCCGACTGCAGAGGTGCAGTCAGAGTATTCTTTTGCCCCAGATGACAGAGTTAATTTCTGGTTGGTTGATTGGTTTTTAATGGCATGTCAACACCTGTAGGGGTTATTTTATGCTGAAGACGTTTTTTTTTATTCCTCAATAAATTAGAAGAAACGGTACTCTTTGCGGAGTTCCGTCCCGGCCTCCTGCCTCAAAATCCGCTAGCCGGTGGTTGCTGAAAAAAAAACACCAGAAAAAAAGTCCATAGCCGAAGCGGTGTCACTTAAAAAAAAACAAAAAACAACCAACTTAAGGCGTTTTTTTCCCGAAAACCCAAACCCAACCCTAACCCTAAACCCCCTAGTTAAAATTAACAGTTTTATTACAAAATTTGTGGGTTCTGTTTTTTCTGGGTCACCCTGTATACAGGGTGACCCAGAAAAAACAGAACCCAAATTATTTATTTTCCCATTAAACTAACCCCAACCCCAACCCCCCTTTTTTTTTTCAAGTGACACCACTTCGGCTACGGACTTCAACCGTAGCTGGTGTTTTTTTTTCAGCAGCCACCGGCTAGCGGTTTTTGAGGCAGGAGGCTGGGACGGAACTCTGCAAATATACCCGAAGAAACAATTTCATATATTCATAAACTGGCTGTTGACCCCATCACAGGGGTAGAGGGAAGTCTTACCCATCTGCAGATGTGCAGTCAACATATCCTACAGACCCAGCCGACAGGGTGGTAACTTTCTGGAGTACCTCACATTGTTAATGTTAATGAGTTTGATTCTCACTGAGTGCCCCCTACTTCTGACCTTGTGCTACATCTAAGTTAAGCTTAGTAAATAACTATAGAAAAGAAGGATGGCACTCACTTTGTCTAATGGTTACTAACCTAGATTAGTAGACCATTAAGAATGAGTTTGATTCTCACTGAGTGTCCCATACTTGTGGCCTTGTGCCACAACTAAGCTTACTAAATAAATATGGAAAAAGAGGATGGCACCTCAAATGGTGTAAAGGTTACCAATCTAGATTAGCAGACCATTGTTGGTGAGTTCGATTCTCACTGGGTGCCCCATACTTCCGGCCTTGTGCCACAACTAAGCTTACCAAATAACTACTTTTAAATTTCTGCTACATTAAAAACCTTTTTTCGTGGGAGGTATCATTATATATTTTTTTAAGTTAGTTGTCAGAGTGGAATATGAAATTAAAAAAAAGTCAGGAAACATTGGCATAGAGTGTTATAAGAAGCTTAAACAAAATATAGTTGATTTTTTTTTAATTAAAAATAAAAAACGAAAATAGTATAACTGAATCACTACGCAACAACTTTAATTAATGCTGTCCTTTAATTTCTTAAAAACTTATAAATTAATTAAGTTATGTTTTCCTAAGAGTTTCATTTTTTATTAAAAGTATTAATGCCATTTGAGAAATTAAAAAATATATAGTTTGGACTTCATTTCATAATCCACTTATATCTGTCCGGTAGTGTATGGTAAAAATTTACGCGCCTGAATTCACAGTCTACATGAAAATAATTTGTATAGATCCAAATAAATACACAAACATTTCCCATTTATCAATTCATCAACACATGGCAACCGCTTTTCAAACTTTAAACAAAAATTAAACTTAAAAAAAGTTATTACCTTTGTTTTTGCTTAATTTTCCAAACCTTAATTTATCCCATGCTATTGGAACTGATAAAGAAAAACTAGAATTAATTTAAAATAGAAGTAATTACAAATTGATAAAGTAAAAATAAATTAAGTAAATTAATCCAAGTTTGCGTCCCGTCCATCGTTACGTTGTTTACGCATAATAGTGTCAACATGTCAGACAAGTGCGACGAATTGTTATCAAGCAGACAGCCAAGATTTGTGTTGTCATTTACATAGCTGAGCCTAGTTTGACACAAGGCTAGAAGTTTGGAGCACTCAATTAGAATCGAAGTCACTAATAATAGTAGTTATTTACTCGGTTTAGCTTAGTTGAGGCACAAGACCAGAATTATAGAGCTCTCTGTGATAATCGAACTCACTAACAATGGTCTGCTAGCCTAGCTAGCTGGAAAATTAACCATTAAATTATTTGAGTGTTTTTTTTTTGGGGGGGGGGTATTCATAATATTTTTTTGTTTTTGTTTTCATTTATGTATTTTTTTTATTTACTCGTTATAAATTTGAATTACGGAGGGACTTTTTTTTGTTTAATATAATTAGCATGAGAGTCTTCTAAATATAAAATAGACAAAAAGAAAGAGAGAAACAAACAAACAAACAAACAAACAACATAATACTATACTGAGATAGATAAATAGATCTTAACTTTTGAAAAGTCAAAGAAACTGTTGACAAACATCTGAAATTTTAAATTACTGTCAATTTCCTTTTATGTGCAGTTTGTTTGTTTATTATTAATTTGACTTGCCCGTTGCATATTTCAAATTCGTGCAAATATTTACAAAATTAAATTACTGAATTTCCTATCTTCAAAATTAGAAAATAATATTCTATCAATTTATTCATTTTTATTCTAAATTTACTTTTTCTTTTTAAAATCTTTTTTTTTAATTATTACAATTACATAAAGTTTTAAGAGGTTAATATCATAAGCGGCTTTTATTTTTCAGCATCATAAGCGACATCCATGTGTTCAAAATGGCAACCAATTCCGGAATGGATGTAGAAGAAACACAAACAAACAAGAACAAGGTGGATTTATCCACAACCATAACCGATAAAGATGGCAAAAAAGATCAGGACGAACAGGGCGGTTTTTCTGTAATGGAAGCTGACTTCAAACGGCCGATATTTCGGCGTGTAAGACCCGAATCAGTAGCTGCTCCACTATCGTCGACGTCCTCATCGAAAACTGAAACAGACAAACATTGCAATGTTACCGACGACAACAGCACCGATACTGACGATTCAACTGACGCCAAAAGCAACAAGAAACATTCTGGATTCGGAAAGTCGGAATCTTCCGTCTCTCCGGCCGAACTGGCAAAGATGCGATCGGCTATACCGTACAGGGAGCCTCCCTGGGGCGGCCCGTCTTCACACAATTATTCTTTCGACGTGCTCAAGAATGGCAGCATTGTTGACGACGTCGACCTGAGCGAGAAGTCCTACTACATCTTCGGCCGTCTGCCCACGTGCGACGTGACCCTAGAGCACCCGTCCCTGTCCCGCTATCACGCCTGCATCCAGAACTGTGCAAAACCCACGGAGCGCTACGAGGCCGGTTGGTATTTGTTCGACCTGGACAGCACCCACGGGACGTGGATAAACAAGGTTCGCGTCCAGCCGAAGGTCTACCACCGGATTCGAGTGGGTCACGTGGTCAAGTTCGGCGGCAGTACCCGGTTGTTTATCCTGCAGGTAAGTAAAATAGATTTCAGTACCCTTTGGTTATTATTATCACTCCTTGAGAGTTTTTCACACCAGCGTTAACTGATGGTTTTTCACAGCAAGTCTCATCAGACTTCCAGGACTCTTCTGAGTATTCTAGCCGATGTTAACAATGTTATTGTTTGGATGGTCACGATTCTTCCTTTATTATTATTATTATTATTATTATTATTTCACTCCTTGAGAATTTTTCGCACCTGCGTTAATATAGAATTAAGTTAAATAGGTTTTTAAGTGATTATTTTTAGAATTGGACATGAAATAGGTGCACGTAGGTAATTAATTATTTATTCAACTTAGTTACGTATTACAACATAAAATCATCATCATCATCATCATCTTCTTCTATCATCTTCTACCTTTCATTCTTCATCATCTTCTATTATTTTCTTCTTCTTCTTCCATCATTTAGGGTCCTGATGATGATCAAGAAGAAGAATCACAGCTGAGTGTCACTGAGCTGAAAATGCAACGTGAGAAACTTAAACGAGAAACAGAACTGCTGAGACAGGACGATGTGGAAGAGGATCCAGATGAAGTCATCACCAGAGATGATGGCGGCTGCATGTGGGGAATGGGTTTGTATCTCTTCAATCTTTTGCTAGTTTGATGTCTCTGTATACACTTATAGAATACAATTCTATTTTTTTAAATAGATACACATATACATTTCTCTTCCCAAATTTAAGGAAAAGAAATTAAAATAAACATATAACACCATCCTTTTTCCAAACTTATGGAAAAGTAATTAAATCAAACACGAACAAAAATCCTTGTCCAAAGATTTAAGGAAAAGTGATTAAACCAATTGTTTACACTAAAATCAGAATCGATTGGCTGGGTTAGCATTGTTCACTACTACGTCCGCGCGTTTGCGCCAAAAAAATTAATTACTTTCCGATCCTATCTCCTAATTATAAATAACGAAGAAGAAACCAACAAATATACAGAACCCATTTCGCTATCAGAGAGGACAGGATTCATTCCGCTGGCAGACGACACAGACTTCACCTCACACTCAAGCCGGACACAACCAAAGGATAAACAAACACATAGATCTCCTCTCTCTGGCCAAGAAGCAGGTGTTCGAACAAACGACTTCACTCCCTCAACACAATTACTACTACTACCAGTATTCTTACCACTTCGTTCTACCTACATCAAGAATCCGTTTCAACAGGTCAGATACACCAACTTATTTCTAATTTCTGTCCATACCAAAACGAACTTTTCCAAACTAAACATACAAACTTTTTACATTTTACATTACACATATCAACTACACTATTCTTTTCAAACATTTACATAATTGTGAATACTTGCAAATTTATTCTCTGAATAAATTTATTTGTTATATTATAATTGTATGCATTTGTTTTATTATTTCTCCGTGTTTTCTGCCTAACTGTGTCATATATAATATTCGTCATTCCTAATATTACTGAACACGTACTCATAATCCTCTACACACTCACTGTTCACGTGGTCTAGAATAGTAATTCCTCACCATTTTTCGAACCATATGACCTTAGACACCCCTTTTTGATCTCGATTAAGAAAGGACGTTTTTCATTTACACCGTCAATATCCAGTTGTTTTAACAGATGATTTTTAGATATTTTTTTGAAATTATAAAACTAACCCCTAACCCTAACCAACAACCGGATATTGACGGTGTAAATGAAAAACATGTCCTTTCTTAATCAAGATCAAAAAGGGGTGCCTAAAGGTATTATGGTCACATTTTTCTTTCAAGTTCTATATCCCACTTCAACTGCTAAAATAATTCAATCTTGTATAAGTAAGTAAAGTCTTCAGGGTAGACCAAGGAGATTATTTTAGCATCTGAGGTGGAGCACCACACCTATCATCAGCTCCTTACTTTACTACACAGATCCATGTGCCACTCTTACGCTGAGTTGGCGAGGGCCGGTATCAAACTCGGAACCTTGGGGTTTCTAGCCGAATGCTCTACCGACTGAGCTAACCCAGCACTTAATCTTGTATAAACAATATATACAGAGATGACTGCTGCATATGAGGGATAGGTTTTATATCTTCAATATTTTTCAAGTGTGTGGGGTCTGTGTACACACTCACTGTCCATGTGGTCTAGAACACTAGTTCCTACCTCACATTAACAGCTAAAATTATTTAATCTATTAATATTAATATTAGACCCCACAACTGTTCTCGGAATTTTTACAAGGAAATCAACGTAAGAGTTTGACTTTCGGAAACTCCCAAATCTCTTGGAGATGATGTCCGTAATGAGGCTGGTCGATTGATGAATTAAGTAACTCCTTATTTCAAACTATTAATGCTTTTTTTCATATTCAGTTACATTTTTGAAGATTTGATTTTTATGCAAGATGGGATGCCTACACATTTTGCTATTGTTGTTCATGAATGGCTGAATCACTATTTTTCTTAGAAATATATGGGTAAACGTGGTCCACATGAGTGGCCGGGCAGAAGCCCTGATTTAACACCCTGCGACTTTTTTCTTTGGAGTTGGTTGAAGGAGCAATGCTACTTTATGAAACCAATGACTTTTGAAGAACTTGAAGGACGAATACAAGAATTTATTTCTGTTATACCACAAGACTTCCTGGTAAGATCCGATGATGCGATTCCCAAGCAGCTGGAGATACTAGAGGCGATTGCTAATGTTCATATAGAATTTTAGATAAAACTCTATATGTGAAATCATCAGGAAAAAAATAAAATTATCACCCACCCACTTCAATTTTTCTGAAATTTTGTACAGGTGTAAGTAAAAGTAAGTAAAGTCGACGGGGCGGCCTAAAGTCGGTATCAGCCAGTCAGCGAGGGAGTCTATCCCCTTTTCAATAGCGCTAGACCAAGGAGATTGTTTTATCATCTGAGGTGGAGCGCCACACCTACCATCAGCTCCTTACTTTACCGCACAGATCCCTGTGCTACTCATACGCTGAGTTGGCGGGGACCCGTATCGAACTAGGAACCTTGTGGTTTCTAGCCGAACACTCTACCGACTGGGCTAACCCGGCCCCTGGGTGTACAGGTGTAGACTAGGTTAAAGTTAGACAACCCCCCAAATTTGAGCTTCCAATTCGAAATATTCGCAAAAGATGTCGATTTTAAACTCGAAATATTTGAAGAGGGGGGGGGGAATGGCGATATTTTGTAATCTATTTTTGTCTATAAAATGTTCTAGAGCTCCCTTACTCCTAAAAATTGGTTTATAAAAGCTTTTATGCTAGTCTACACCTGTACAAAATTTCTGAAAAATTGAAGGGGGTGGGTGACATGGCCTAGATGATTTGACATGGAATTACCCATATATTTAATATTAGTAATTAATAAATTAATATATTGTATTTTTCAAATTTTCAGATATGACTAGCGTCGCTGATGACAATCAAGAAAATCCTTTTTCGCAGGGCTTGGGCTTGGACGTAGATGAATCATTCTATATTGATGACCCTAAAAAAGCCCTGAAGAATTATCTTGACCGAGAAGGTAAGTGGTGTTTCTTTTTTTTTTCTTTCTTTTTTTGCTATAGATATTCTCTCTTATATATAAGGGTAATCCCAAAAGTAAAGTCTCTAAAGCACTTTTAGGTTTTTATGGCATGTCAACCTATTGGATCATTTTATGCTGAAGACATTTTGTTTTATTCATTCTTGATGGGTACTCATTTTTTAAAAAAAACGCATTTCTTTTCTATTTAAACCATAGGTGGGACCCTAACAGGTACTACCACTCCAGGTCAGAGTGGACCTGGGAGTAATAGTGATGAATGGGTACTCCATATACCCCAGACCTCCAAAACTGGAATCTCACCATCAGATAGAGTTTAGAACCTCAGCCAACACTTTCTAGCACATATATTATCGCAGAAGTCAGTAGGCATTGACAAATTTATACCTTAATCAGTTTTATTAGCAATTCCTCAAGTATTTCTGATCCAATCTTAAAAATATTTATATGGTTGGAAAGAAAATGAAATAATCTTTCTAAATATGTAACTTTTGTGCATTTTTAACCATTGAATTATTTTTCATGGTAAGTTAAAATGGTATTTTGCTTCGAACAGCCAAAAACAGAAAATACAATTTTTTTTTTTCAAGGCTAAAATTTACTCGTTTGTTTGTAATCTTTATAAATATTCTTGAAATTATACACTTAATTAGAAGACAGCTTAAACTACACCATGTAGGTTGTTTTTTTCTTCTTCAACCTTTGGAAGTGAAACCACTACCAACAAAAGTTGACACAGGTTCCTTCAAAAAGTATTAGATAAGCAAAAAGAAAGCACTATATCCTTTTATAGAAGATACTCTCAGAATTATTTTAATATATAATGTGTGACATTTGGACGATGGTTAACCATCAGGACTTTTTGTCAAACATTCAATTTTGGAAAAAAAATGAACTTAATTATATAGTAGTAAAATATTAACAAAACACACAAATCACATGCCTGCCAGACAGGCTTTGTTTAAAAAAAATGATGTAAATAGGTATTCTTTTTTTTGTATGTAATACAACATAGCAATTATTTAAAAAGGTATTTTTAAGTTCAAAGTGATGTTGTTTATTTAAATTAATACTGTATATATGTGTACATGCAGTATTAAAATAAAAATGTTGAATAATCTGGTGGTAAACTTTTTTAAAAAGAAATGTTGATATGCATACCTCTTATTTTCTAAATAATGGGTTACAGTATAAAGATACATACAATTTGAGTGCAGAATCAGAAAAAAATTGCTCCAAAAATAAAGAAATGGTAAACAAATTACCAAATTCTTGTTTTGAATTGGTCAGTGATTTGACATATTTTTTTTAACAAAATCATGTCCACTTTTGTACCCCCAATTTTGGGGTTTTAAATTCTCATAACTTTTGAACCACTGGGGATATTTGCATAATTCAAACAGTTCTGAACTCCATTTACAGAGGCCTGTATAACTATAATCAAATAACAATAACCTCAAATAAAAAAATCAACTGGAAATGCAACAATAAAAAGGGTTGTGGCTTGTCATAAGGGCAATAAGGGCGGGACAATCATATCAGTCCAAAGCACTTGGATTACAAGGAAACTGTCTATGCAGTTATTGGCAACACTGTTGTGCTTGTTGTACATGTGCCTGCACCTGCCCCTCTCCCTCGCTCAGTCTTGCCTGGGCAGTCATTTTCTGGTGGACCACCTGATTGACACTGCTGCCAAGTTTGCAGTTATAGGGTTTTTGAATGCAAAATGCATTAAACCGATTGAAATTCATCACCAATTAACTGAAGTGTATGGTGAGTTGTGCATGGATGTCAAAAAATGTCATGTGGTTTAGGGAATTTTCAATGACTACAAAGTTCAATGCTTCCTCAATAACATGGTGGTGAGCTGATATGACATTGGCATACTAAAACTGCCACAGAAACCTACAAAAATGCATTAGAATACACCGACTGCACCACTGCAGAGGCATAAGAATCTCCCAATTGGGTCACCTGAATGGCCATGGGTGGCGATCCGTGATGCTTAAGGTTGGAACCCAGGAGGATGAGCAGTCCATGACATGCATCACTCCACTTTGGTCCTTACTTGGGCTAGACGGCAGTTGAAGAGGCTCCTCTAATCAATTGGCTGGTCAAGTCAAGCACTAGCACCTATAATGCTTGCCCCATTGCCCTTATGGCAAGCCCCAACCCTTCTTATATATGTGCTAGGAGGCGGTGGCCGCAGGTCTTCATGTCCTGGGAATGACGTTAAACTCTATCTACTGGTGAGATTCCAGTTTTTGGGGAATGTGGAGCACCCCTTCATCAACATTACTCCTGGTCCACTCTGACTTGAAGTGGTAGTACCTGTTAGGGTTCCATCTATCGATTAAATAGAAAAATGTATTTATAAAAAAAAATGTGTATCCATTAAGAATGAATTTATTTCAAAACTTTATCGGCATTAAATGACCCACCAAGGTTGATGTGTCATAAAACAAACAAAATCATTGACAATAAAGGATTCATATATCAGTTGAAAACTTTATAGGCAGACCAAGATTTCTCATTGAATGTGACCAAGCAAGGTTTATTTTTTGCAGTCTACACATTTCCTCCTTTGGTCTTACAGTGCTTGGATGCTTTTGATCAAAAAATGTCATCCACAGCAAATATGATGTCATCATAACTTTTCAGCCCACCCTCATATATATGAAGGTCATCTGAAAGGTTTATCAGCTTGACAAAGATACTCTCTTGGAATGTGACCAAACAAGGCTTATTTTTCAACATAGTCTCCTTTGCGGTCCACAAATTTCTTCCATGAGTGTTGCAGTGCTGTTTTGATTATTGCCTGTTGTAAAATTTTGTTTCATGACAGATGACAATCAAAACGGAATGGTTTTTGTTACATAATTATTGGATCCCTAATACATTTATAAGGTATTGTAGAAATCATAATGGCGATTAGTGCAGCTGATGGCCTTGAGGGTGAGTGACAGCGCTTGACCTCGATCTCACCTTGCGTTCTGGGGAGAATCGTGAGAACCGGAACCCCATAGAAGGCCCTCTTCTGGTTTAAGGAGTAAGCAACTCAGTTAGTCAGTTAGAACTTAGAAGCCGAGCTAGCAACATGTAAGCCTCATCTGCGCAGATTGTCTGGGTGGGGATTTGGAATAAAGTAACATCAACATAAATCGAAGTCTTGTGTTTATTACCAAAAACAAACAATGACACAGGGCTTCTGATAACAAGAAATCCCTACCAACAAAAACCAGACCCGGAATCCTCAATAGAAGACCAGACGAGACCTTAGAAGATATACCAGACCGAGATAGATGATAGACGATCAGAAGCAAAGCCGGCCAGAAGAATAGACGACAGAGTAAGAAGTAAGAAAGGTCTATAACGTTATATAGATTTGGTATTGTGAAAAGACCAGTATATAACATATACCTATTTAGTGCCGGTAAAGAAGGCGCTATGCAACATTTTGACCCCCCACCCCGCCCCAAAGAAAATCTTAAATATTTGAAATAATTTGAATTTGAATTTTAGAAAGATGGTTTTATTAAAAAGAACATATTCATTTGAATTTTGACAGCAAAACTATTTTTTATGTTTATTATTAAAAACAGTCTAAGATTTCAAAGATCTGTTATGCAACACTCCACTTTGGTCCTTACTTAGGCTAGACGGACGGTCGGAGAGGCCCCCTCCGATCAATCGGCTGGTCATGTCAAGCTCTAGCACCTATATGATTGTCCCGACCCTATTGCCCTTATGGCAAGTCCCAATTCTTTTTATCATATGAGTGTTAGAGGCGGTGGCTGAGGCTGAGGGTCTACATCCTGGGAATGACGTTAAACTCTATCTGATGGTGAGGTTCCAGTTCTGGAGGCCTGAAGAATGAGGATCACCCCTTTATCACCATTGTTCCCTGGTCCACTCTGACCCGGAGTGGTAGTACCTGTTAGGATCCCATCTATGGGTTAAATAGTAGAATGTGTTTATAAAAAAATTGAGTATCCATTAAGAATGAATCTATTTCAAAACTTTGTCGGCATTAAATGACCCACCAAGGTTGATATGCCATAAAACAAACCAAACCAAACCAAAGATCAGTTTACCATTTTTTTTTAATGAAAGAGCATGGCAAATTTTAATTTTTACACTGCCCGGTGTGCATGTTTTTTTTGCTAGTTTGTTTAATTACAATAAGATTTTTTAATTTATTTTTATTTTGTTTATTTTATTTTCAAGGATATGATGCCCCCGAATATGAAACGATGAATCAAGGACCTGGGAAATTCCGTTGCAGCATTGAGTGAGTATTGTTTAGTCAATTATTTACTGAAGTTTAACTTTGTCTGGCACAAGGCCACAAGTCTGCAAGTTCCCACTGAGAACCAGGCTCATTTTATAGTAAAAATGGTCTGTGAAGAATAATTAAAGTTCCAATTACCGTCGAACTGGGAAGACAAGGCAACAAACAGTTGTAACTCAAATACAAACCCGAATGCTACAAAGTCCACTGTTATGTATCTCAGGATGCCTCAAGGTTATCTTGCATCTGGAGATGCTTACACTCGCAGATACGACGAGGTAATCAAAGATATCCCACTGCAAAATGACAAAGTATATATAAGACTCCACAATGTCATTCAAATCAAGCAGTAGTCCACTGTAGCATTCGGGTTTGTATTTGAGTTACAATCGTTTGTTGCCTTGTCTTCCCAGTTCGACGGTAATTGGAACTTTAATTATTCTTCAGTCTGCTAATTCTTCAATAAGCTTAGTTTTGATATAAGAGTGCAAGGCCAATGCACCTAGCACTTAGAAGTAGTCATATTCCATATTGATGGCTGGTTGGTTGCATTTTATGGCATGTCAACCCTTGTTGGATTAGTATTATTTGTATTATTTGGACTATTGTCCTCATCTTCATTATTATCAGTACAACATTTTGTCTGATGTACCCTCCGGCCTTCTTTAGGTATTTCATGTCAGACTCAGTAACCTTTTTTTTGAACTCGGGAACCTTCTTGTCTTAATTGAGAGCCATCATGGAACTTTGAACCTAACCCTTTATTCAGTCCACGGGGGTATCCTGTTCTCATTCCGCTAACCATAGCGAGGGTACAGGTGTTAAGCCGTGTTAATTATTATTATTCTATGTTACTGCTGCCCCTGACGAGGTTGATATGCCATAAAACAAAACAAACCAAACCTACATTGCACATGAGTAGTGTAACACTGTGGGATCAATTTCAAAAGTTTTTAATAACAAACTCAAAGCGTTCTTGTTTTTTCTGAGCTTATATTTTATTTTACCCCCAAGTAAAAATGCCTTGGAGAACACACTCATCTGTGTGTTTTTTTCAAAGACTCAGTCCAGACTGACAACTTGTCACTCTCTCTTTCTTGCCTTGTGCTAGCCAATCAGAAATCGACAGCTAGCCTTTCATATGTCATCCCAAAAATTAATGTAACTTTTCACTCTTATCTACAATTTCTGATTTTTCCATCTCATTATATTACAGTAGCACATCTTGGATCTATGTGGTAAAGTGGGCAGCTGTTGGTAGGTATGGCACTTTACCTCAGACACAAAAAACAATCTCCCTGGTCTAGCACTAGGGAAAAGGGAATAGATTCCCTCACTGTCTATCTGATACCAACAATTGGCCACTCCGCTTAGTTTAATTTTTACTACTATATATATATATATATATATATATTAGTAGAGGAAAAAGTTTTAATATTATTATCATTACTGCTCTATGTTTTTAATATATTGAGCACTTTTGGGTTATTTACTGATGCCACTGCAATGGAAAAGTTAAAGCGGCAATTGGATTATATATATATAGGACACGTAAAAGCATATGCATGTTGATAAAGGGAATATTTTCTTAAAAAGAAAAGTGAGGGTACCCTTATTAGATTTAAAATCTAAAATAAAATGTTCTTTTTTTTGTCAATGCTCGTCAGAGAAAAGTACATTGATAAATGGTGTTTTGTTTGTTTTTTGTTCTTTTATTGTTGTAAACAAGATGGAATAGTTAGAGAGAAAAACAAGAAAAGGATTTTTTTTTTCCCAATAAACGAAGAGTTCGTGAAAAAAAAAGAAAATTACAAACCATGAGGGGGGGGTTCGAAAATTGCGAGTCCCTCCGTTGGATAAGTTTAGGCTTTAGGTGCCGAATAGAAGCAACTGTGAAACTGCTTTTGCACACACAGGAACGGAGAGACTCGCAATTTTTCGCCCCCCCCCCCTCATTGTACGTAATTTTTTTTTTTTTTTTTTTTCACAAACTCTTCATTCATTGAGAAAAAAAAAGGGGGGTAAAAATAATCCTTTTCTCGTTTTCTCTCTAACTATTCCATCTTGTTTATAACAATAAAAGAACAAAAAAAACAACAAACAAAACACCATTTATCAATGTACTTTTCTCTGACGAGCATTGACAAAAAAAAAGAACATTTTATTTTAGATTTTAAATCTAATAAGGGTACTCTCACTTTTCTTTTTAAGAAAATATTCCTTTTATCAACATGCATATGCTTTTATGCGTCCTATTTAAATTCAGTACTGTTAATAAACTTTTCATATATATATATATATATTATATATATATATATATATATGAGGAAAAAGTGGAAGTGAATCTGACAGTATGTAATATTATAAAAAAATTGAAAAACACAAGTTTATAAACGAATAATGTTTATTTAGCCTACGTTGCAGTTTTTCGATCTGTTTCAATAAATCTTCATCAGGGCTTTCGTTAGTTTGAGGGAAAAAATAAAAGTATCACAGAAAATAAGAAATCTGCGAGACTCTTTTGTTTTATGGTCGGTTGGTCTATTTAATATATATATATATATATATATATATATATATATATTCTTGTTTTTAAGTTGTTTATTTTTATTTTTATTTTTATTTTATTATGTTTCATCCTTTATTAATGTTTTATTTTTATTTTTTATTAATGTATCATTGATTTATATCCTTATATCTTTTAGTATTTTTTATGGAAAATGAGGGGTAAAGAGTTTTATTTTAACCCCTCTCAGATCAAAATAGGATGAGGATCTTATTGAACTTCGGTCTTTGCTGGTCTCCACCAATTTTCCTTTATAAAAAGACGTGCGATCTGTTGTTGTACAAACAAACATACAGAATCTTTCTTTTATATATATATATATATATAGAGAGAGAGAGAGAGAGAGAGATTGCTATTATTATTTTTTTTTAAATTTTATTCAAATTATATTTTTTTATCTTCCATAGACTTCCGATTGATGATGCAGACGGACGTCCGATTGTTGCTGTGGCAACCGTAACAGGCAAAAAGCGAGAAGCTGTTGAAGCTTGTGCCCTGGAGGCTTGCAGAATACTTGATCGACAGGGGGTCTTGAGGGCGGCTACACATGGTAAGTTTTTCTTTTGAATTGTTTGTTTAAAAATGAAACATCCAAATGAATTATAAAAATTCAAAGGAATTGATTTTTACTATAAAAATCAATTGGAAAATGATTTTTACCATAAAAATGCACTGGAAAATGATTTTTACCATAAAAATTCACTCGAAAATGGTTTTTACCATAAAAATGCATTGGAAAATGATTTTTACCATAAAGATGCACTGGAAAATGATTTTTACTATAGGAATGCATTGGAAAATGATTTTTACTAAAGGAATGCATTGGAAAATGATTTTTACCATAAAAATGCATTGGAAAATGATTTTTACCATAAAGATGCACTGGAAAATGATTTTTACTGTAGGGATGCATTGGACAATGATTTTTACTATAGGAATGCATTGGAAAATGATTTTTACTAAAGGAATGCATTGGAAAATGATTTTTAACATAAAAATTCATTGGAAAATTATTTTTACTATAAAAATGAAAAATAAAAAAGGGGGGTGTATATAGGATAAAATAAAATAAAATAAAATAAAAATTCACTCGAAAATGGTTTTTACCATAAAAATGCATTGGAAAATGATTTTTACCATAAAAATGCATTGGAAAATGATTTTTACCATAAAAATGCATTGGAAAATGATTTTTACCATAAAAATGCATTGGAAAATGATTTTTACTATAAAAATGCATTGGAAATGATTTTTACCATAAGAATGCATTGGAAAATGATTTTTACTATAAAAGCAAAAATGATTTTACCATAAAAATGCATTGGAAAATGATTTTTACCATAAAAAATGCATTGGAAAATGATTTTACTATAAAAATGCATTGGAAATGATTTTTACTATAAAAATAAATGATTTTAACATAAAAATCATTGGAAAATTATTTTACTATAAAAAATGATTTTTACCATAAAAATGCATTGGAAAATGATTTTTACCATAAGAATGCATTGGAAAATGATTTTTAACATAAAAATTCATTGGAAAATTATTTTTACTATAAAAATCCATTGGAAAATGATTTTTAACATAAAAATGCATTGGAAATGATTTTGTTTAATAAGAATTTTAATCTGAAGTATTCCCGAGATAAGATTTTCGAAATCTAAACCGACATAAAAAGTTACGGCTGTTTCATAGTGCTAAAACCCTGTAAATACGTAAAATAAAAATAAAAAATGAAAATAAAAAAGGGGGTGTAAATAGGATAAAATAAAATAAAATAAATAAAAATTCACTCGAAAATGGTTTTTACCATAAAAATGCATTGGAAAATGGTTTTTACCATAAAAATGCATTGGAAATGGTTTTTACCATAAAAATGCATTGAAAATGTTTTTACCATAAAATGCATGGAAAATGATTTTTACTATAAAAATGCATTGGAAAATGATTTTTACCATAAGAATGCATTGGAAAATGATTTTTACTATAAAAGTGCATTGGAAAATGATTTTTACCATAAAAATGCATTGGAAAATGATTTTACTATAAAAATGCATTGGAAAATGATTTTTAACATAAAAATCCATTGGAAAATGATTTTTACTATAAAAGTGCATTGGAAAATGATTTTTACCATAAAAATACATTGGAAAATGATTTTTACCATAAAGATGCACTGGAAATGATTTTTTACATAGGAATGCATTGGAAAATGATTTTTACTAAAGGAATGCATTGGAAAATGATTTTTACCATAAAAATGCATTGGAAAATGATTTTTACCATAAAAATGCATTGGAAAATGATTTTTACTATAAAAATGCATTGGAAAATGATTTTTAACATAAAGATGCACTGGAAAATGATTTTTACTATAGGAATGCACTGGAAAATGATTTTTACTATAGGAATGCATTGGAAAATGATTTTTACCATAAAATGCATTGAAAATGATTTTACTATAAAAATGCATTGGAAAATGATTTTTAACATAAAAATTCATTGGAAAATTATTTTTACTATAAAAATCCATTGGAAAATGATTTTTAACATAAAAATGCATTGGAAATGATTTTGTTTAATAAGAATTTTAATCTGAAGTATTCCCCAAGATAAGATTTTCGAAATCTAAACCGACATAAAAAGTTATGGCTGTTTCATAGTGCTAAAACCCTGTAAATACGTAAAATAAAAAATGAAAAATAAAAAAGGGGGGTGTAAATAGGATAAAATAAAATAAAATAAAATAAAAAATTTGTACAAAATGGTATATAATAGATAAAATCAAAAATAAAATTTGAAAAAATGTAAAACAAATCAGTAATATCATTCCTCTCCTAGCATTATTAAAGAAGGGTTAACTTACCTAATCATCTAAGCCTCGTAATCCGTACGAAAAAAAGTGTTTCTGGCTACGTATGCCATTTAAATATGGGGCACCGCGCATCTGATTGGCTGTTACTAACAACCAATCAGATGTGCGGTGCTTTGTATTTGAATGGGTTAGTTCTATCGTCCATAAATTTCTCAAAAGTCAAACGTCTTTTAGCGTTTTTTTGTTGGTGGTTGTATCAGAGTTTGATCACCTCTGATAGGGTCAGCAGGGTGAGGGAAGTCTGATGTTGGAAGACCCGAAACTTCCCAATGAACCCTGCGAATGACATCACTGACGACAACCACCAGTGCCCCAAATGTAGGAGCGTATATTTGAAGTATTAACATAAAAATTCATTAGGAAATGATATTATGTATTGGTAATTAAATGCATCACTTTAAAAAATCTGCTGCTAATGGAAAAAGAACAACTTTTTCTTTTAATACTTCTCATGTGTTTAGACAACACTTTATCCATCCTAATGTCCCAATGAAGGTTTAAAAAAAACTGAAATCATCTAAAATAAATCTATCTTTTTGGAATACTTTGTTTTTTCTAATGTCGGATTTATTTTCATATTTTTCTACCCATATATATATATATATATATATATATATATATATATATTATTATTATTATTATTATACTAAAGCTGAGTGAATCAATGATTGTTTCCTAAAGGCTTTTTTAACTATTTAGTTTATTGATACAAAATACATGCCAAAATATTCCTTAGTTCTAGGATTGAGTTATGTTTGAAAAAAAAATCCATTTTAATTGGTTCTAATTAGTCATAATTTGCAATTAAGTAAAAAAAATGACCCATTTCTTCACATTTTGCCTGTCACTCCCCCCTCTTTATATATTTTGATTAACTACTCCTTATATATGTTAGTTTCTTTGTGAGGTTAAAGAGACATATTGAACTTCCCACTTTGTATGTTAATTTTCATTGGCAGCCAGAAGTTAAGGGTTGGTGTATATATAACATACAAATAAAGTGAGAAGTTCAATCTCCCTCTACTCTCACAGTGAAACTAACATATATAAGGAGTAGTATATCAACATATATATAAAAGGGAGAAAGTGACAGGCAGAATGTGAAGTAAGAGACAGGTCAGTTTTTTGCTTAGTTGGAAATTTTAGCAAAATGTTTTTAATTTTATTTATTTATTAAAAAGTTTTCTGGACGTATTTATTTTTAAAAATTTAAACTCCTTTTTTTCCTGATCACAAATATCTATCCAGAGCTCAATGGGTGACCCAACATTTTTTCTAGTATATATAAGATGGTTTTATGATTTGCTTGAAGCATTGTGTTTATATTGGTTTGGTGGTTAGTTTTGAAGGATATCAGAATGCAAGTGTAAAGAAAAATAAGGTAACTATGGTGTTGTTTGTTAACCTGTAATTTTTAAAAATAATTCTTAATATTTCAAGATAAAATCTCATCTACAGAAGATCTCCAACACTGGAGTTGTTGCTAGTGGCTGTCTGTTTGGTTTTGTCTTATGTCTTCCAAACTCTCTGCATGTGTGTGTTCAAGAGTTTCTGATTATCATTCCAGGTCTGGCTCACCCTCTAAGCATAAACTTTTGTGTTTATTAACAGGACCATCTGATTCTCTTTTATTTTTTTTATATGTGCATGTATGTGTGTCTGATTATCATTCCAGAATTTGGCCTACCCTTTGTTTATTGGTGGTCTGTTTGTTTATTTATGGGTGTGTGTGTGTAATTTCCATCTATATCAAAATCACCTGTTATTCTGTGTGGGTTTTGCCTTTGTGTATGTGTGTGTGTATGTAATAACACTATCTTACTTTTTCTTTTCTTTTTTTTTTTTCAGAGAGTCGAAAACGAAAGAAAAAGAATTGGGAAGAAAATGACTTTTATGACAGTGACGAGGACACTTTCCTCGATCGGACAGGTACAATTGAAAAGAAACGAGAACAGAGGATGAAAAAAGCAGGAAAATTGGATGATAAGGCTGAAACCTTTGAGTCCCTGGTTAGTATTTAATCACTTGTTATATGAAATAGATACAGATCATGAAAAAATCACAGATAAATACATGCGCCAAATGTGTACCAACACGTAACACAGTCAATTTACCATTGTCATACACGTGTTGGTAGTATATTATACCACATAGACATGGTATATTATTGGCCCACTATGTGTACCAGCAATACTTTCAAAACTGATGCAATAAAAGAAATGTGCCAATGTCAGTGAGGAAAAACTGATATTTGAGCAAATGTAGGCAACAACATTAATAAACTAAAAGTTAATAAAAAAATTTTTACCTATATATTAATAAACTAAAAGTTAATAAAAATATTTTTACCTATATATAAACTAAAAGTTAATAAAAAATATTTTTACCTATATATTAATAAACTAAAAGTTAATAAAAAATATTTTTACCTATATATTAATAAACTAAAAGTTAATAAAAAATCTAACATAGAATTTATTTCTATCAATTTATTAATACACATCAAGTTAATTAAAATTATTTTTACCAGTTTATAAAACCAAACAAAAATATTTAGCATGAAATAGCCCACAAGGGTTGATATGCCATGAACCCCCCCCCCCCAAAAAAAAAAAACAACTAACCAAAATTGTCTTCTAACAATTCATTTAATAACAAAAATATTTATGTACAAATTATTCACTTAAAATATATATATTACAATTACTTAGAATCATATATATAATGAAAAATGGGCATTAAATAATCCACGTGGGTTGATATGCCATTAAAAAATAACAAAACTAACTAAAGTCCTGGAAAAACCCATGATCTCATCTGAATTGTTATTGTTTTGATGTTTCAGCCATTCTACTCTTCGGCCTTCTTCCAGTTTCAGTTGTATAATTATTGTGAATTTTTCTTTAATTTTAGTCAGCAAAACATGAAGAAGTGAGTAAAGAAATTCAAGAAATTGAAGAAAAATTGGAAAAGGCCAAAGCAGGTAAGGAAAGTTTTTCTTTATGTGTTTAATTTATTCCATTCGTAATACTATTTCCTCGTGTATCAAATTAAATTTCCATATTGAAATAAACTGAAATGCCATTAATCCATTACACCCTAATTTTCTGTCTTATGTTTTTTTGAATAGGAAAAATAGCATTCTATTTATTTTATAGTTATTTTGCCAATGACAGTGAAGTGAAAAAATTGCTGTAATTAAGGAAAACAGATCCATTTCATTACATTCTATTTCATTATGTTTTTATACGGGTAATTCCATGTCAAATCATCCAGAAAAAAGTAAAATTGTCACCCACCTCATTCAATTTTTCTGAAATTTTGTACAGGTGTGTACTGTGTTAAAGTCAGACTCCCTAAAATTTGAGCTTCCAATTCCAAAAATTGGCGGAGTTATGTCGATTTTTATCTCTCCAAATTTGGTGGGGTTGGCGAAAAATAGCGACTTTTTATAATTTACTTTTGTCTGTAAATTGAGTTCTAGAGCTTCCTTACTCCTAAAAATTGGTTTATAAAAGTATTTTACCCAAGAAATCAAAAAATGTTATTGGAAAAGTCTGAAAGTCAACCAATTTTAAGTTATTGATGATTTCTGATTTTTTTCTAGCAGAATCAATATCCCGATGTCGCACTGAATCAATGACAAATTTTTTTTCTATTATCATTTCACATATATTGAATATTACTTGTACCAAAAAGATAGTTTGGTTTTTGCCCAGAACCGAAGCTACGACATCAGTTAAAATTTTGCAAATCAGAAATCCTAAATAACTTAAAATTGGTTAACTTTCAGACATTTTTGATTCCTTGGGCAAAAATACATTTATTAACCAATTTTTAGGAGGAGTAGAGAAGCTTTAGAACTCATTTTACAGACAAAACTATATTACAAAAAATTTTTGGAATTGGAAGCTCAAATTTTTGGGGTTTGTCTAACTTTAACATAGTCCACACTTGTACAAAATTTCAGAAAAATTGAAAGGGGTGGGTGACATGGCCTGGATGATTTGACATGGAATTACCCATAGAATAAACGAAATGAATCGGTTTTCCTTAATTATAGCATTTTTCTTTTTTTCACTTCACTGTCGTTGGCAAAATAACTGCACAAAAAAAGAAAATGCAAAAGCTCACTCATACCTCTAATTTTAGCTCAGAACACAAAGCAAAAAATTGACGGAGTGAGAGCTCAAACTCAAAACTCGTAAGTTGGTGCTCTCGTAAGTCAGGGTATCACTGTTTATATATTTAAACAGCCTTAATAACCAAGCAAAGAAAATAAAAATTGCAAGGTCCAATATTTGAGGTCAAATTGTATTTTAATGTTTTCCTTCACCCTTTAGACAATCAGTTATCACTGACTGTACCACTGTCGTATAGTACCTAAATAATGACAATGGAATCATCTATTTTTCCTATAAAATATGTATGACAAAACCTTGGAAGAGAAAAATGAGATCTTGTTACAATCTTATGGGCTATCCTGTAGGCTTTAAGCAAGAGCGCTTGTCCAGTGGAATTGAATCCTTGGTAATCCTCTGGTAAAGAATCCTGATCCTTGGTAATCCTCTGGTAAAGAATCCTTTGGTTCTTCTTAGTATTGTAAGTTCTTCCTCAATGATTGCAAGTAAAATGTGGCAAATATCAGTGTTTAAGTAGTTAATCAGCCATGCATTATGACTGGTGATTGGCAAAGGAATAAACCACGTGACTTAGGCTAGTCTATAAATCTAGGTGGGGAATTAGAACACACCTTATATACACAAAATATTCCAACAGATCTCACGAGACTTGTTAATTCAACCTAATTGTTCTGTTCACCTTGTATCTTTGCTTAGTAAACCGTTTTCCTTATCCTTAATACTTGTATTTCTTCCTAATATTTCTTTGGATTTCAACAGCTACAATAAAATGAAAATGGTTATTTACCTTGTTGTATAGCATACTCATTTTGCATCTTATCTTGCACACAGTTCAGTATAGTAGAGTGCACCTGCGGTACATTGGCTGCACACAGGTATACTTGTCTCCTTTACTTAAATACTTGTATTTCTTCCATCTTAACTTGGACCGATCCTCTGGCTGATCTGTCTATTTCTGGGTTTGGACTTTAGCTGGATCTTCTGTTATTCAGGATCTGTCTGAGATGTCCTGTGTTGTTTGTTTGTTCTTAGTAACAACACAAGACATTACTTTGTTTTGAGCACATATATATTTTATTTTCTTAAAATCCCGGATCTCAAACACACGTGTGAGAATTTGGCTAATTGAACGAGAGCTGCCATTGCAGTCTGTCTCACTGAACGGTTACCCAAAGACTGATTTTCTAAACTCACTTCCCACGGTTTTCACTTGTGAACCGGAAGATTAGGTCAAAACACAAGTCAGAAAGTTCCAATCACATTTCTTCATGTGTTTTTCCATTAACCATTACTAGCAAATGTACACACCTGCCAGGGGCTAGTATTTAAGTTTTAATGTAATAAAATATTATATTAGAAATTAATTAATTAGGTTAATAAAACAAAATAAGAGTGCAGATAAAAAGATTTGAAACAGAGGGGGGTATAATCGAAAAATAGAACAACTGAAACTAACTCTTCCATCATTTTCCATCACTCCCATCTTTCATTGCTAAATTTTCCTAATTTCACTATTTTATTAAAATAGGAAGTAAAGAATAAAATTACAGTTATTTCTTCTTGTTAATGGATTTATTTTAAGAAAGATTTATGAGATTTTTGCTTATATTCATTAAAATAAAATCAAACAATTAGAAATCAATAATACTAAGCCTATATTTATTAAAATCAAATATTTAATATCTATATACAAATTAGCCTTCCCGTTTATGTTGTAAACCGCTATTTTGTTGTATATATAAATATAATTGCATGTTATTATTATGTAGATATGGTCAACAGTATTAATAATGTAAAACAATTTCATTAATAATTGAGGTTTAAATAAAAATGAACTCGTGGAGAATGTGACATAAATAACTAAGGGAATTGTGATTTGAGTAGTAATATAGTTTCAGTTACAGACAGACAGCTATCGGCTGGGGCATTAAAATACACTGACTGCAGAGTGGTAAGACTTCCCCCAATGGGGCCACAGGTAGCGATCCATGATGTTTAAGGACAGAACCCAGGTGTATGAGCCGTCCATGACATGCAACACTCCACTTAGACTCTTACTTAGGCTAGACAGGTGGTCGGAGAGACCCCTCCAATCAATCGACTGGTCACCTATATGATTGCCCCAACCCTATTGTCCTTATGGCAAGCCCCAACCCTTTTTATCATATGGGTGCTAGAAGACGGTGGATGAGAGTCTACGTGTCCTGGGAATGACGTTAAACTCTATCTGATGATGAGGTTCCAGTTTTGGAGGTTTAGGGAATGTGGAGCACCCTTTCATCACCATTGCTCCCTGGTCCACTCTGACCCGGAGTGGTAGTACCTGTTAGGGTCCCATCTATGGGTTAGATAGAAAAATGTATTTATAAAAAAAAAATTGTGTATCCATTAAGAATTAATTTATTTCAAAACATAATCGGCATTAAATGACCCACTGAGGTTGATATGCCACAAAACAAAACTAAAAAAAACAAAAACAGACAGACAGACAGACAATCTCCATTATAATAAGATTTTAAAATCTACACTACTATACATAATTAACAGGCTAGCTATGAATTATGAAACAACATTACCTGAAAATTATTATTGTATTTTCCATAGATGCCGCAGCTGTAGAAGCATCCGATGATATGGATGCCTTGGATGCTTACATGCACACAATCAAAGCAGGAGTGATGGATACAAAGACGAGGATGAAACTGAAACGTCGGCTCCTTGAAATTCGGCCACAGGAACAGCGTCTTCGCAAGTTGGTCAACTTGACACGGCCAGCTTCCCTTCCAGCCCTCAAGTAAGTCTTTCTCTCTCTCTCTCTCTCTTGATATTGTAAGAACTGAAAGAGTTCTCTCCCTTGGTTTATTTCAACAGTCTTTACAGTACTTTGTATCGTTTTTAATAATATCAAGACAAAAAAAAAGGAAAAAAAAAAGAAATTATGTTATTTAAATATCTAATTATGTCTGTGTGTCACATTTTATGAAACTTTACTCCTAGTGACCATAGCCCAACATATCATACCATTTTGGAATCAGACTGATTCTCACAACCAGTGAGGATGTGTTTTAGGTCTAGCAGTCTTCTCTAATAATAATTGCTAATGTCAGTCTACCAAATTTTTTCAACTTTACTCCTAGTGTTCATAGCCCAACATATCATACCATTTTGGAATCAGGCCGACTCCATGAGCAAATTAAAAACTTTGTCAAATTCAGGAACCTTCTTGTCGAACTCTGAAGCCTTCACGGAACTTAGAACCGAACCCTTTATTCAATCCACGGGGGTAGAATGTTTTCATTCCATTAACCATAACCGGGTACAAGTGTTGAGCTATGTTAAGTATTCTATAGAATTCGTGGATTAAATAAAGGGTACAGTTTGAAGTTCTATGAAGGCTCCCAATTTTCGACAAGAAACACCTGAAGAAGGCAGGAGGGCACATTGGTTGAAATGTTGTGTATATAATAATAAAGATGAGGACAATAGTCCAAATAATCCAAATTAGAATATATGTTTGATAATCAGGTAAAAAAAATTCTTATTTCTTTTATTGACAAAGAAATTCTTTCTTGCAGACCTTTTATTTACCAACCGAAAACTGAAGTCGGCGCCGCAAGTACCAAAGCCAAACAAATGCCAATATTTGGTAAAATGAAAGGTGGAAATCTTCCCAAGGCACCAAAAGTATTCACTATGGTGGTAAGTAGTTACATTGTTTAACACCAGGTGGGGTTGTTTGTTGTTAATAGATTAATATTAACAAAATGGTGATGTCTGTTTAGGGAAGGGTGGCCCTATGACATAGGGGTTAACATGCGTGACTGTGAAATTGTAGTAAACAAGTTCAAATTCCAGTCGCTATATTACTTTCAATTTTGGACTAATGCCCTTAAGAAAGGTATGAACCCTCTCATCCCTCCCCAGCTGTGGATTAAATAGTAATACTACTGTTCTTCTACAAGGATGACTTAAGCATTAAGTAAAAGTAAGTAAAGTCGACAGGGTGGCCTATAGTCGGTATCAGCCAGTCAGCGAGGGAGTCTATCCCCCTTTCAATAGCGCTAGACCAAGGAGATTGTTTTTTAGCATCTGAGGTGGGGCGCCACACCTACCATCAGCTCCTTACTTTACCGCACAGGTCCCTGTGCTACTCATACGCTGACTTGGCGAGGACCGGTATCGAACTAGGAACTTTGTGGTTTCTAGCCAAACGCTCTACCGACTGAGCTAACCCGGCCCATAAGTAAGTATTAAGCATTAAGTAAGTAACCCACAAAGGTTGATAAGGCCATTAAACAAAGAAACTAAACCAATTTCTCATGTACTGTAAGCAACCAGAGTCCTTTGTTTATCAAAATGACTTGATTTGGAATTAAATAACCCATAAAGGGTTGATATGCTGTAAAACAAAATAGTCAAATTCTCAATTTTTGCAATAGCTGTTGTCAGGTGAAAGAAACCTGGCCTCTGTTTTGCAACTTTTGTGTTTGCAGTGAGTGCCGATTCACATAAACAGTGTAAGCTCTTACTGTTTATGCGTTTGAGTAGTGATGTGTGGTTAAAGTTGAATGTGTGATCGATGTTTATGTGTGTGAATAAGGCGTTTTGAGTGTTGTTTGTTTTTATCGATCTTTTAGATACATTTGTCAAGGTTTCTTTGGGTTTACTCAATGTAACTTTTGTCATGGAATGGTGTAGATTCCTGCATTGGAGATGGTAGGGGTGTTTGTGTATATGGGGAGGAATTGGTGAGATTTCTAATTGTTTGGGAGGTATTCATGAACCACAATAGCAAAATTTGAAGGATACCACCAAAAACAATACAAATTTAATTGTCATATATTAAGGGACATACTTTAAAGAATTGAGAAAAATCTAATTATAAATAGTTTAAAATAGGGAGTTACTTTTCAATCTGCAGAGGGGAGTAAGACCCCTCCCCCTATGGGGGCCACCTGTTGACTGTGGATGACGATCCAGGATGCTTAAGGAGGTAATCCTAGTTGCTGAGCATGACATGAAATGAAATATTCCATTTTGACCTTTACTTGGGCTAGATGGGCGATCAGAGAGGCTCCATCTGATCAGTCAGCCAGCTCTAGGACCTAGTATATTGTCCCAACCGTATTGCCCTTATGGCAAGTCCCAAACCTTTTTATCATATATGTGCTAGAAGGTGATGGCTTAAGGTCTTATTGTCCTGTGTATGGCTAAGCTCTATCTGATGTTGAAATTCCAGTTCTGTAGCTCTGGTGAATGTGGAGTAATGTTTCATCACCATTGTTCCTAGGTCCACTCTGACCCGGAGTGGTAGTTCCTGATAGGGTCCAATCTATGGGTTAAATAGAAAAATGTGTTTAAAAAAAGATTGAGTTGAAAAAAAAAATTGAATACCCAACAAAAATGAATAAAACAAAATGTCTTCGGCATAAAATGACCCAACAAGGGTTGATATGCCCTTTAAACCCAACCAACCAACAATCGGCGAACCAAGTTCAAATCCTGGAGATTTACATTTCATATCGCACTAATACCCTTGGGAAAGGTATGCATCCAACTACTCTCCCTCCAGCTATAGGTAAATGGTAGGGCAAACTGGGCTCTTTAACCTTGTTAAAGCAACCAGTCTAGGAGAAAGAAAACTCTGAATTCAAACCTGTTAAAATCCGCTTAAGAAAATGACCATGTGTCCCATCCTATTTGTGCGGAGAGAGAGAGAGTAAAATAGGAAATTTAATCTGACAGTATGTACAAAATAGAAAAACACGAGGTATTCCAAAAGATGAGTTTTATTCTTGATGGTGAGGTCGATGTTATAACAGAAGGTTGCAAAAACCGAAACGTTATAACGTCGACTTCTCCGATCAAATGGGCCACTTGCTGATCGTGGGTGGTGACTCATAATGCCTGAAGACAGCATTGTGGTTGCTAAGCTGTCTGTAACCCCATGTTCCAAAAAAAGCAACACTCCACCTCGGTTATTACTTAGGCTAGATGAGCGGTCGGAGAGTTCCCATCCGATCAATCTGCTCGTCATGTCAAGTCTAAATGATTGTCCGAACTGTATTCTTCATATTGCTCTTATGGCAATCAACCGACCCTTTTTATCATATATGTATTTACCAACCCCTCCACACGGGCAGGATGTGACGCAAGGTCAATTTCTTAAGCGGAGTTTATCAGGTTTGAATTTAGAGTTTTCCTTCTCCTAGACTGGTTACCTAGCCATGGTTAAGAGCCCAGTCTGCCCTGCTATTTACCCACAGCTGGAGGGAGAATTGGATTTATACCTTTCCCAAGGGTATTAGCACCATGTGAAATGCAAACAGCTTCGTCCAGGAATTGAACTCTGGTTGACGAGTCCACTTCCTACAACTCTAACCATTAGACCATGTGCCTTTTTTATCATATAGGTGCTAAAAGGCTGTATCTGAGATTGGTACATATTTATAGTGTTCATTAGTGGGTGGAAAATGCTTATTGAAAAAGTCACTTCCTGTCACAAAGTGTTCAGCGAGTCGTGTGGGTCCTAAGTGGTTAGGCAATTGATTCTCCAAGGAAAAAATATTTCAGGGGAAAAATATGGAATGTTTTTCTTTCAAGCAAAAAAAAAAAAAATTCAGTCAATAAGACAATTTATAAGTGATAAATAATTATTTTATTTTATAAAATAATTATTATTTATTTTTTTTTTTTTTTTTTTTGAAACGGACAGATGCAAAATACAGAGACGTTCATGAAACAAAATTGTTTAAAATCCAATAAATACCTTTCTTTTCTTTTTCTTTTTGTCCGTTAAAATATAAGTTCCTTTTTTGTTATTATTTCTTTTCTTTTTTCCTTATTTTTTCATTAAATATAAGTTCCTCCTTTTTTCTCTTTTTCTTTTTACTTTAAATCCATTTCCAAAAAACAATCACTTCTTTCGTTTCTTTCCTTTTCAAATCAATTCGGTTTTCTTCAAATAATAATCTATTTTCCAATTTCTAAAACTTTTACTCTTTAGTTGATAAATAAATATTAAATCACTTACTGGCAATAATTCTTGTTCTTTTTAATCCAAATTTCCCTCTCTTAATTATTCATCTTTTTCCTTCTAATCTCCTAATTCAACCGTCAACTCCCAAACCATTATCAACTCTATTCTAACCGTCTCTCTCTGTGGTTTCCCAATTACTGTCTGCTGTCCGTCAATTTTTCCCGGTCATTTTTCAAATCAAAACAAAAACTAAAGGAAATAACCCCTTTTTTTTCAGGACAAGGGGCAGCAACTCTTACTTTTCCATTTATTTTTTAACTTTTATACTTTTTTCTTTTCTTTTCCCAATAAATAGTTAACCCTTGTTCTATATTATTTAGGATATTCTTAGATCTCTCAGAATATCCTGACACTTCCAAATGTATTTTTAAGTGCCATGTTTTCTTTCAGATGCCACCTTCTTTGCAAAGGAATGATGAACCTGAAGTGGAAGAAGAGGAAGATGATGAAGATGATGATGAAGAACAGCCACAACAAACTCCAATGGAGACAGATAAAAAAGATGTGAAAATCTCTTGGTCTGAAAAGGCCCCAAAAGACAATAAGACCTCACCTGCTGACCTTTTGCAAGGTCAGAGGTCACAAGTCCAGGCTGATGAATCTAAAAAGGATAAGCCTGTTGACATGGGAAAGAAAACACAAGAAATTCCTCCTCCTCCTCCTTCTTCAAGTGACAATATCTTGAATGCTTCTTCTTCTTCAAAGAAATCGGCACCATCTCCAGATTTTTCTTGGACAAAGAAACAGAAATCATCATCTCAACTTACAGGTAAGTTTCTCTTATCTATCTATCTATCTATCTATCTATCTATATATATATATATATATATATATATTTTTTTTTTTTTTTTTTTCGAGGATATGTGCTTAATTGAAATCATACCTAATTTTGAAAATTAATTAGTTTATAATTAATGAATTTTTAGGCGGGCATATATGTTCAAATGTAAGGCTAAACAAATCGAGAAAATATCAATCCCTGAATGTACATTTCGACCTATTAGGTCTCATCAGCGAGGTTATAGACATGGGAGACTGCTCCGTGTGTGACTCGAGTCACACACGGAGCAGTCTCCCAATGAAAGTAATCCCAAATGTAAAGTCTCCAAAATATTTAGAAATCACAGAAATCATCAAAGAAAGAAAAAAGAAAGAAAAAAAAAAAAAAAAAAAAAGAAAGAAAGAAGAAAGAAAGAGAAAAAAATTGGAAAGAATGAAAAAAAAATAGAAAGAAAGAAGACTTTGAAAAAAAAATGGAAAGAATGAAAAAAAAATAGAAAGAAAGAAGACAAAAAAATTTGGAAAGAAAAAAAATAGAAAGAAAGAAGATGAAAAAAAAATGGAAAGAATGAAAAAAAAAAGAAAGAAGACTTTGAAAAAAAATTGGAAAGAATGAAAAAAAAAATAGAAAGAAAGAAGACTTTGAAAAAAATTGGAAAGAATGAAAAAAAAATAGAAAGAAAGAAGACTTTGAAAAAAATTGGAAAGAATGAAAAAAAATAGAAAGAAAGAAGACTTTGAAAAAAATTGGAAAGAATGAAAAAAAATAGAAAGAAAGAAGACTTTGAAAAAATTGGAAAGAATGAAAAAAAAATAGAAAGAAAGAAGACTTTGAAAAAAAAAAAAAATAGAAAGAAAGAAGACTTTGAAAAAATTGGAAAGAAGAATGAAAAAAAATAGAAAGAAAGAAGTCTTTGAAAAAAATGGAAAGAATGAAAAAAAAATAGAAAGAAAGAAGTCTTTGAAAAAAAATGGAAAGAAAGAAGAGTTTCTTAAGAAAGAATGAAAGAAAGAAATAAAAGTTTGGAAAGAATGAAAGATGAGTTTCTTTAGAAAAGTTTGTAAAGTTTTGTGATTCAATTGGAGCCTATTATTATTTTCCTTAATGAAAACAAAAGATTTTATTCTGAACTTGAAAATAATGAATGGATGCCACATCTAACGTTGGCTGGAGCTGTAGAATATGCTGAATGCACCTCTGCAGAGGGGGTAAGTCCCCCTCCTCTTCAATGGGACACGTGTTGGCTGTGGGTGGTAAACCATGGTGCTTAAGGACGAAATCTTGGTGGCCCGAGCTGTCCATGACTTGCAACACTCCATTTTGGCCCTTACATAAGCTAGACAGGTGGGCGGAAAGGCTCCCTCCGATCAATTATCACATGAAGCCCTAGCACCTATATGATTGTCCCAATACTATTGCTGTTATGGTAAACCTCCAGTCCATTTTTTATGCTAGAAGGCAGTGATTGTAGGTCTTAATTTCCTGGGTATTCTGTTAAATTACATTTAGTGGTGAGGTTCCAACTCTGGAATCACCATTACTCACAGGTCCACACTGACCCGGAGTGGTAGTACCTTTTAGGATCCCATGTATGAATTAAATAGAGAAAAATGAATTCTAAAAAATTGAATTTGAAATAGATGTTAAATACCCATTAAGAATGAATAAAATAAAACAAAACGTCTTTGGCATAAATAACTCAACGAGGGTTGACATGCTGTAAAATCTAACCAACCAACCAACCCATCTATTGTTTAAATAGAAAAAAAAGAGTTTAAAAAAGAAATTGCAATACCTATCATGAATGAATAAAACAAAATATATTCAACATAAAATAACCCAACAAGGGTTGAAATGCCGTAAAATCTAATCAATCAGTAATCTAAAATTCAGACAAATAACTTTTCGTAAGTCGCTCATATACCAACTGATAAAACCACAGTCATTTTACCTGTCTTTCTTGCTGCTGCCTTGCTACTCCCTCTCTCACACCCTTTCCGTTCATGCAAGCCCCCCCCCTCTAAATGACAAAATGTTTATAGTCGACAAGACTTGCCAATCATCGTTACCTCTTGCTACCTGTAAGTCAATCAAAATCCATTACACACAGCAGTAACCGTTACGCGATGCGGTCATCCAAAATTCAAGGGAGATAATTCTTAACTAATTTTAAAGAGTTATCTTCTATAATTTATTATTATGGAGATTCAATGACTGTCTGCTTGTCTGTAACTACATCACTGCTTACGCCACAGTACCCTCAGAAATTGCGTAAGTTTATCAATGAGTATTTAATTTATAGTTAAAATCATTAATACATAGAATAATAATTTTACATTATCCGTAATCTATTACATATCATAGAATAATAATACATAGAATAATAAATATTCTAATATAATACATACTATTTGGATTTAATACATTGTTATTATTATTTATGTATATTATTTCATAATATTATTATATACAATAAGTAAATTACATACATAATATTTTACAATTACATACAATATTTATTTCATAATAATGCATTATTATTTAATACATTGTAATACATAATCTATTTATAATGGAGATTCGCTTCCGGTTTTTGTCTGTAACAAAAATTATGTCACTGCTTATGTCACATTACCTAAAATTCATAACATAGAATAAATACACTCAAAATTTGAACATGCAACATTAGACAGTCCTCATTGTTTTTTAAACAAGTTTTAATAAATACATGACTGGTATTATATATCTATATATAGTTTGTTTTATTTTAATACATATTTAAGTTTACATTTGAAATTGTTTTATTTTTTAATCCTTTAATGAATTTGATGATTTTACTTACTTAGGGTACAAACTCGCTGACATTGAATTTTTTACTCCCGCCCCTCAGGCAATATGTTTCAAAAATCTATTCATCGCCCGGAGGGTGTTTTTTATTTTGTAATAGTATTAATAATGTAAATTAATTTTACATGATCCGTAATCTATTACATATCATAGAATATTTAAACATAGAATAATAACTTTTATTTATTTCCATGAAAATCCGAGTTAGATTTGTCTCAAAACAACCATGTTATTAGTGCATTTAAAATCCTGTAATGTGTCACTAAGAAATAGAGGTTTACATGATATATGGTTTGGTTAATTTGCATATTGGTTTTAACAAACCGGTTTAACAAATAATTACTTTGTGTTATTAATCTCTAATGTTATTGTTTTATTCTCCAACATGTTAAAATAAATCATATGAATGATTTTATATAGAGACCGATTAGAATATAATAAAATAAGTGTAATCTTTTTATGTGTTCTTATTTAATTTCGTTAGTCATTCTAGGGTCAGTTTAGATCAGTCGGTAGAGTGTTCGGCTAAAAATCACAAGGTTCATGGTTCAATACCGGCCCTCGCCAACTTAGCGTATGAGTAGCACAGAGATCTGTGCAGTAAAGTGAGGAGCCGATGGTAGGTGTGGCGCTCCACCTCAGATGCTAAAAATAATCTCCTTAGTCTAGCATTAGTGAAAAATTAACACAGAAAGTTTTTTGGTGGTACCCAATGATAGTTTAACTACAGTCTATGAATTAACATTTTGCGAATTGGGTTACGGTTTTAGGGGATTAAGGTTGTTTTTAATTATATATTGCTTAAAAAAATAAACAATAAAAAAACCAAATTACTATACATTTAATTAACCATTGAAATTAATTATTGAATCTATTATTGAAACAGTTGTTTGTGTTAATATAGCAATGTATAATTTCAATTAAACTTAGTTTTAAAAAATATTTTTCAACATTAAATGTATAGTAATTTGTTTGTTTTTTTGTTGTTTATCTTTTTTTAAGCAATACGTAATTAAAAACAACCTTAATCCCCTAAAACTGTAAACCCAATTCGCAAAATGTTAATTCATAGACTGTAGTTAAACTATCATTGGATACCACCAAAAAACTTTCCGTGTTAATTTTCCGACCTAAATCTCTCTCTCGCCGTCGGGTGTGGCATTAGAATGCACCTCTGCAGAGGGGTAAGATTCCCCCAAATGGAGCCACCTGTTGGCCGTGGGTGGCAACCTGTGATGCTTAAGGATAGAACCCAGGTGGATGAGCAGTTCATGACTTGCAATACTCCACTTTGGCCCTATCTTGGGCTAGACGGGCAGTCGGAGAAGCCCCCTCCAATCAATCGGCTGGTCACATCAAGCCCTAGCACCTATATGATTTTCCCAACCCTATTGCCCTTATGGCAACCCCCAACCATTTTTATCATATGGGTGCCTGAAGGCAGAGGCTGAGGGTCTTTATATCCTGGGAATGGCATTAAACTCTATCTGATAGTGAGGTTCCAGTTCTGGAGGTTTTGAGAATCTGGAGCACCCCTTCATCACCATTGCTCCCTGGTCCACTCTGACCCGGAGTGGTAGTACCTGTTAGGGTCCCATCTATGGGTTAAATAGAAAAACATGAGTTGATAAACAAAATTTGATTATCCATTAAGAATGAATTTATTTCAAAACTTTGTCGGTATTAAATGACCTACTGAGGTTGATATGTCATAAAATAAACCAAACCAAACTAAAAAATCTTTTCTCTCTCCCCTTAAACAATTTCTCTCTACCTCTTCCCATTGTTGTTTTCTCTCTCATTCTCTCTTTAAATATTGTCTTCCCCCTCTCCCTATCATATTCTCTCTCTCTCTCTCTCTCTCTCCTTGAAAATTTTATTCTATCTCCACTCATATTTTCCTCCTCCTCTCTCTCTCTGCTTTGTAGACCTTACTTTGCTTTCTCTCTCTTCCCACTATTTTGTCTTCTCTGTCTTTCTCATCAATTTTGCCTTCTCTTTGTCACTCCTTTAATATTTCTCTCTCTCTCTCTCTCTCTCTCTCTATTTTATAAACCTTACTTTACCTTTCTCCCCTCCCCCTTTTACCTTCCCTTTCTCTCTCAATCTAAAACATTTTTTTCCTTCACGCTCTCTACTCTTTTGCAGACCTTTACCTATCTCTTCCCTCCCCCCATAATTTGCCTTTTCTCTATTAATCTTTCCCCTTAAAAATTTTCTCCCTTTCTCTATTTTAGACCTTACTTTACCTATCACTCTCTCTCACCTCATATTTTGCTATCTCGCCCTCTCTCTCTGTCTCTCCTCTAATACTTTGCTCTCTCTCTTTGTTCCTTATATTTTTCCGTCTCTCTCTTTCTTTCTCTCCCCTTAAAAAATTCTCTTTTTCTCTACTTTGTAGACCTTATTTTCACTCTCTCTCTCTCTACCCTTATATTTTGCTATCTCTGCCCCCCTCTCTCTCTCCCCTCATATTTTGCCTCCTCTCTCTCCTCTCATACTTTGCTTGCTCTCTCTCTCTCTCTCCCTCTCTTTTCTCTCTCTCTCTCTCTGTTCCTTATATTTTTCCGTCTCTCTCTCTCTATTGACCTTACTTTCTTTCTCTCCCCTTAAACAGTATCTTTGTAGACCTTACTTTACCCCCCCCCTCTCTATCTCCCCTCATATTTTGCCATCTCTCTCTCCTCTCATACTTTGCTTCTCTCTCTCTCTCATCTTTCTCTTTTTCCCTTATATTTTGCCATCTCTCTGTCTGTCTGTCTGTCTCTCTCTCTCTCTCTTTCTCTATTAACCTTACTTTCTTTCTCTCTTTCTCTCCCCTCATAATTTTCCATCTCTCTCTCCTCTCATACTTTACTTTCTCTCTTTCTTATATCTTTCTATCTTTTTGCCCTCTCTATCTGTCTGTCTGTCTGTCTCTCTCTTGACCTTACTTTCTTTCTCTACCCTTAAACAGTTTCTCTCTCTCTCAGTCCCTTATATTTTGCCATCTCTCTCTCTCTCTCTCTCTCTCTCTGTCTCTCTCCCTCTCTATTGACCTTTCTTTCTCTATCCTTAAACAGTTTCTCTCTCTCTCTCTCTCTCTTTCTCTATGTTGTAGACCTTACTTTACCCCCCCCTCTTTCTTTCTCAAAAAGTTGCAACAAAAAATCCCTGTTGTCCTTTTTTTATCTTGTGCCATTGTTTCTGAATTCCCTTCAGGCAATTAAATGGAATTACTTCTTTTTCTTTTTTTTTTTTTTCGCTTTTGTTTATAATATGAGAACAAGAAAAAAATGTTTTCATCAAATATCAAAGAAATTGTTGACCTTAAAAGTAGATAATGTCAATAGGTATATATGGAGCTCAAGCCTAGTATG
This sequence comes from Doryteuthis pealeii, assembly GCA_023376005.1. NCBI lineage: Eukaryota > Metazoa > Mollusca > Cephalopoda > Myopsida > Loliginidae > Doryteuthis > Doryteuthis pealeii. The sequence continues at coordinate 42,039,642 of CM042178.1, forward strand.
GCACAAGGGTGGTAATTCTTGTTAGGGTCTCATGTATGGCTTAAATAGATCTTTTTGAATATTATTTGTGGGTAATTCTGTATCAAATCATCTAGATCAAAAAAAAAAAACTATCTTTTTGGTACAAATAATGTTCAATATATGTAAATAATAATAGAAAACAAATTTTGTCATAGATGCAGTGCCACATCGAGATATTGATCTTGCTATGAAAATATCAGAAATCATTAAGAACTTACAATTGGTTAACTTTAAGACTTTTTTGATAGCATTTTCAGATTCCTTGTGCCAAAAATGCTTTTATAAACCAATTTTTAGGAGTAAGGAAACTCTAGAACTCCTTTTACAGACAAAAAATGGATTACCAAAAGTCACCATTTTTCACGCACTTGGCCAATTTAATGAATTAAAAGCTCAATTTTAGGGATTGTCTTACTTTAGCATAGTTCACACATGGACAAAATTTCAGAAAAATTGAACGGGGGGTGGGTTACAATTTTACATTTTTCTGGATGATTTGACTTGGAATTACCATTGTAATAGATCGGAATTTATATATATAAAACAAAGTTTGGTATGTACATGTTGAAGTATAACTCAGAAATGGGATGTCACTCAGATTCGAAATCTTGCATATACCTTAATATCCCTATAACAAAGAAACACACCAAATTTGGTTATTGGTTTCTACTGATTAAGGGTTATAGTTAATTAATCAAACAAAAATCAAATGATTTGCAATAATCGTGGCATGGCTGCTGCTGCTAAAATAAAAAAAATAAAAAATTTGTATAATTGCACATATAATTGCACATATAAAAAAATGAAGTCGTCGGGGTGGCCTAAAGTCGGTATCAGCCAATCAGTGAGTGAGTCTATCCCCTTTTCACTGTTATAATCCCATCTCTGGGTCAAATAGAACTGAACAGTCAATGACATGCAACACTCCACTTTGGGCCTTAGTTAGGCTATAGACAGGCAGTCGGAGAGGCCCCTCTGATCAATCGGGTGGTCACGTCAAGCCCTAGCACCTATATGATTGTCCCAATCCTATTGCCCTTATGGCAATCCCCAATTATTTTTATCATATGGTAGAAGGTGGTGCCTGGGGGTCTTGTTGTCCTGGGTATGATGTTAAAATCTAACTGATGGTGAGGTTCCAGTTCTAGAGGTCTAGGGAATGTGGAACACCCCTTCATCATTAGTATTATCTGCGTTATTCGGACTATTGTCCTCATCTTCATTGTTATCTGTACAGTGTTTCAGCCGGAACTTTGATGGCTCCTGTTACATACGCCTATCGCTCAACGCTATACAGCGCTTCCATCAGAGACACAAAGAGAGTTAAAAGACATGCAGACGAAAATTTGGCAATAAACAACGACAAAACATGATATTATTTTAGAACATAACATTTAATTCGAGGTTTAAAATCTTTTGGAATCTAAATACGGCCGCCGACAGGCTAGAGTTTTTCAATGTCTTTTTGGTTGAAGTTCTTATTCAAAATCAATATATATAAGGCTCATACGAAAGAAGTTACACTTATCTTGTTTTTATATGGGTAATTCATTTTCCGTGGTTAATTTTTCCGGTATTAATTCCTTTATCCGGCATTTTTCTTGTGATGACTTTAGTTCGGGAGACATTCTTCGTCTTCCCTCTCCCACGAGATGTTCATTCATCGGTCCTCTGGTATACACTGCCCAAGACTGACAACAGGGATCGCTTGCCCTTCCTCTAAGCCGTGACGTCACCTGTATCAGTACGTTTTGCCGACGTAGGCAAGCAGCGAGATAGTATCAGGCGATCGTTTTGTGTGCCTTCCTCTTTTTCGCTTGCCGGCTACGGCCATGAATAAGCAGTTTTTCTTCTCCGGTGAGCTGTTAGAGTCAAATTCTGTGACTTCCCCCCCTCTCCCGGCGTCATCACGTCTATCAGAATATTCTAAATGATCCATGATTTGATGGAACGTAACACTCCCAATTACGACAAGAAAGTTCCTGAGTCCAAGAAGGTTCCCAAGTCCGAAAAGAAGGTTCCCAAGTCTGACAAGAAATACCTGAAGAAGGCCGGAGGGCACATCGGCCGAAACATTGTACTGATAACAATGAAGATGAGGACAATTGTCCGAATAATGCAGATAATACTAATCATCAAGCCTCATCTCAAACATTCAGAGAAATACCCCTTCATCACCATTGCTCCCAGGTCCACTCTGACTCAGAGTGGTAATACCTATTAGGGTCCCATCTATGGAGGAAATAGAAAATTTGTTTACAAAAAAAATTTCTTCCATACAAATCTTTGAAAACTTTGCTGGCATTAAATGACCCATCGTGGTTAAATATGTTTAACAGGTTTTAATTCAGTTTTCCTTCTCCTAAACTAAATGCCATATCAAGATTAAGAGCCCAGTCTTCCCTACTATTTACCCATAGCTGGAGGGAAAATAGTTGCATACCTTTCCCAAGGGTATCAGAGCTATGTGAAGTGCAAATAGCCACCTCCCCCTAGATTTGAACTCTGATTGCTTTCTCCATTTCCTATGATGATAACCATTACACCATGAACACCCATTTGAATTATGTTTATATATCTATTAATAATGGAGATTGTCTGTATTTCTGTATGTAACAAAAACTACGTCATAGCATTCTTATGCTATATACACCCAAAATTTGAGTAAGCAATTTTAAAAATTGTTTTTTACTATCGTCCTTTTTTTTTTTTTACAATAACAAGAAGTTAACTAAAAAGTTTACAAATAAATAAATACCTACGATTTTGTGTAAAATTGATGGGGAAAATATTCAAAATAATTGTTTGATTATTACATGCATGCAACATTTTATTTGAGAGGGACGGGGCTCAGTTTTCATTTCAAATTGTTTTTTTTTTTTTTTTTTACTCCTTTAATAGATATGAGGATTTTGCTTACTTATGATACAAACCCTCTGACATTGAATTATTAACTCCCACCCTCTCAGGCAATGTCTTTCAAAAATTAATTTTTACGACGCCCGGAGGGTGTTTTCTGTTGCTAGTAAACATAATGTAGACAGGAGTTGGTGCTGTTTATTTATTTTATTATTATCCCTAAAACCTTATTGGCTAATTCATTTATCTAATGGGTATGTTTTGTATGACATGACCATTATAGAGTTGTCACTGTGCCATACCGCCCTTTTGGCTGGGGTGATAGAATACACCGACTGCACCTCTGCAGATAGGTAAGACTCCCCCAATGGGGCCACTTGTTGGCCATGGGTGGCAACCGTGATGCTTAAGGATAGAACCCAGGTAGTTAAACAGTCTATGACTTGCAATATTCCACTTTAGGCTTTTCTTGGGCTAGACGGGCGGTCGGAGAGGCCCATTCCGATCAATCAGCTGGCCACATCAAGCCCTAGCACCTATATGATTGCCCCAACCCTATTGCCCTTATGGCAAGCCCCAACCCCTTTTTATCATATGGGTGCTAGAAGACTCTGGCTGAGGGTCTACATGTCCTGGGAATGACGTTAAACTCTATCTGATGGTGAGGTTCCAGTTTTGGAGGTTTGGGGAATGTGGAGCACCCCTTCATTACCATTGCTCCCTGGTCCACTCTAACCCGGAGTGGTAGTACCTGTTAGGGTCCCATCTATGGTTTAAATAGAAAAATTTGTTTATAAAAAAAAATGTATTATCCATTAAAAATTACTTTATTTCAAAACTTTATCGGCATTATATGACCCACTGAGGTTGATATGCCGTAAAACAAAACAAACCAAACCAAACCAAAAACTGTGCTATAAACTAAAATTTGCTAATCCTTTCCTTTAATGAATACATATTGTTTGATATGACCAGGTGTCAATGTGCCATAAACTTAAATTTCTTCTTCCATTAATCTAATGTGTATATTTTGTATAGCATGACCACTATAGAGGAATCACTGTGCCTTAAACCTAAATTGGCTAATTCTTTCAGCCAATGATTGTTTTGTTTGACAGGACCACTATAGAGGAGTCAGTATGCCATAAACTTAAATTGGCTCTTTCATACATAATCTATATGAACCCCATCATCCACCCTAGCTAAGGATTAAATAGTACCACTACTGTTCTTCTACAAGGCTGGATTTAGCATTAAATAACCCACTAAGTTTGAAAATGCCATTAAACAAAGAATCCTAACTTTTTTTTTTTAATTTATTTTTTTTATGATATGACTATGATAGTGGGGTCAATATGTCAGAAACTTAAATTTACTAATTCTATCTATAGACTGTTTTGTATGATAAGACCACTATAGAGGGGTCAATGTGCCATAAACCTCTCATTTGAAGAATTTTTTTTTGTTATGACCACTATAAAATTATCAATGTGCCATAAACTTAAATTGGCTCTTTCGTTCTTCTAATGATTGCTTGTATGATCTGACCATTATAGAAGAGTCATTGTGCCATAAACCTAAATCTGCTAAGTCTTTACTTTAATTAATATATTTTGTTTGATATGACCATGATAGAGGAGTCAATGTGCCATAAATTTCTTATGATGACCATTAAGGAGGAGTCATTGTGCCATAAACTTAAATTGGCTAATTCTTTCATTTAATGAATGTTTTCTTTGTTATGACCACTATAGAGAAGGCAATGTGCCATAAACTTAAATTTACTAAATTCATTCATCTAATGATTGTTTTGTATGACATGACCATTATAGTGGAGTCACTGTGTCATAAACCTTAAATTGACTAATTCTTTCATTCAAGGAATACAGTTGGTATGGCATGACCAATATAGAGGAATCAATGTGCCTTAAACCTAATTTACTAATTCTTTCATTCAATGAATATATTTTGTATGGCATAACCAATATAGGGGAGTCACTTTGCCATAAGCTTAAATTGAGTTGTTCATTCATCAAATGACTGGGGTTTCTTATGAGATGACCACTTTAGGGGAGTCAATGTGCCATAGTCTAATCCAAACACCTAATGGTTGTGCTTTGAATGATATGAATTTAATAGAGGAATCAGTGTGCCATAAACTTAAATTTACTAAATTAATTCATTTGATGACTGTTTTTTTAGATGACCACTATAGAGGAGTCAATGTACCATAAACCTTAAATTGGCTAATTCTTTTATTTAAAGAATACATTTTGTTTGATATGACCAATATAGAGGAGTCAATGTGCTATGAATTTTAATTCAGTTGTTCATTCATCAAATGACTGTTTTTTTATGAGATGACCACTATAGAGGAGTTAATGTGCCATAAACCTAAATTGGCTTACTCATTCATTTCATGAATACATTTTGTTTGACATGACCAATATAAAGGAGTCAATGTACCATGTGCTTAAATTCACTCATTCATTCAATAAATACATTTTGTATGGCATGACCACTATAAAGGAGTCAATGTGCAATTGTCTAATCCGAACACCTAACGGTTATGCTTTGTATGATATGACCTTTATAAAGGGATCAGTGTGCCATAAAGCCACATTGGGCAAATCTCTCAGGCACCAGCACCATTAAATTCCTTACCGACTGCAAAATTATCAGGAGAGGGAGCCGTGGATTTTTATTGCCTCTCTTTGTATTTCCACAGATATGAATCTTAACGGATATCCTTTGGTTAATCCCTTGCTTGCTTGTTCGACATTTGATTGGAGATTTATTTAACCAAATTGCATCAGAACGGGGTCATCAATTGTTCCACACTGTCAGACCTCGGCAGATCCCATTGTCGAAGCATCAGGCCCTCGGGGATTAGAATCGGTCGCGAAAAGGTTATTAACCAGCTCGTCTCTCCACCACAAAATGACCCATAATGCACTGTGCACAGTCGTTGATCGACCCTATGATTTTATCTTCTGGATTACTACTGAGAATGTTCCTTTGTGGCGATTAACCCCCTCTCCCCAGGGGGAAGGCATGAATCCAATTCTTTTGGTGGATCAGTTTGGATCAAAGGTTTTGCCTTGTTTGCTGGTACTGCGTAATATTGGATATCTTGCTGTATTGGAAATGAGACAGGTGCTGCCAAGTACCCCACCCCCACCCCCTATTTGCCATAGAGATATCTTTGAATAGACATGTTTCTCGGACAATCTTTTAGATTATGGAACCAACCAATAAAATTAGGATTTGGAGTAATCTGGTGCAGGGAATATGACGGGCACTCTGAAAGTGGGTAATTTATGAGGAAGACCGTCCCGGTCTCCTGTCTCAAAACTTGCTACCGGTGACTGCTGAAAACCCAACCCCAGCTACGATTGAAGTCCGTAGCCGAAGCAGTGTAGATAAAAACGTTGTTTTATTTCATTTTATTATTTTATTAAGGCATATTGGAAAATAGTTTGTATCTTTTTCTGAAAAGCAGATAAATAAATAGGAACAGAGATAGATATAAACAAAGTAACGTAGATAAGAACAAATTGATATAGATAGATAGTTTTGAATAGACTGATATATAGATAGGTAGATAGATAGAAACAAAGTAATATAGATAGATATGAACAAATTGAGATAGATAGATAAACAAACAAAATAATATAGATAGATAGATAGATAAACAAACAAAATAATATAGATAGATAGATATGAACAAATGGAGATAGAAGTTAGATATAAAGATGACTAGATAGATAGTTTTTTTATTAAAATATAAAAGAATATCTAAACACTCAGATTTTTTTTATTCATGTTTGTTTAATGTCTTATTTTAGTTTAAATAAACAAGAATATCTAAATATTTTTTTTTTTTTACTTGGAAATAAATATATTAAAATAAAATGAAAATACTGAAAAAAATAAACTTTTTGGATTTTTTATATGTAATTGAATGTGGAAAAAACGCCCTAAGTTGGTTGTTTCTTTCAAGTGACACTGCTTCGGCTACAGACTTCAATCGTAGCTGGGTTGGTTTTTCAGCAGTCACCAGTAGCAAGTTTTGAGGCAGGAGACCAGGACAGTCTTCCTCATAAATTACTCGAAAGTTATAACTCCTATTGATTTCCATGAAAGCTACAAGAGGCAGAACAACACTATTGTTTATTTGTTTAATGGCATCTCAACTCCTTATGGGTTATTTAATGCCGAAATGGGATTCTTTGTGAATATTTATGATAATAGAAGAGGAGAGAGAGAAAGGTTTGGTTTATTTGTTTAATGGCATCTCAACTCCTTATGGGTTATTTAATGCCGAAATGGGATTCCTTTGTGAATATTTGATGATAATAGAAGAGGAGAGAGAGAAAGGTTTGATTTATTTGTTTAATGGCATCTCAACTCTTTATGGGTTATTTAATGCCGAAATGGGATTCTTTGTGAATATTTGATGATAATAGAAGAGGAGAGAGAGAAAGGTTTGATTTATTGTTTAATGGCATCTCAACTCTTTATGGGTTATTTAATGCCGAAATGGGATTCCTTTGTGAATATTTTATGATAATAGAAGAGGAGAGAGAGAAAGGTTTGATTTATTTGTTTAATGGCATCTCAACTCTTTATGGGTTATTTAATGCCGAAATGGGATTCTTTGTGAATATTTGATGATAATAGAAGAGGAGAGAGAGAAAGGTTTGATTTATTTGTTTAATGGCATCTCAACTCTTTATGGTTATTTAATGCCGAAATGGGATTCTTTGTGAATATTTGATGATAATAGAAGAGAGAGAGAGAAAGGTTGATTTATTTGTTAATGGCATCTCAACTCCTTAAATATAAGGCTGAAATTTGATTAATTTGCAAAGGTTTGATTATGATATAAGGCGATGGAAAGAAAGAGAAAGAAGATGGAGAGAGAGAGAGAATATAATTGAAGAGAAAGCTTTAGTTTGGGGTTTTTTTAACGGCATATCAACTCCCTGTGTGATCATTTAAAGCTGAAATTTGATTTATTCATAAATGTTAGATTATAATTGAGGGGATGGGGAGTGAGAAATAGAAAAGCAGTGAAGAGATAAAGAGAATTAGAAGAGAGAGAGAGAGGGAAAAATTTGGTTTGTTTTTTACTTAATGGCATATCAACTCCTATTGGGTTATTTAATGTCGAAATTTGATTCATTTGTAAAGGTTTATTGTAATCATAACTATATTTTCAATGGCATTGTTTGTGGTCTTTATTTGTAATAATCATTTATTTGTACAGTATACGATATCAACATTCTCAACTAATACAATAATGTGCAAAATATTGTATGGTTTTAAGTATTCCTATGTAATACTAAGAAGAATTGAATGTTGCTGTGGATGTTCCAAACTCCTACAGCGGCAAAATACAGTAATCATCATCACTAATAATTTATACACAATGATATGGTTTCAAGTATTCTTATCTAATACTACTAATTTATACACAATGATATGGTTTCAAGTATTCTTATCAATACTACTAATTATAACAATGATATGGTTCAAAGTTTCTAGATAATTAATTTATACACAATTATATGATTTAAGTAACTATTCCTATTGATAAGAAGAATTATTGTTTGCAGATAGTTATAGGGTTTCAAGTATTTTTATCTAATACTAAAATTTTTGTAGACTTATGGTTTCAAGTAACATATTTTTCTTATTTAATTGTTATATTCTATTATTGTACACATATATATGTATGACTTACGGGCCAGTTTAGCACAGATGGTAGAGCATTCACCTCACAATCTTCACTGGTCTTAACCAAAGCAGAAAAGGATAGACTTCTTCACTGTTCGGCTGATACCAACAATAGGTCAGTCCGCAGATTTTACTTACTTTATAAGGCTTCAAGAAGGTGACTGAGGCGTGCATGATATGTAGCATTCCACTTAGGCCAGACGGAGAAAACCGCCGGCATGGCCGGGCTGGTTCAAACAAGCTGGTCACATACAGTCCGTAGTACCATATATGATTGTCCCAACACTATTGCCCTTATGCAAGCCCCAACCTTTTATCATATGTGCTTGAAGGGTTATCAGGCTGAGTCTTAATGTTCTGGGTATATGTTATTATCACCAGGTTAAAGTCCATTACTCCAGGTCTTACCGCAGTTTTATGAATTTTTATTTCTTTATTTATTTATTTTTTTTTTTTTGTCAGGTGGTTGGCATTAGCAGAGGAATCTTCTCAAAGACAAAAAAAAAATCTGGCCAGGCGTTAAACTTTCATAAGAAATATTTCCGTTAAACTAAACTATAATTTCTATATTACTATATTATTGTTGCTATGATGTATTGTATTATGTGTGATATTATGTATCAATATTGGTGTGTGTGTTATGTAGTTGCATATATTATAGTGGGTTGATTTGTTATGTGTTGTGTATATAGTACTATATATGTGTGATGTTATGTGTATATGTGGAGCAAGGTATTTGTGGTATATGTATGGGGCATTTGTATATGTGTGTTAACTTAATTACTATATAGTGGTGAATGTCTATATATATATATTAGTGTGGTGTGGTATTGTTATTTGCATTATATATTACGTGATATATATATATATATGTGTGTGTTAACATATATGTGTATTTATGTGTGTGCTGTGACTGTATATGTGTGTGTAGTGTATATATATGTGGTGTGTGTGGACGTATATGTGTATTTATATGTGTGTGTGTGACTGTATGATGTGGTATTTATGTGTAGTGTGTGTGACTGCTATATCAGTGTGTGTGTTGATGTTGTGTATATTGGGTCTGTGATGTGATGATTAAATATGTAATTGGTGTGAGCGTGTGATAATGAGTATTTATAGGTGTGTGGTGTGACTTGTATATGTTTATTAATAGTGCATATGACTTATATGTGCTGTTGAAATTGGTTGATGTATGAATAATGTGTGCGATGGTGTGTATGTAGAGAATTATGTGTGTGACTAATATGTCGTGTGACTAAATGTGTGTGATGTATAAATATTGTGACTAAATGTGTTGGTGTGACTAAATGTGGATGTGTGTACTAAATGTGGTGTGACTAAATGTGTGTGTTTGTAAATGTAGTATGTTAATAATTGTGTGTGTATACTAAAGTGTATGATATATAAATGTCTGACATACTATATAATGTGTTGTGTGTGTGTGTGTGTATAAATGTGCATGACTATATATGTGTGTGTGTGTGTGTGTGTGTGTATAAATGTGCTATGACTATATGTGTGTGTTGTGCTGTATAATGTGCATGACTATATATGTGTGGTGTGTATAAATGTGTATGACTATATATGTGTGTGTGTATAAATGTGTATGACTATATATGTTGTGTGTGTGTGTATGAATGTGTTATACTATATATATATGGTGTGTGTGTGTGTGTATGAATGTGTATGACTATATATATGTGTGTGTGTGTGGTGTTGAATGTGTATGACTATATATATGTGTGTGTGTGTGTGTATGATGTTATGACTATATATATGTGTGTGTGTGTGTGATGATGTGTATGACTATATGTGTGTGTATGTGTATGCATGTATATATGTGTGTGTGTATGAATGTGTATGACTATGTGTTGTGTGTATGAATGTATATATGTGTGTGTGTATAGAATGTATAATATGGGTGTGTTATAAATGTGTATGACTATATATGATTGTGTGTGTATAATGTGTATGACTATATATGTGTGATGAATGTGTATGACTGATATATATGTTGTGTGTGTGTGTATGAATGTGTATGACTATAATATGTGTGTGTGTGTGTATGAATGTGTATGACTATATGTGTGTGTATGTGTATCATGATATATATGTGTGTGTGTATGAATGTGTATGACTATGTTGTGTGTATGAATGTATATGTTGTGTGTATGAATGTGTATGACTATATGTGTGTGTATGAATGTGTATGACTTGTATGTGTGGTGTGTGTATGAATGTGTATGACTATATATGTATGTGTGTGTGTATGTAATGTGTATGATATATATGTATGTGTTGTGTGTATGAATGTGTGACTATATATGTAGGTGTGTGTGTTGAGTGTAGGTGTGATTGTGTAGAGTGTATGTAATGTGTGTGTGTGTGAATGTGTATGACTATATATGTGTGTGTGTGTGTATGAATGTGTATGACTATATATGTGTTGTGGGTGTATGAATTGTATGACTAATAGATGTATGGTGTGTGTGTGAATTGTGCTATACTATATTGTATGTGTGTGTGTGTGAATGTGTATGACTTATATGTATGTGTGTGTGTGTGTATGAATGGTATGACTATATATGTGTGTGTGTGTGGTAGAATGTGTTATGACTATATATGTGTGTGTGTGTGTATGAATGTGTATATATATATATATGTGTTGTGTGTGTATAATGTGTATGACTATATATGTTGTGTGATGTGTTGTATGATGTGTTGATGACTATATATGTATGGTGTGTGTGTATGAATGTGATGTATGTATTGTAGTATGTATGATATATTGTGTGTGTGTGTATGAATGTGTATGACTCATATGGTGTGTGTTGTATGATGTGTGATATATGTAGTAGTATTGTGTGTGTGTGTTGTGTATGACTATATATTGTGGCTGTGTGTGTATGAATGTGTATGACTATATATGTATGTGTGGTGTGTATGAATGTGTATGACTATGTGTGTGTATGATGTGATATGACTATAATTATATGTGTGTGTGGTGTATGAATGTTGTATGACATATAATATGTGTGTGTGTGTTATGTATGAATGTGTATGACTATATGTGTGTGTGTGATGAATGTGTGTATGTGATAATGTGTTGTGTGTGTGTGTGTGTGTGTATGACGAGAATAATGTGTGTGTATTGACTATATATGTGTGTGTGTGTATGAATGTGTATGACTATATATGTGTGGTGTGTATGAATGTGTATGACTATATATATGTATGTGTGTGTGTGTATGAATGTGTATGACTATATATATGTATGTGTGTGTGTGTATGAATGTATATATGTATGTGTGTTTGTGTGTGTATGAATGTAATATGTATGTGTGTGTGTTTGTGTGTGTATGTATATATATATATATATATTATATATATATATAATGGGTGTGTATTAAGCTTCAGTAACTTGAATTTGTTCACAGTTATATGGTTTCAAGATATTCTGATCTAATGCTAAATGATTTGCATACCATACTGTTTTTGGTTTCAAGTATTCCTATGTAATTCAAAAATTTGATAACAAAATGCATGTTTTTTCAGGTGAAAAACTAAGACTAGTCTAGTGTTAAAAACCATATAATTTGAAAACATTTTTTTATAGACAGCATTATGTTATTAAATAAACCCAACAAGGTTGATATGCCATAAACACACAACTAGCTGAAACAGATGGATTTAGATTTTCACACTTGCCTGTGTATCTCAGCACCTCTCACTTGCTACATTTCCTTTATGCATCACTTTTGAAAGTATTGCTGTGTAAACATAGTGGTGCCAATAATATACCACGTCTATGTGTTATAACATAATAACAACACATTTACAGCAATTGAAAAATTGACTGATTTATATGTTGACACACGTTCGCACACGTATTCATCTGTGTATTTATTTATAATCTGTTGTTCTATTTCATACTATATGATATAATAGTTATATGTATTAGTAAAATGATTTGTAACAGTGTATAAGTTAGATATATATATATATATATAATATAGATTAACTTAGCAATGAGTCCACAATCTCTTGTAATCTTCAAACTTCGGAAAGATTGCTTGTCATGGTCGATTTTTTTTTTTTTTTTTTTTCTTTTTTTTTGACAGCTTTTACTCAGAGGGAGGGGAGAGATGACTTAGTTTACGGCTTGACATTGCTTCATTTTTTAAACCAAAAAAAAAGCAAAGTAAGATTAATATTATTAAATGTCAATGAAATTAAATGTTATGACAATTTAAATCACTAAATAATAAAAAAATAATATTATAAACGCAAGGAGATACACAAATTAAAAAGTACAACTTTAACTTAGCAATGAGTCCACAATCTCTTGTAGTCTTCAAACTTCGGTAAGATTGGCTTGTCATGAAGACAACAAGAGATTGTGGACTCGTGCTAAGTTAAAGCTTACTTTTTAATACACACATCGCTTTGTATGTAAAAGGTCATGATAGAGTGCTCCATCCCGTATATAGGAGAGCATTGCGTTTGGCTGCAAATGCGGTGCTATTTTTGTTATGATTTTCAATCACTTTATTGAATAAAAGTCATAACATAATTTTCATTGTCTCCTCCTTCTTAAATAGTATATGTAGATACTGATAGTCATTATGAAAGTATATATTATAAATATATGTCTTAAAAACAAAGAAATATTTGCCAATAGGGCCGGGTTAGCTCAGTCGTGTTAGAGCGTGTCGGTAGAAACCACCAAGGTTCCTAGTTCGATACCGGTCCCCGCCAACTCAGCGTATGGAGTTAGCACAGGTATCTGTGCGGTAAAGTAAGGAGCTGATGGTAGGTGTGGCACTCCACCTCAGATGCTAAAACAATCTCCTTGGTCTAGCACTATTGAAAAGGGGATAGACTCCCTCGCTGACTGGCTGATTACCAACTTTAGGCCGCCCGTCGACTTTACTTACTTACATATATGTACATCAGTAATATACATAGTGATAACATATGTTACCAATAAGGCAGGTGTGTGTGTAATGGTTAAAGTCATGGGAAATGGACTCGTCACACCGAGTTCAAATCCTGTACGTGGTAAGTGCATTTCACTTAGCGCAATACCTTGGGAAGGTATGAACCCTACTTCCCTCCCAGCTATGGGTAAAATAGTTGGGCAGACTGGGCCTTAACCTTGGTTAGGCAAACGGTCTAGGAGAAGGAACTCTGATTCAAACCTGTTAAACTCTGCTTAAGAAATTGCCCTGTGTTTGCATCCTGCTTCGCTGCGAAGGGTGGTAAATATATATGTACCAATAAGTAGTCAACGTTAATGTGTCGGTTTTTTTTTTTGGTTTTTTTTTGTGTATTACTGATTTTTCTTTTGTTTTTTTTTTTCTCAAAAGGGCCCTACCAAACTTCGATGAAGATCCAGAGAAAATTGTATGGCTACCTTCCCTCAAGTAAGTATGACCAAAAGTGGACATGAAATGGTGGACCTGTTTTTTCTATTACATTATCACTCATAATTACACCCCCTCTATCATTTTTTTCTTAAAACGTTCATTTTCTTCAAACCAAAGATACCAGAATTTTATCATTTCTTGATGGAACGTTATACAATCAAAAGGATATTATTAAATATTACAGTATCACTCATAATAAGTACACCCCTAAACAATACATTTTAATAAAAAGTTATTTTCTTTTAAACCAAGATACCAGGATTTCATCATTTCAGACCATATGACCTTAAGGCACCCCTTCCGCGATCTTCAACTCGTGAGGACACTTTTCTCATTTGCACCGTAAAAATCCGGTTGTTGTTAGGATTAGATTGTTTGTTAGGGTTAGGGTTAGTTTTATAATTAAAAAAAAAATCTAAGTATCGTCTGTTAAACAATACCAGATTTTGATGGTGTTATGGAAGATGTGTGGGCTGTTGATGTCTTTATTCAATAAAAGTATTCAAACATTTTAAAGACCATAGATAAATCAAGCAAAGATGGTAGAGAGACAAAACTCTGGATTAAACAAAAAACAAATTGTATTAAACAGAAGTTACAAAAGAGCATTGAATACTGGGGCGAGGTCAGTCCCAAAGTTCTTTTTTAAAGTTTCAAATGTAAAATGTAATAAAATATTTTACAATTCACAATAAGAAGAACATTAAATGTTTGTATGTCCAAAATAATTCATCAGTCAGGCTGATTATTTGTACTGATATTAAGATTGTCTGTTAAGCGATGATATTCAAAGTGAGAAAGATAGATGATACCTTCAGCAAGTAAGCGAAATGTTCTTAAAAAGGTGACATGAATTCCCTTAGGCAGGTGAGATCTTTCTGGTTAGATCCAAAAGTTCTGTTATTTTATAAGAATAAGTAGGCCCAAATTGGGTCTACGTGATAAATATTTCTTATTAGGCGGAACGCCTCTGATTGGTTGAATTTTACGAATTTATTTTAGATTTTACTTTTACTAAGGTTTGCGCGATCCATATTGCGCAAATCTCTTATTTTTGTCATTTCGACTTCCGTCTGTTGAAACGAATACTTCCGACCTTCACCACAGAAAGCCTTGCCACAGTGTAAATGGAAAAATTGTCCCCACGAATCGAAATTTGCAAAAGGGTGCCTTAAGGTCAATATGGTCCATCATTTCTAGAGTAAGTAAGTCGTTGGCACGGCCTAATGTCAGTATCAGCCAGACAGCGAGGAGGTCTATCTCCTTTTCACTAGCACTAGACACAGAAATTTAGCATCTCTAGGTGGAGTGCGCATACCTACGATCAGCTCCTGACTTAACTGCACAGATCTCTGTGCTACTCATATACTGAATTTTTATCCTAGCCCCGAAACGCCTCTACTGACTGAGCTAAAACCTGGCCCTTACTCTGAACATTATTCAATCAAAATAGATATAAGTACTAGCAAAAATATGCCACCCTCCCGGCACAAGTATTTAAGTTTTAATAAAATAAATATTATTATTTAATTAGAAAGACTAATGAAATAAAATATGAACTCAAAAAGATTGCACTTAATTTTTATTTTTCTAATTAATTTCAATATAAAATTATATATAGAATTGCTTTTAAACGTTTGAGAATAAAACAATAATATTAGAGATCAATAACGCCAAGTAATTAATTTATTAAAACATGTATTTATTTATTATAAGGGTATGCCAAATTAACCACTACAATATATTATGCAAACCTTTATTTCTTAGATATATATGAGACACATCGCAGGATTTTAAATGCACTAATAACATGGCTGTTTTGAGGCAAATCTAACTTATTTTTATAATTTTATTTTCATAGAGACATCGTTTAATAAATTAAAACTTATTCTATTCTATGAATATAAGGATTTTTACTATGGATTAAAATTATTGATAAACTATGCAATTCCTGAAGATATTGTGACATAAGCAGTGGCGTTAATGTTGGTTACAGACAGATACTGTATCTCATTATAGTATGAAACACAGTGTCCCCATAAATAATTTAAACCTAAAGAATTTTGCAAAAAAGGAAATTTCTTCTAAACTAAAGATACCAGGATTTTATAACGAGTGAGTCAAAAAGTAATGCCATTTTCTTTATTTCATGTGAAGTTTTTTTTAAAATAAAATTAACGGCCTACCTTGAGACCCTAATTGAGCTCAGAGCAAGCAATCTGCACGAGTAATACACAGCTGTCAATTAACAATTCTCTTCTGCATGACAATGCTCAACCACACAAGCATGCAGGACAAGGCGAAAAACAATCGCCTCATCAGGTGGACACTTTACTGCCATCCTCCATACTCACCAGATTTTAGCAAACCTCAGACTATCATCTCTCGGCCCCATGAAAAGAGGTGTTGAGAGGCAAACAGTATTCCCTGACAAAGAACTGAAATCGTAGTGTAAGAACGTGCGCTCAAAGACAGAATTTTACGGGGCAGAAGAAACCAGGCTTCTTTCATTCGGAAGGGTTTTTTGGAACATTGCCATTGAGAGAAAACCAGTGAACTGTGGAGAAGTTAGGAGTGTGATCCACAGAGGACAGCTATTATTTTGTTGTATGATGCATACTGTGTTGGTAATTCTACATTGTCTCTAAACAAAATGGCATTTACCTTTTGACTCACCCTCTTTTACGGTTGAGGGATACATGCTCTCATTCGAAGGGATGGAACATTTGCTATTAGCAGAAAACAAAACTATGTGGATAGTAATAATGTGATCCCAGAAGGACCAGTTTTATATTTGATGTATTGATACATGTCCGTGTGTCGGTAATTATACCTATCCTAAACCAAAATGGCCATACTTTTTTTTGATATCGACTCGTATTTCCTAGTGGAATATTATGATGCCTATACATTATGTAGACACATTGTGGCTCCCCAGTTGGAACTATTAAACTTAATGAAGAAATTATTATTAAGATTTGTTCATGTTCATTGTTCGTCATTTTTTCAAAATCAAATTTATTTCTTTATTTATTTTTGCTTCCAGATCAGAACCGGTGACGGCACGACTTCCGCTGAATTGAAAAATATGGTTATTAAGATCCTTCTATTCAAGAGTGCATTACCTTACCCCACCCCCAAAAAAACATCCTTCATGTCATTTTGTTTTTCACCCACCCACCACCACCTTCTTGCATTAGTGTTGTGAAAAAAAAAACGATTTTACAAGTTGAATAAAACCTTGTTTCTTTTTTCAAAATAAAAGTTATTCATTGTTCTTTTCATCTTGATATATATATTATATATATTATATAATAATATACAAGCCCCTTCCACCCGAGCAGGATGTAAAACCACACGGTCAATTCTTAAGCGGAGTTTTAAAACAGGTTGTGAATTCAGAGTTTCTTTCTTCCTAGACTGGTTACTAGCCATGGTTAAAGAACCAAGTCTGCCCTGCTATTTACCCATAGCTGAGGGAGAATAGTTGGATTCACACCTTTCCCAAGGGTTATTAGCGCATGTAGAAATGTAAAACAGCCTTGGTCCCAGTATTTGAATTGCGGGTCCGGTTCGAGCCAGTTCCTATGGACTTTAACCTAATACACCACGCACCTTGGATATTATATGTATGTATATGTGGTGTGTGTGTGTGTGTGTGTGTTGGATTTTATCTGATATGGACACAAAATCCTCAATTCTATTTATGAACTTCCCAATAACAGCAGACACTTCTGCGTAAAAATTGGCCAATGAGAGATGAGAACAGAAAGCATTTAAATCGTTTGTGACTGTCCACAAATCAATAGCTAACTTGAACTTTCTCTGAGGAGGAACTCTCTTTGGTTATGTCGAGGAAACCAAGAGAAGAACTGAACCCCAACCCCACCCATAGCCTGGAGAGGGAGGCATTGCTTTCTATGTGAACTCAGATAAAATCCCGCCCTGTTGGCTGGGGAGTTAGAATGCACTGACTGCACCTATGCAGAGGGTAAGACTCCCCAATGGGCCACTTGTTGGCCGGGATGGCGATCCATGATGCTTAAGAATGGAAACCCAGGTAGTTGAGTAGTCCATGACTTGCAATACTCCACTTGGCCTTTCTGGGCTAGACGCGGCATCAGAGAGCCCCCATCCAATCAGTCAGCTGGTCGACGTCAAGCCCTAGCACCTATATGATTTTCCCAACCCTTTTATCATATGAGTAGCTAGAAGGCCTGGCTGAGGGTCTACATGTACCTGTGAATGACTTTTAACTCAATCTGTGTGAGTTCCAGTTGGAGGTTTGGGAATGTGGAGCACCCTTATCACTATGCTCCCAGGTCCACCTACCCCGGAGTCGTATACCTATTAGAGTCCCATCTATGGGTAAATAGAAAAATTGTTATAGAAAAAAAATTGGTAGTCCATTAAGAATGACTTTATTTCAAACTTTATCGGCATTAAATGACCCACTGAAGTTGATATTGCTGTAAAACCAAAACAAGCAAACCAAATCAGATAAAATAGATTCATGTGCCTTCAATCAAGATCTCCATTGAATGACAATCCTCTAGAATTTGTAGACCACATTCACATACCTCGGTAGGAATATCTCATCTACTGAATGCTATGTAACCATACACAGAACAAAGACATGAACAGGTTAACATAAGCATAGGAAAGGAATTGTTAGGTTAACAACCATAGTATTATCAAAGGCAAGAAACAAACAATATCCCGCTAGAACTACCCTATTGCCCTTATGGCAAGCCCCAACCCTTTTTATCATATGGGTGCTAGAATGCGGTGGCTGCGGGTCTACATGTCCTGGGAATGGCGTTAAACTCTATCTGATGGTGAGGTTCCAGTTTTGGAGGTTTGGGGAATGTGGAGCACCCCTTCATCACCATTGCTCCCTGGTCCACTCTGACCCGGAGTGGTAGTACCTGTTAGGGTCCCATTTATGGGTTAAATAGAAAAATGTTTTAAAAAATTGTATTATCCATTAAGAATTGATTTATTTCAAAACTTTATCGGCATTAAATGACCCACTGAAGTTGATATGCCGTAAAACAAAACAAGCCAAACCAAATCAGATAAAATAGAGTTCATGTGCTTCAATCAAGATCCACATTAAATGGCAATCCTCTGGAATTTGTAAACATACCTCGGTAGGAATATCTCATCTACTGAATGCTATGTAAACATACACAGAACAAAGACATGAACAGGTTAACATAAGCATAGGAAAGGAATTGTTAGGTTAACAACCATACTATTATCAAAGGCAAGAAACAAACAATATCCCGCTAGAACTATTACTGATTGCCCTGGAGCTGTAGAATATGCTAACTATTACTGATTACTGGAGCTGTAGAATATGCCGACTGCATCTCTGCAGAGGGGTAATAGTGACCCGTGATGTATAAGGATAAAATCCTGGTGGCTGAACAGTCCATGACATGCAACACTCCATTTTGGCCCATTATTAGGCTAGATGGGCAATCGAAGAGGCCCCCTGCAATCAATCAGCTGGTTACATCAAGCCCTGGCTCCTATATGATTGTCCCAACTTTATTGCCCTTATAGCAAACCCCCAATCCTTTTATCATATTTGTGCTAGAAAGCGGTGGCTGAGGGTTTTAGTGTCTTGGGTATGACGTTAAACTGTATCTAGTGGTGAAGTTTTAAGTTCCAATTCTGGAGCTATGGGGAATGTGAAGTACCCCTTTATTGCCATTACTACCAGGTCCACTCTGAACCAAACTGGTAGTACCTGTTAGGGTGCCACCTATGGGTTAAATAAATAAAAATGAGTTTAAAAAAATGAATGTTTGGAAAAATTGATTTGTTAAAAAATTTCAATACCCATCAAGAATGCATAAAACAAAACGTCTTTGGCATAAAATAACCCAACAAGGGTTGACATGCAGTAAAATCCAACCAACCCATCAACATTCTGGCTGTTACAAGAAGTATTAGATACCACCTGTTAATCTGTATTTACAGTTTTTCTTGCATGTTTTGGACTGCTCAGCCGCCAGATTTTCATCTTTAAGCATCACGAGTTGCCACCCACTGTCAACATGTGGGTTCATTAGGGGTATTTTATCTCTCTGCAGAGGTGCAGTCGGCGTATTCTTCTGCACCAGTCAACAGGGCAAAGAGAAGAGAGATGTAAGATTCGCTGTATCGTGCAAATGTAATGGTAGATTGGGATCATAGAGGATTGTATGAATCTGCAAAATAAGCAGGGAAAGAGTTAAAATTTTAAAAAAGGGACAGATGTGGTTTGGCCATTGACATTTTGAGGTCAACTGGTGCAATTTTCGAGCTTCAGAAAAAAGATTAAAGTAGTGCAATGAGCTTTCTCATCAAGTGACACCTGGGAATTTAAACAGTTTTAATAAACTCCTACATTTAGTAACTGCAGTGACCTTTGATAGTTTTAGAATTTTTAACAGTTTTAATAAACTCATACATTTAGTAGCTGCAGTCACTTTTTTTTTTTAACAGTTTTAATAAACTCATACATTTAGTAGCTGCAGTGACCTTTGATAATTTTAAGATTTTTAACAGTTTTAATAAACTCATACATTTAGTAGCTGCAGTGACCTTTGATAGTTTTGGAACTTATAACAGTTTTAATATACTCATATATTTTGTAGTGGGTATTAAGTTAAACTGCATCTCATGTTAAGGTTCCACTTCTGGAGCTCTGGGAAGTGTGGAGTACGCTTCATCACCATTACTCCCAGACTCACCCTGACTCGAAGTGGTAGTACCTGTTAGGGTCCCATTTTTGGGTTAAATAGAAAAAAATGTGTTTAAAAAAATTAAGTTTTTTAAAAATTTCAGTTATCATCAAGAATCAATAAAATAATATCTTTGGCATAACATAACCCAACAAGGGTTGACATGCCGTAAAATCCAACCTATCAACCAGCTAACCAACCATATATTTAGTAGCTGCAGTGAGTTTTGATATTTTAAAATATAAAATAATAATTTAAATGCAGACAATAAACGAATATTGAAATACACAATTCTTTTTATATCTATATATAGATAGATAAATATATGGCCTATGCGATTTTCAAACCAAGTGAACTCATTTAAAAATTGCATACGAGAGAAATTGTGAAGTAACCAAACGCAGTTGACTTCATGTCCATGCAACTCTAACTTAAGCATACATGATCTATCAGCAATATTGAGCACTATTTACCTACAAATATAGCATACAAAATTAGCAAAATCTTGGTATTCTATTGCTGTTAATAGTGTTCTGTTTCAAAACTATGTGTCTGGATAGGTTTTCTTTTCCATAGGGAGTGATAAAATCTGTAAGAGAACGTAATAGATTTTTTTTTTTAATTTTCATATTTTCAAACTATTACCAAAAATCAGGGAATTATCTGATTTTAATGAAATTTTCACTACTTTATTCATTGATGACATAATTTATAATGAAATTTTATTTTATTTAAAAAAATATT
>CM042178.1:42066176-42073676 GCA_023376005.1 Doryteuthis pealeii
GTTTTGGACTAGGCGATGAGAGCGTTTATTTTTACGTCTCTCCTCCAGTAACTGCTATGCGATAAGTGAGGAAATTTGGTTTTGGCGCCAACATACGATGTTGGCGATTCGCCCTCTAACGGCAGGGGGAGATAATTCACTATGGAATTTCCGACACCGGTTTTGTTAAAACCAGTATGTAAATTAACCACGTCATTCATATATTATGTCAACCTTTATTTCTTAGTGATATATAAAAACATATTACAGGATTTTAAACGCGCTAATAAGATGGACTGTTTTGAGGCATATCTTACTCAGATTTCCATAGAGACATCGTTAATAAATAAGATCTATTCTATGCATTAATGATTTTGACTATAAATTAAATATTCATTGATAAACTTACACAATTCCTGAGGGTAATGTGACGTAAGTGGTGATGTAGTTTCGGTTACAGACAAGCACCGAATCTCCATTATAATAAGAGAAGATGTGTCTATAAATATATAATGATGAGTTACATTGGCCATACTATAAAGAAACTAGACACGAAACGACAGTACTCCACGGTTTGCTAATATGGAGTTAACCACGAGTGTGGCAGACAGGTTAAGAGTTAAAGAAATAACCCAACAACTAGAAATAGGAATAAAAGACGTGTATTACAGAATAACAATAAGGATTGCAAACTTTAGTTCGTCTGCACAAATGTTTATAATTTGTAATAACTTATCTGAGTCCTGAGATAGGGTATTATCGGAGCCCTTGCTACGGCCTTCTGATAGTTCGGATATGATAGACGTTCTGTTTGATGTCCGACTCCGATTCTGGTTGTTGAGGAAGAGGAGCAACCCTGTGAACGCTGGATCAGAAGAGGGCGAGTTTGCTTATTCGGCTTTGCCGCTAAAGTATGCTGGCCCGTGATTGGTTGGTTCGAAACAGAGGCTCGTATTAATTATCAAGAAGTCTTACTTTACACTTATCTGAATCTAGTTCCATCTGCGAACATTTAAGAAAACTTGACTACCCTACCACAACATCTAGAAATATTTTAGTTAATAATACAAAAATACTTCATAGTGATAATAATACCAAAAAATTAAAAATACTTGAAGCTTTATACATAAGATTTAGACTATGGGGACAAGTTTGGTTCGTTCGTCTTTGTATCTTGTCCCCAATAAAGCTGGTTCTTACTTCTTGTGGGCTGGTAAGCTGAAAATGAAATTTAAGGAACGACAGAGGAAAGAGACAAAGACAAGAGGTGGTTTTACGACTTAGGCCTTATTGAACGGGGCATAGTCGTCTGCGGCGAGGAGACATGCCCCCTGGCTAGGAAACGACCATACTCAGTTGCGACCTTAGTTCGAATGGCCGAATTATTCTTGAAGAAGTCAGTCCTTTTTGTCGGACATGCGCAGAGTGTCTTTCCGGTCAAAGCCCCATGGGAGTTTGTTGTTTTATTTTATTTTTATTTTATTTTTATTTTCGCTTTTTTTATCCTTACAAGACAACCCACTATTAATTACATTAATAAGGAAACCAGAAAAGAATCATATATTTTAACCTTTTAAGAAAGAAAGAAAGGTATCTATTTGAGTAGGATGAGAAAAAGAAGAAGAAAAAAAGATATATTTTAGCCTGTTAAGAAAGAAAAAAGAAAGAAACGTATCTATCTGAATAGGGCGAGGAAGAAAGAAAGAAAAATATTTTAGCCTGTTGAGAAAGAAAGAAAGAATAAAGGAAGGAAGGAGAGAAAGAAACGTATTTATCTGAATAGGGTGAGGAAGAAAGTAAGATATATTTTGGCATTTTGAGAAAGAAAGAGAGAAAGAAAGAAAGAAAGAAAGAAAGAAAAGTATATTCTAGTATTTTGAGAAAGAAAGAAAGCAAGAGAGAAAGAAAGATATATTTTAGCATTTTGAGAAAGAAAGGAAGCGAGAAGGAAAGAAAGAAAGAAAGTATGTAAGGTATATTTTAGCATTTTGAGAAAGAGAGAGAGAAAAAAAGAAAGAAACATATATCTTAGCAGTTTTAGAAAAAAGATATATTTTAGCATTTTGAGAAAGAAAGAAAGAAAGATTGATATATTTTAGCCTCTTAAGAAAGAAAAAAAAGGAAGAAAGATATCTATCTGAATAGGGCGAGGAAGAAAGTAAGATATATTTTAGCATTTTGAGAAAGAAAGAAAGAAAGAAAGAAAGAAAAATATTTTAACCTGTTGAGAAAGAAAAAAAAGAAAGAAGAAAGGAATGAAGGAAGGAAAGAATGAAACGTATTTATCTGAATAGGGTGATGAAGAAAGTAAGATATATTTTGGCATTTTGAGAAAGAAAGAGAGAAAGAAACAATGAAAGAAAGAATGAAAGAAAGAGAGAAAAAAAAATATTTTAGTATTTTGAGAAAGAAAGAAAGCGAGAAAGAAAGAAGGAAGGAAAGAAAAAAAGAATGTAAGATATATTTTAGCATTTTGAGAAAGAGAGAAAAAAAAGAAAGAAACATATATCTTAGCATTTTGAGAAAAAAAAGAAAGAAAGAAAAAAGATATATTTTAGCATTTTGAGAAAGAAAAAAGAAAGAGAGAAAGAAAGAATGAAAGAAAGAAAGAAAAGTATATTTTAGTATTTTGAGAAAGAAAGAAAGCGAGAGAGAAAGAAAAATAAATTTTTGTATTTTGAGAATGAAAGAAAGCGAGAAAGAAAGAAGGAAGGAAAGAAAGAAAGAAAGTATGTAAGATATATTTTAGCATTTTGAGAAAGAAAGAAAGAAGAAAGAAAGAAAGAAAGAAAGAAACATATATCTTAGCATTTTGAGAAAAAAGAAAGTAAGAAAAAAGATATATTTTAGCATTTTGAGAAAGAAAGAAGAAAAGAGAGAGAAAGAGAGAAAGAGAAAAGAAAGAAACATATATCTTAGCATTTTGAGAAAGAAAGAAAGAAGAAAGAAAGATATATGTTAGCATTTTGAGAAAAGAAAGAAAGAAAACAAGAAAACAAGAAAGAGTATCGACACAAAATTAAAGAAAGAAAGAGAAGAATCTCTAAATAAATAAAAAATAAAAAAATAAAATAAAAATGGTGGCAGATAGAGATCTAGGAAGAAACTAAGATAAACTATTGATGAAGCTGAACACAATGGAAGAGGCACCAACAATTTTAAACAGAAAAGAGACAGATTGAAATAAATAATTTGAATCTGCAGCCGCCCTACATTCAAATGAAAAAAAGAAATCCCACCCGCCTCCTGACATTTCGAACGTCTTAAAGAAACCTTGTCGCGACAGAACCCCTTGCTTTATGTATACACTTCAATTGCCACAGCGAAACACTCAACATACAAACACATTAGATGTCGTTTCCGGGTTGAAGTTTTTCTCCCTCCGCACGAATAGACCTGTGCACAAATTACGAGCCCTGTCTTGGGGAAAAAAATAAAGGCCTCTAAATGTAGCTAGCCAATATCGAGACGGGTGTTGAACGAACTTAATAGCATTATAGACTGACTTCCGCCCGATTAGACACAGAGCATGCGCATATTGACCCATACCCACCATTGTGTCTCGTGCACACTTCCGACACTAAAGGTTTTAGTTACTTAAAAATGTTGGCTTGAACAAAAGAGACGTCCCTCTTGGTTCTTTTCGGTTCCTGTGGTTGTGAGTTCTGTAGTGTGTGTGTGAGTGTGTGTTTGAGAGAGAGAGAGAGAGAGAGAAAGAGAGAGAGAGAGAGAGAGAGAGAGAGAGAGAGATGCTAATGGCTTCGACGTGTGTGAAGTTATTTTTGTTGGGTGTCAGTTTAAATCAAAGTCACGTTACTGTAATTTAGTTGCAACTGAAATTAACCTGTGTTCATTTGGCTTGAACAACGTCTCGTTAGAATAAAAACTAAATACTTGAAACGATATAATTTTGTATTAGATAGGAATACTTGAAACCATATAACTGTGTATAAATTATTTGTATTAGATAGGAATGCTTGAAACCATATAACAGTGTGCAAATTATTTGTATTAGATAGGAATAATTGAAAACATACAACTGTGCAAATTATTTGTATTCTACACGAATACTTGATGTCATATAACTGTGCACAAAAAAAACCCCCCCCCCAAAAAAAAAACAAAGACAAACTACACAAACTAATTTAAAACATATTGTGAACGTGATTCACTAACATCAAAGCATAAAATATCCCCATACGCTTTGAAATGCCGAAGACGCTTGTTTTTTTTCGTTTTTTTTTTCATTCTTGATGGATATTGAATTTTTATTTTCAAACTCAATTTTTTAAAACACATTTTTAAACACATTTTTACAAAACGGTTTCCTATTTAATCACTAGATGGGACCCTAACAGGCCCTACCACTCCGGGTCAGAGTGGTCCTAGGAGTAATGACCATGAAGGGGAAAACCACACTCCCCAGAGTTCCAGAATTGGAACTTTACCATTAGATGCAGTTCAACGTCATACCCAGGACACCAAGACCCTCAACCACCGCATTGGCACATATATGATAAAAAGGGTTGGAGGTTTGCCGTAAGGACAATAGGGTCGGGACAATCATATAGGTGCTAGGGTTTGACGTGACCAACCGATTGATCAGAGGAGGCCTCTCCGATCGCCCATCTAGCCTAAGTAAGAGACAAAGTGGTTTAGCATGTCATGGGCTGCTCAGCTACCAGAATTCCCTCTTTAAGCATCACGTGTCTGCACCCACAGCCAACAGGTGGCTCCATTGGAGGGTTTTTACTTCTCTACAGAGGTGTATTCTACAGTCGACAGGGCGGTCCACGGGTTGACATGCCGTTAAAATCATTCGATAATTTTTGGTGCGTTGTGAATGGTTGTCTTCGGGTCCTCCTCGTCCTACCATTCTTAAGCAAGTCACGTGATAGTCAAGTATTTGAGAACTGCTATATAGCTATACACTGCCTAAATCAGGGGTTACCATGAGGGCACACGCTCACCCGCTCTCCATATCTTTCATCTACCCTCTTTCTTTCTTTTTATATTTTTTTCTGTGTAGCATGTCCTTTTTCTTTCTTTTCTTTCTTTATAATAAAAATGGAATGGTCCATTATTTAGCTGAGTTGATGACACACAAGAAATTACAAATCGGTGGATAAGCAACACTGGATAATCAGGATTTACATTTTTGAATTTCATCTTGGATGACACGATTTGTGTCGTCTCATTTTTAACCAGAGAGTGTTGCAAGATGATAACGGTCGTACTTTTAAAGAACACAGTATTAATATAGAGATTTTTAAACTCAATTTTCTTTAAACACATTTTTAACACGTTTTCCTATTTAACCCATAGACATGACCCTAACACTCCGAGGCAGAGTGGACCTTGGAGTAATGGTGATGAAGAGGTGCTCCACACTCCCCAGAGCTCCAAAATTGAAACCTCATCATTAGATGCAGTTTAACGTCATACCCAGGACTCGATAGTTACCGTATTTGACGGCATATAGGACGCACTTTTTTCCAAAATTTTGACTCATAAATTGCCCTGCGTCTTATACATCGTAGGTGAAGTTTGAGACCTGCCGTAGGCCTAGGCTAATCTAAATTTTATTATTATTATTATTTCTGCTATTGAGATGTCTTGTGTATGCTTATTGCTTGCCTGTACTACCGAATTGCTTTTATACAGCTATGTTTCTGCTTGTGTAATATACAGCTAGACTGTTTTCAACAATATATGCTTAGATACACTAAAAACTTTTTTTTCCTGAATCTGACCTACTGAAATGGGGGTGCGTCTTATATGCCCGTGAGTCTTATATGCCGTCAAATACAGTAAATGAGAACTACTATATTGCCAGCTCTGTCGACTGAGGCAGAAGAATACATTGACTTCACTTCATCAGAGGTGTAAGGCCATCTGTTGGCCATCTGTTGGCCGTGAGTTGGCCCTTGATACTCAAGGATGGGACCCTGGTGGCTGAGTAGTCTATGATATGCAAAACTCCCAATTCTACTCTGGGCCGGAGTGGTAGTATCTGTTAGGATCCCATCTATGGGTTAAATAGAAAAATGAGTTTTAAAAACGTGTTTGAAAAATTGAGTTTTAAAAATAATTGAGCACCATCAAGAATGAATAAAACAAAATGTATTCGGCATTAAATAACCCAACAAGAGTTGTTACAATTTATGTGGTAGCATAAATTGTTGACAGAACCCTGTGGCTGAATAAGTGGCCATTGGCTTTGAGATCAGGGAGTGGAAAACCACCAGAACGGTTATACCCCCCCCCGATCCCTGGAGAACACGTCACGAGAAACACGTGACGAGATTTAGATTTTTAGATACAACCTGACCTTGAGTAGAGAGGATGTGCCTTTCTCAGCTGGAGTTGATACCTCCCCACGCGGAAGAACATGGGCGAAAAAAAAGCTTGATCAAGAAATAAATGTCTTGTAGTTCATTTAATTGATTGCAATGACTAAATATGCCCAAAGAATCCCTTAGTTAAAAAAAAGAAGCAGTTAGAAGACTAGACAACAAGATGTCGGCTAGAGAAGAAGAAGAAGAAGAAGAAGAAGAAGAAGAAGAAGAAGAAGAAGAAGAAGAAGAAGAGACAGGCAGACAAGATAGCAAGAAGCAAGTAAGATCTTCTAACCAAGTAAGTCTCAAATTTCTGTCTCTGTCTCTCTGTCTCTTTCTCTCTGTCTCTTTCTCTCTCCCTCTCTCTATCACTGAAAACTCTCTGAAGTAATACACTCTGAACTCTCTCTCTCTCTCTCTCTCTTTCGTTTTTTCCTCACTTTCTGACCCTCCTTTCCCCTCCCCTCTCCTCTCTCTTTCTCATTCTCCTCTTCTCTCTCTCTCTCTCTCTCTCTCTCTCTCTCTCTCTCTCTCTCTCTGTATGTGTGTGTGTGTTGTATACTCGACGATGGGGTATATAACAGAGTTGATATGCCGTAAAATCCAACCAACCATGCAAGAAACCAACTACTATATTGCTATACACTGCCTAGACTTGTAAAATCCGCGGTCAGTATGAGGACAGTTTAAAATTGCAATGTGCCCCGCCTACTCTTTGAGTTGTACCGAACAAACCCCAAAGACGTAGAAATATTGCGATACGCAGAAAAATTCTGCTTCATTAGACAGTAATTTGGCAGGGTCTTTTGGGGGGGAAGTCGGACTGGAAATATCTTCAGGGGCTCATTTGAAAAAGTATATATATATATATATATATATATATATATATGTGTATGTGTGCGTGGTGTGTGTGTGTGTGTGTGTGTGTGTGCATATATATAGGTATGTATTCAACCAAATATGTCTAAATGTAGAAATACTGCCCAATTATATATATATATATGTGTGTGTATATATATGGGTGGGGGGGGTGAGTGTGTGTGCTTTGGCAGTCATGGTTTCCTTACCCCCCCCCCAAAAAAAAATGAATGAAAGACCTGTCTTTTACTGTTAGCCAAATTCGTTTGTTTTTAGAGTTTTTTTTTTAGAGTTTTTTTCTTTTATTTCTGTTTTGGTGCGAGTT
>CM042178.1:42078676-42081176 GCA_023376005.1 Doryteuthis pealeii
TATGAAAGTGAAAGTGATACCAATTGTAGTTGGTGCACTTATAACGGTCCCAAAAGGATTAGAAAAGGGTTTGGAAAGTTTGGAAATCAGAGGAAGGATTGAAACCATCCAGAACATTGCACTGCTGCAATCTGCCAGAATACTCAGAAGAGTCCTGGAGACCTGAGGAGACTTGCTGTCACTCAGACTCTAGTGAAAGACCATTAGCTAATGCTGATGTGAAAACTCAAAAAGAAGAAATAATAATAATGATAAAGGTGGACCGCCTTATTCCAGCCAGAAGACGAGACTTAATATTGATTTACAAAAATAATGATAAAAAAAAACAAAAAAAAAACAAAAACAGAACGTGTCAACAGGTAGATTTTGTAGTTCCAGCAGGTCACAGTGTGAAAATGAATGAAAACGAAAAGATAGACAAATTATCAATTATTTATTTTAATTGGTATCACTTTGACCCTCATATTCCACGGCTTTTTCAATTCTTTAGTAAGGTCCATTTATTTGTCTAGCATTTCGTTTTCTTTCATCTTCGCTCCGAGATCTGTTGGAACTGCAAAATCTACTAGTTGAAAAGTTCTATTTTTCTTGTTGATTACTAATAGGTCTGGTCTTTGGACTGGGATAAGATGATCCGTCTTTATCTCAAAGTCCCTGAGAATTTTATGTGTTTCATTCTCTAGAACACAATATGGTTTATGCATATGTTGCATACCTCTTTCCTTACTTTCTTACTTCTATTCTTCTATCGTCTCTTCTATCGTCTCATCTAGCGTCTGGACTTCGTCTTGGGGACTTCGTGTCTGGTATTCCATTAGGGATTCCTCTTTATCAGAAGCCCTGTGTCATTGGTAGTTTTTAGATAATAACACAAGACTTCGATTTAACTTAGATCATATTTTATTCTGAAATCCCCACCAGACTATCTGCGCAGATTGAGTCGGAGCGTGCATAACACGACTTACCACCGTCGTGGCTTTTCCGATCTGACTAAAAATCTCTTTCTAATCTAAACCGGAAGAGGGTTTTCTCCACCGATTCTCACGGTATCCCCGGAAGGATCAGGATGAGGTCAAGCCTTGTCATTCAAATCCTTCAAGGCCGTGGGCTGCAACTTATAACAGCCATTTTGATTTCTACACTACTGTACATAAATATTAGGAATCTAATAATTATGCAACACATATTATTTTGTTGTGAGGTCAAAATTTAGTTCCTTACGTATTTCCCAGCGGATCACCTTTCCAACCCAGTCGTGCCTATCCTTGTATTCTCATTGTGCTAGTTTGCTGCATTCGCTTATTACATGGCTGATCGTCTCATCTCTGTCTCCACACATCCGACATGTGCCGTTCTGTTGTGTCTTATCTATTTTTGCTTTTATATACTTTGTACTTATAGCATTGTTTTGTGCTGTAATTATGAGCGTCTCGGTTTATCTTTTGAGATTTCCTTTTCTTAACCATGTCCGGATCTTTTCTGCGATGTCGCACGTTGGGAAGTGTCCGTAGTATAATGGTTGTCGTCGAAGGAACTGGACACGGTGATACGAGTTCAAATCGGACGAGGTTGGTTGCATTTCGTATGGCACTAATACCCCTGGGAAAGTTATGAATCCAACTAATCTCCCTCTAACTATGTGTAAATAGTAGGACATACTGGGCTCTTTAACTTTGGCTAGGTAACCAGTGAGACAATACCCGATCTGCACTTGCTGCACTTTCGTTGCACAATATCTATGACCCCAACGTTGAGATATTCTGTATAAATCAGAGCAGGAGGCCGGAACGACATAAGATCAAAATTACCAAAACATATTCCGTAATTCACAGTTTCAATATTACAAATAAAACACTTTTTTTTTTCAATTCTTTTTAATTTTACGACGCGATACTATGAGGAATGTTTGATTTTAGAAATAGAGTGAAATAAATAAGATGGGGCAAATATGCGATTAAGCGACATCAGATAATCTGGATTTACATTTTTGCATTGCAATATTGAACAATTTGGACGGTCTCATTTTTAACCAGAGGGTGATAATGGACGGAAGATTTAGGAACACGTGCATTAATATATAGATAGCTGAGGGGGGAGGCCCATACCTTTCTCAGTGGTATTAGTTCGAAAGTGAACTAATACCACTGAGAAAGGTATGGGCCTGGAGTTCAAACTCACTTCCTACACTTCCTACGATGTCGGATTCCAGCTCGTTAACCACTACGCTACGGGGAGTCTGTCTCTGTCTCTGTTTCTGTCTCTGTCTATCTGTCTGTCTCTCTGGAAAGAGCGGGGTTGGTGATGCTACTGATGAGGAGGATATATAGTTTATACTTCTGTGAATGTCACGTGACTATGAAGGGTGTTTTTATTGTCATTTTCTTTCAAATAAGGGGACGGGGGCGGGGTGGTTACCAGAATTCGTTCAGCCGTTCACAAGAAAAATCGAATTCTGTTTGTTGTTAACAAAATCGATCATGCAATTAAATATCGATCAGCC
>CM042178.1:42086176-42161176 GCA_023376005.1 Doryteuthis pealeii
AAATGGGGTCAAACATTAGCTAACAAAATTATTTTAAGGTTTCGTCCGGCCGTATTTATTTATTTATTTAAAATTAATTTTATTCGCTTTGCTAACTCCCTTTTCCCTAATCTCAATTATCTACCAAGAGCTGAATGGGTGACCCAACGGGTCACGTTTTGTCTAGTATATATATATATATATATATATATGTCTAGTATATATATATACATATATATATATATATATATATATATATATATATATATAAGAGACTTGGCAGACGAAAATTCAGTCAGGTTTCGATCCCGGCTAGAGGTAGCTGTTAAAGTAAAGCCACACTGATGAGAAGTAAACTTCGAAACACGTGTATGCGAATAACTTATATATATATATATATATATATATATATATATATATATATATATATATATATATGAGAAGTAAATACACAAATGATGTGTTTTGATATGGCTTTTTTAACCGACAATTTTTGGGAGAATATGTGCTTAATTGAAGTTGTACCTAATTTTGAAAATTAATTAATTAATAATTAATTAATAGGCGGGAATACCTATTCAAATGTAAGGCTAAACAAATCGAGAAAAATCAACCTCTGTATGTACATTTCGGCCTATTAGGCCTCATTAGCAGAGCTATAGATTGGAAGACCGCCTTGTGCGTGATTCGAACCCTGACTGTCAAGCTGACAGGCGAGGACCGTAACCCCTACACCAACCGGGCTTTCTTAGATTTTTTGTTTTGTTTAGAAGTAGGTTAAATTCCTCTTGTAGTGACTTCAAAATTAGGTACGACTTCAATTCAGCACATATTCTCCCAAATATATATATATATGTATATGCTCCCACTTCGTAGAGCTCTGTAGAAGGGACATTAATTGAAATTTCACCGCTTGGCGTATAGCTAAACCTCGACTTGTTTACAAAAGTCTAAGAGGCCTCTGGTGTTAATAAAATCATTCCGTGTAGGAATGTATCAATTAATTGTCCACTCAAAAATTGACAGCCGCTGATAGCCGCATGGGTAAGAGACTTGGCAGACGAAAATTCAGTCAGGTTTCGATCCCGGCTAGAGGTAGCTGTTAAAGTAAAGCCACACTTATGAGAAGTAAACTTCGAAACACGTGTATGTGGATAACTTATTTATATATCAACCATAAAATAAGATATAAAACACTCGAGAGCCTTCTCAAATTCGGGATCCTTTTTAAAGATAAGTCTGAATCATTTAAATAACACAAATTATAAAGCCTCATCTCAAAAATTCAGAAATCTATTATCTATATCTATTAATAATGGAGATTGTCTGTATTTCTGTCTGTAACAAAAACTATGTCATAGCTCTACGTCACCGCTTACGTCACAATATTCTTATGCTATATACACCCAAAATTTGAGTAAGCAATTTTAAAAATTGTTTTTTTACCCTCGTCCTTTTTTTTCTTTTACAGTAACAAGAAGTTAACTAAAAAGTTTACAAATAAATAAATACCTACGATTTTGTATAAAATTGATGTGGAAAATATTCAAAATAATTATTTGATTATTACATGCATGCAACATTTTATTTGAGAGGGACAGGGCTCAGTTTTCATTTCAAATTGTTTTATTTTTTTTTTTTTACTCCTTTAATAAATATGAGGATTTGTCTTACTTATGATACAAACCCTCTGACATTGAATTTTTGACTCCCATCCTCTCAGGCAATATCTTTCAAAATTAATTTTTACGACGCCCGGAGGGTGTTTTCTGTTGCTAGTATTAATAATGGAGATTGTCTGTATTTCAGTCTGTAACAAAAACTATGTCATAGCTCTACGTCACAGCTTACGTCATAATATTCTTATGCTATATACACCCAAAATTTGAGTAAGCAATTTTAAAAATTGTTTTTTTACTCTCGTATTTCTAATGAGGTTTTTGTTCACACTCGTAACAGATCCTGATTAGCACGCACAGATACTACACTCTGATCCTAGTGTATAATCCCGTCACATTTTGACGTGAATTATTCTAGGAAAGTAATAATTTTGAAAACCGTCATCATTTTTTTTCATTTTTTTTTTTTTTACTTCCATTGCAGAATATGAATTCTTGAAATGAGACGTCTTCAATTCTGGTTCTGACGTCTTTCATTCCACTTGGAATTCTAAAGACGCGGTGATGTCGCAGAAAAATCCATTACGAAGACTTATTGTCAGGAATGTCTTTTATGAAGACGCACCTGTGCTGCTATCTTTGTAACTCTGTAAAAGATAACTGAAAATTTGGAAAAGACACACACACACACACACACACACACACACACACACACATATATATATATATATATATATATATATATATATATATATATATATTTGAATTAACTAACAGTTTCTTTATCATAAATTGGTTTTGAGAGAATATTTTACAAGAACCAAATTGTATTTCAAGCAACATCACAAAGCATCTAGACGTGTTTTGTTATTGCAAAAAATTAAATTTTCTGAATATCTTTTGTTGAATATTGGGTTGAGTCATAACTGATTTTCGTTTTCGTAAAATATTCATGAATAATTTAACAACGAATTAATTTCAATCAATTCCAGGTGTTGGGTTAGTAAAATACGTCTATTTCTATGCGTGGAGTTAAGTAGGGGAGAGCCTATCTGTGATTGGAAATGACAATCACATGATGCGCCCATACGTTTTGGTGCCAAGAGCAGAGACAACTGGATTAGTTTCAAGAGCAGTCGACCAGAAATTATCCCCGAGGACTGACTAAAACAGAGGATACTAAATATCCAAAAATTCCCTCTCCATCAGACTGGTAAGTCTCCCAAACTTGTCTATATACAAAGGAAGTATGTTTATATTGTTAGTCATTGTTTTGTAGTTAAATAAACCGTTAGAATTAAACTAATTTTAATCCATTTATTTGTAGCTGTTAGTCTTAGAATAAATTCTATACTAACATGATATATATATATATATAAGAGAGTTTAATAATTTGCTTGAAGCATTGTGTATATATTGGTTAGGAGGTTGATTTAGAAGGCTATCACAATGCAGGTGTAAAGAAAAAAATAATAATACGGTAACAATTGTGTTAGGTTAACACACAACACCATTGTTACCGTATTATTATTTTTTTTCTTTACTCCTGCATTGTGATAGCCTTCTAAATCAACCTCCTAACTAAATATATATATATATATATATATATATATATATATATCCCACCCGCACGAACAGGATGTGACACAATGTCAATTTCTTAAGCGGAGTTTAACAGGGTTGAATTCAGAGTTTTCCTTATCCTAGATACCTTGCCAAGGTTAAATCTGCCCTACTATTTATCATACCTTTCCCAAGGGTACTAGCGTGATGTGAAATGCAAACAGCCTCGTCCAGGATAGATACAGTTATTTACACAACCCGTTCGCCAGGGATAGGATGTGGCAGAACATTGTAAGTATGGGACACCCAGTGAGGATCGAACTTGCTATTCAGTAGCAATGAGTTTGCGAAACTATCTTGCTAACAATTACATCACAATGAGACGCCCTTAATACCCAACCCGCTCAGCACTGGCAGAATATGATACGGGGTCACAAGTATGCGCATTCAGCGCGGATCGAACTCGCTATTCAGTAGTAATTGATCTGCGAGACTAGCTTGCTAACCATTAACCCACGATAAATCATCTTTTGTATCCAACCCGGTTACCCTGGGAAAGATATGACACAATGTTTTAACTGCCAAGCTAAGACTGGGCGAGTCAGAAATATCAGAAATAAAACTAGACAAGAGAGTAACTATAGTAATTTCTGCTACTCAGGAAAGGTACAAGGCGAATATATATGTATATTCGGGTTAATATTTATTGGGTGCAATGTGAAGATGTGGGTAAAGTTTACAAAATGTATTTTCAGGGAAAAGTGTTCGTGCAAGAGTTCGTAAAGTTGCCAGAGACGTTCGCTCGGCGGGAAATATGTTATATTATGAAATATTATGTTATATTGAGACAAGGTAACTTAGCTCGTGCTGGAGTTCCCTGGCATAGGTGGGGATCAGAGTGTAGTATCTGTTCCGGATGCTGTGCTCTGATTCTTCCCTGTCCGCCCGGTAAAGTACAATTAATAGCGTCGATACCAGGGGGGCCATCGCCCCAGACAATACCTACCCCCTTGGGGGCAGGGCTGAGGCGCCCCCCCTTGAGGGGGAATGCCGAAGGGATCGATGCAATTTTTGTTCTTTCCCACCAATGAGCATAAAACGAGGCCTTGTGCCCAGCCCATACAAGTGGGGTATGAGGCAAATACCCTTATCCCTGTGGGTGCCTAGACTAAGTGATGCTGACCTTAATTCGACCGCTGCTAAAACCGGACCGACTTCCGTGACTGCGGTTTCCGTTCTGATGACTTTTAGGACTCTAGCCCCTGGCGTCTGACTTTCAGGAACTAATAGGGGCAGATAACCCAAATTTCCGATAGCAAGGCGTGTGCAGGGTTAGGAACAGGCAGAGGCGCAACAAACACCACAGCGTTGCCAATAGCCGCACGAACAATTTCCCGGCGTCCCTAGCGCTTTGGGGACCTGACTTCCGGGATTACCCTCGCAGAGAGGCCGATCGCATTGGAGAAACGTCTCAATATGGGTGTGTTATAGGCTCAGTTTAGAATTGAAAGCCACAACATTCAGAAGAATGTTGTTAAAGTCAGTAGAGACCGGTACGCTGTGCACGCGCGTTCGGTGAATTGTAAAAAATGGAAGTAACAAAATCATCGTTGCGACTTGGAGACGCGCACAACGAATAAAGGCAAATTAAATAATCGATAGGTCGATCATGTATTATGTGCCTTGGTCGATCTATCTATCTATCTCTCTCTCTCTCTCTCTCTCTCTCTCTCTCTCTCTCTCTCTCTCTCTCTCTCTCTCTCCCTTTATATATATATATATATATAATCAATGATAATGATATTATGGGTATTAACTCATAACTATAAGTTTCATGCTTACGCAATCTTTAGATGAGTAAAACATTCTTTTTTTTTTACTCATCTGAAGATTGCGTAAGGATGAAACTTATAGTTATGAGTTTATAATATCCATAATATCATTATTATTGATTGTAAATCTGCTCTGCTTTATTAGCATTGAGCACCTTTTTATGCCAATACTTTTCTCATTTATTCTCTATTCATTCTCTCTCTCTCTCTCTCTCTCTCTCTCTCTCTATATATATATATATATATATATATATATATATATATGTATATATATATATATATATATATATATATATATATATATAAGTAAAGAGAAATGAAATGAATCCGACGGTAGATATATATATATATATAGATAAAAAGAGTATGAAAACACACAATATTGTTAAAAATGAATATATTTCATATCATATTCATAGCTAATATTGAATAATATTTCGACAATAAAAAATCATCATCAGAGCATGTTTTTAATCCGGACTCATCGAGTGAGAAGCAGAAAATCATATTTTGAGTCGGGAGAATTAGACATTTTTGTCTAAGCTCCCTGAAATAGTCTATAATGCAAGATCTATAAGTCTTTTGTTATTTATTTAAATATATATATATATATATATATATATATATATATATATATATATATATATATAAAATGATAATAATAATATTTTACATAAAAAGTAATTTTTAAATATTTAAATAAACATTTATTTTCTGATAAAAAAAATAGAAAATAAAATAGATAAATAAATTTTTTAAAAATCCGTTATTAACCGACCATGAATGGGTAAAAACCCTTCTCTTTTTTGAAAAAGAGAAGTTTTCTATTTTTAAATTTGAAATATGTCTTTTACTTTCAAAAACTGTTACAATGAAGATACAGTTCGGCAACATATACATATTATATATATAATTTTCAAATTAGGTATGACTTCAATTAAGCACATATTCTCCCAAAAATTGTCGGCATAGCCATATCAAACAAACTGTTTGCCTACTTTCATACTGTCGTGCAGCAAGTCCCCCAAAAGTAGGATATATGAATTTATAAACAAAGTGAGAAATCTGGAAAGACCAGCTAGTGTAATGGTTAGAATCTCCGACTGTCAGTCAGGCAGTTAGGGTTCGAATCACACTCAAAGCGGCTTCAAGTCTATATCTCTGCTGATGAGGTATAATAGGCCGAAATGTACATACAGAGAATGACTTTTTCTCGATTAGTTTACGCTTCACATTTAAACAGATATATTCGCCTAATTCATTAATTATCAACTAATTAATTTTCATATTAGGTATGACTTCATTTAAGCACATATTCTCCCCCCCCCCAAAAAAAAAAATATATATATATGAGTTCCTATCTATCTATGTTCCTATCTATCTCAATCTCTCTCACACTTTCACTATCTATCTATCTATCTATCTATCTATCTCAGTCTCTTCCTATCTATCTACCCCAATCTGCTTCTCTCTTTATATTTCTCTCTACCCCCTCTCTATCAATGTATCTATCTATTCCTCTCTTAAAGTCTCTATCTATCTATCTATTTATATATCTATCTCAGTCTACTGTTTAATTCTGTTCATGAATATCAGCTCCCCCCTCTCTCTCTCTCTCTATATATATATATATGAAAATATATTAATTTATGCAAGTACAAAATTAAAAAAACACCCTCCGGGCGATGTAAAAATAGATTTTTTAAACATATTGCCTGATGGGTGGGAGTAAAAAATTCAATGTCAGCGAGTTTGTACCCTAAGTAAGTAAAATCATCAAATTCATTAAAGGATTAAAAAATAAAACAATTTGAAATGTAAACTTTAAATATGTATCAAAATAAAACAAACTATATATAGATATATATTACCAGTCATATATTTATTAAAACTTGTTTTAAAAAACAATGAGGACTGTCTAATGTTGCATGTTCAAATTTTGAGTGTATTTATTCTATGTTATGACGATTTTGGGTAATGTGACGTAAGCAGTATAGAATACAATTCTATATTTTATATCAAAATAATAATAAATACGCGCACACATTTCTTTTCCCAAACTTAAGGGAAAGAAATTAAAACAAACACACAACACAATCCTTTTCCTAAACTTAAGGAAAAGTGATTAAAACAAATGTTTACATAAAAATCAGAATCGATTGGCTAGGTTAGCATTGCTTTCAACTACGTCCGCGCGTTTGCGCCAAAAATTAATTACTTTTCGATCCCATCTTCTAATTATAAAAGACAGACAAGAAATCAATAAACACACAGACTTCATCTCGCCGTCAGAGGACACACGACCGGACAACAACAAACAAACACACAAATCCCATCTCGCGGCCAGATAGAACACAACCAAGAAACAGGTGTCCGAACGAACGATTCCACCACCTCAACACAATTACGACACTCCTACTACTACCATTATTCTTACCACTTCGTTCTACATCAAGAATCCGTTTCAGCAGGTCGTATATACAAACTCGATTCTCATTTCTGTCCACCTCTAATCGAACTTTGACGAATACACAAGCATTTCACATTACACATTTCTTGACGAACTTTCCTAAACTCTACACACGAACTTTTACATTTTACATTACACATTTCTTAGAAAACCTTTCCACATCATATCTACACTATTCCTTTTGAACATTCACATATTTGTTAAATATTTACAAATGTATTCTCCGTCATTAATAATAATACAGGTCGCCTCTACAGCAGTGATGTAATTTTTGTTACAGACAAAAACCGGAAGCGAATCTCCATTATTAATAGAAGATTATTATTAATGTAACAATAGCCTTACAAATTGAGCTTGTAATTATTAATGATCATTGGATCCAGTAGATTGAAATGTTTGTTGTCTCTAGAGGTTTTAATCGCTTACACAAAGAAAAGATTATCTTTCATTAAGTGTCAATGACTGTGTTTCCGCATCTGTGTGTGTTTCCGTGTGTTTCCGTGAATTCTTTTTACGAAAATGATTGGCCAGTTTAATTAGTTGAGATTGATATGGTGGACAAAGTATTTCTACTTATTTATTTATTTCGTTTTGTTTGTTCGATGAGAGTGGGGGGGAGGGAGAAGAGAGGAGGTGGGTCGGTGGGTGTGGCATTTAGTATTATCTTTCTTAATGACTTTGATGTGGAAAAAGTTGTAGAATTGCAGAATAAGGAATAGAGAAAAAAATATGTTGGTTTCAAGCATAGGAGAAAGAAAGAAAGAAAGAAAGAAAGAAAGAAAGAAAGAAGAGAATTGAAGTGGCGAGTAAAACGATGAAATAAAAGAAAGAAAGAAAGAAAGAAAGAAAGAAGAGAATTATGGTGGCGAATAAAACGATGAAAGAAAAGAAAAAAAGAAAGAAAGAAGTATGGTGGCGAGTGAAACGATGAAAGAAAGAAAGAAAGATAATAATAATAATAATAATAATAATAATAATAATAATAATAATAATAATAAAGCGGACAATATCATGCAAGAAGAAATGAAAGGAAAAGTTAAAAAAGAATATCTCAGGAGAACTAGAAAACTTCTAGAAACCAAACTTAACAGCAGAAATCTGATCAAAGGAATTAATACCTGGGCTGTCCCCATTATAAGATACTCAGGACCATTCTTAAAATGGACAAAAGAATAACTCAGACAGATAGACCAAAGACGAGAAAATTAATGACCATGCACAAGGCTCTCCACCCTAGAGATGATAGAGATAGATTGTATGTGTCAAGAAAGGAAGGGGGAAGAGGTCTTGCCAACATAGAGGAATGCGTAGAAACCACAATCCAACAACTTGAAGATTACACAAGGAAGAGCAAAGACAAACTACTTATGGCGGCCAACAATAGTAGAAGTGACAGATGGACAAACAGAAAAACGACAAAGACTAGAAAACAAAAATGGGAAGAAAAACAATTATATGGACGCTTCAAACGACAAATAGAAGAGGTTGCACATGAAAAGACTTGGACATGGTTAAGAAAAGGAAACCTCAAAAGAGAAACTGAATCACTTATAATTGCTGCACAAAATAATGCCATAAGGACAAACTATATCAAAGCGAAAATTGATAGGACCCAACAAAATAGTAAATGTAGACTTTGCGGTAATAAAGATGAGACTGTAAACCATATACTCTTCAAATCTAGCAAACTAGCACAACGAGAATACAAAACTAGACACGACTGGGCTGGGAAGGTGATCCACTGGGAATTATGCAAAAAATTTAATTTTGACCATACAACAAAATGGTAAATGCATATACCAGAATCTGTTCTTGATAACGAAACGCATAAAATTCTCTGGGTCTTTGAAATAAAAACAGATCACCTTATCCCAGCAAGAAAACCAGACCTAGTGTTGATAAACAAAAAAGAAAGAACTTGTCAACTGGTGGATTTTGCAGTGCCAGCAGATCACAGGGTGAAGCTAAAGGAAAATGAAAATATGGACAAATATCTGGACCTTGCCAGAGAACTGAAAAAGTTATGGAATATGAAAGTGAAAGTGATACCAATTGTAGTTGGTGCACTTGGAACAGTCCCAAAAGGATTGGAAAAGGGTCTGGAATGTTTGGAAATCAGTGGAAGGATTGAAACCATTCAGAACACTGCACTGCTGCAATCTGCCAGAATACTCAGAAGAATCCTGGAGACCTGAGGAGACTTGCTGTCACTCAGACTCCAGTGAAAGACCATCAGCTAATGCTGATGTGAAAACTCAAAAGGAGTAAATAATAATCTTATTATAATGGAGATTGTGTGTTTGTCTGTCTGTAACCGAAACTATATCCCTACTCAAGTCACAATTCCCTTTGTTATTTATATCACATTCTCCATGATTTTATTTATATTTAAACTTCAATTATTAATAAAATTGTTTTACATTACTTACACTGTTGACCATATCTACATGATATTTACCGCGTACCCCACTTGTACGGGTCAGGCACAAAGTCCCTATTAACGTGGGACCACCCACAAACCGAAGCTCATGGGGTGGCGGATGAAAAATTGCGTCGATCCCGTCGGCATTCCCCCTCAGGCGCTGGGCAATAAACCCAGTCCTGCCCCTTTAAATCGAGGGGGCAGGTGTTGCCTGGGGGAATGGCCCCCTGGGATCGACGCCGTTAATTATATCAATGGTCCAGAGGCCGAAGCCACTGTTGACCATATCTACATACTAATAACATGCAATTGTATTTATATATACAACAAAATAGAGGTTTACAGTGTGAATGGGAAGGCTAATTTGCATATTGATCTTAAAAAATTGATTTTAATAAATATATGCTTAGTATTATTGATTTCTAATTGTTTGGTTTTATCTTATTGAATATGAGCAAAAATCTCGGGGATAAATCTTAAAAGAAATCCCTCAACAAGAAGAAATAACTGTAATATTATTCTTTACTTCCTATTTTAACTAAACAGTTTAATTAGGAAAATTTACCAATGAAAGACGGGAGTAATGGAAAATGATGGAAGAGTTAGTTTCAAAGTTGTTCTATTTTTCAATCATACCCCCTCTGTTCAAAATCTTTTTCATCTACATTCTTATTCAGTTTCATTAGCCTTTCTAATTTAATATGATATTTTATTATAAAATTTAACTAAAATACTTGCACCCGGAGGGTGCATATATTTGCTAATAATAATAATAATAATAATAATAATAATACTTAGAAATTTTAGAAGCAGATAATATCAAGCAAACAGAGATGAAATAAAAAGTTAAAAAAGAATACCTTAGAAGAACATGAAGGCTCTTGGAAACTAAGCTCAACAGCAGAAACCTAATCAAAGGAATAATTACATGGGCCGTCCCCGTTATAAGATACCCTGGGCCATTCTTAAAATGGACAAAAGAAGAACTCAGACAGATAGACCAATTGACTAGGAAATTAATGACGATGCACAATGCTCTACACCCTAGAGACGATAGAGATAGACTATATGTATCAAGAAAGGAAGGGGGAGAGGTCTTGCCAACATAGAAGACAATCCAAGGCCTCGAAGGACACGCAAAAAAGAGCAAAGAAAGATTACTTATGGCAGCCAACAACAGCAGATGTAATGTATGGACAAACAGAAAAAACTAGAAAACAAAGATGGGAAGAAAAACAATTATATGGACACTTCAAACGACAAATCGGTGAGGTTGCACATGAAAAAACTTGGACATGGTTAAGAAGAGGAAACCTCAAGAGAGAAACTGAATCACTAGTAATTGCTGCACAAAATAATGCCATAAGAACAAATTTTATCAAAGCAAAATTTGATAAGACGCAACGAAACAGCAAATGTAGAGTGTGTGGTGACAGAGATGAGACAATAAACCATATCTTAAGCGAATGCAGCAAACGAGAATACAAATCTAAGCACGACTGGGCTGGAAAAGCGATCCACTGAGAATTATGCAAGAAACTAAATTTTGACCATACAACAAAATGGAATATGCACAAACCAGAATCTATTCTTGAGAATGAAACATAAAATTCTCTGGGTCTTTGAGATAAAAACGGATCGCCTCATCCCAGCCAGAAGACCAGACCTAGTATTGATAAAAAAATGAGAATTGTCAACTGGTAGATTTTGCCGTTCCAGCAGATCACAGGGTGAAGATGAAAGAAAACGAAATAATAGACAAATACCTAGACCTTGCTAGAGAATTGAAAATAAAAATGTGGAATAACACACTGTTCTTATTTATTCAGCTTTGCTTTAATATGACCCACAGGCCTCGGGCGCCCTGTCAGGTTAAGACCCTCCCCCCAATGGGGCCACCCGTTGGCCGGGATGGGGGCGACCTGTGATGCTTAAGGACGGAATCTTGGTAGCTGAGCATACAAAACACCACTTTGGCATTACTTAGACTAGACGGGTGATTGGAGAGGACCCTTCCAAACAATCGGCTAGTCACGTCAAGCCATACGATTGCTCCGACAACCTCTCATGACAATCCCCAAACCCTTTTTATCATATATCTGCGATAAGGTGGTGGCTTGGGGTTTATAGTATTCTTGGTATGATGTTAATCTGCATATAATGGTGAGGTTCCAATTCTGGAGCTCAGGGGAGTGTGTAGTACCCCTTCATTGCCATTACTCTCACGTCCACTCAGACCCAGAGTTTTGG
Organism: Doryteuthis pealeii; assembly: GCA_023376005.1. NCBI lineage: Eukaryota > Metazoa > Mollusca > Cephalopoda > Myopsida > Loliginidae > Doryteuthis > Doryteuthis pealeii. The sequence goes on from CM042178.1 coordinate 42,098,312, forward strand.
CTCTTTCTTGGGCTAACGGGCGGTCAGAGAGGCCTCCTCCGATCAATCGGCTAGTCACATCAAGCCCTAGCACTTATATGATTACCCCAACCCCATTGCCCTTATGGCAAGCCCCAACCCTTTTTATCATATGGGTGCTAGAAGGCGGTGGCTGAGGATCTACGTCATGTGAATGACATTAAACTGATGGTGAGGTTCCAGTTTTGGAGGTCTGCGAAATGTGGAGCACCTTTTCATCACCATTGCTCCCTGGTCCACTCTGACCCGGAGTGGTAGTATCTGTTAGGGTCCCATCTATGGATTAAATAGAAAAATGTGTTTATAAAAAAACCCACTGAGTATCCATTAAGAATGACTATTTCAAAACTTTATCGGCATTAAATGACCCGCTGAGGTTAATATGCCGTAAAACAAACCAAATCAAACCAATCAGACCCGGAGTGGTAGTACCTGTTAGGGTCCCATATATGGGTTAAATAGATTTAAAAAAAAATGAGTTTACCAAAAATGTGTTTAAAAATGAGTTTGAAAAAAAATTGAATACCCAACAAGAATGAATAAAACAAAACATCTTCGGCATAAAGTATCCTATGTCATGCCGTAAAATCGAACCAACTATTCAAACCTCAGGTTGCCCAAGTGGTCACCCATCTAAATATTGAACAAACTCATCGCTGCTTAACTTCGACGATCTAGAAGCTAACCGGTGATTTCAGTGTGAATTAATCCAGGTTCAAAATTTTCATTCTGTTATTTACTAAGTTTTGCTGGTTATTTCCTAAAACTCCAACATAAAAAAGGGGTTAGGGTTAGGGTTTAGGATTAGTCTAATGGGAAAATAATGGGTAGATTAATTAACAGATAAAATTCATTCAGAGTTGTTCCCCTTTTTTAGGTTGGAGTTATAGGAAATAACCGTTTTGCTTATATATGGCACACAGGCCGCGGGTTGCTTAAAAGGTTACCCATCTTCGTATTGAATAGGCTCATCGCTGCTTAACTTCAGTGATCTAACGAAAACTGGTACTTTCAGCATGACTCGAACTTAAGTCACCAATTTGAAAATTCATTAAAGTTTCCAAATTTATTACGCCAATAAAAATACTATTTATAAAAAAAAATGAAATAAATAACAAAATATATTACAACTCATCGGTGGGTGGCCTAATGTTGGTATCAGCCTGACTGTGAGGGAGTCTATCCCCCCTTTGACTAGCGCTAGACCAATTGATTTGCGTCTGATGTGGAGCGCCACACTACCATCAGCTCCTCACTTTATCGCACATATCCCTGTGCTACTTATGCGCTGAGTTGGCGAGAGCCGGTATCGAACCAGGAATTTTGTGGTTTCCAGTTGACGCTCTACCGACGGAGCTAAACCGGTCTTAAAAAATCATATTTCACTACATTCTATTTCATCATGTTTTTATTTTATTTTAAATACAGAACAGTGCTATTTTTTCTTATTTAAAAAGAAAACAGCAAAAAATTAGTAGGGGTTGGAACGGATTGATAGCATTTCAATTTAATTAAGTGAGGATAATTGATTTGATATACGAGGAAATTTACTTACGAAATTTACTAGAACGAAATAAACTCGCAATAAGTCAAGGTACCATTGTATTAACTTGAGTGATCTAACAAGACTTATAAGTTGACTGTAATTCCCTCGTATATTTACTAAGCTTTGTTTCGATAATAAGGCCTTGCTTAAATGGTTACCCATCTAAGTAATGAACAGGCCCATTGCTGAAAACTTCCGAAATCTAGCGAGACCGGATGTTTTTAGTGTGCCATAAACACGTGGTTTTGTCACTGTTTTAAACTATTAAAAATTGAATATTATTTTCGTATCTTATTTTCGTATTTTAATAACTATTTTTTTGCTTTGCAAATTCTTTTTAATGATGACTATTCGATGATATTGTATATATTTTAACCTTCCTATTTCATTCTAAATTTTATAGAAGAAAATTTTGATGAACTTTAATCGATGATGTTTATTAAAATTCTAGGAAGGAGGACTAGCTTTGCTTTTTGGGGGAAGTACGGAATTATTCGCCCTTGTTCATTTCCTCTTTTTTTTTTTTCATTTTTCGTGTTTGCTTTGTTCGTTGGGGACATACAGGCAAATATTTACAGTTTTTATATATATATATATATATATATATATTTTTTTTTGTGGTGTCTTGTTCTTAGACCATTGTAAGAAAGAAAGTAAAAGGAATATGTAGTGTCTGTTTAGAAACACAAGATACGAAAAGAAATATATATATTTATTCATATATTATATATATGAAAGAATATAAATAGTAGTAAACGTAAATGAAGTAAGTATTGTTTTGTTTTATTTGTTTTATTTGTTTTGTTTTTGTTATAGTTTTAATTTATAAGCTTGATTAAATTTAAGATGTAGCTCTAAAAAGACTTTTTTAATTTAAAAACAATCCTTTTTCATTTTTTTTATCAATGTGAAAAATCAAAACTTAGTTGTGGATTTTTTTTGTTATGTTTATTTTGTTTCTAGAACTTATTTTTAGTTTATTTTAAATTTATTTTAATTTAAATTTATTTTTAATTCTTTATTAAAATTTATTTTTAATTCTTTATTTATTCATTAAAATTGATTTTAAATTCTTTCTTTATCTATGAAAACTTATTTCTAATTCTTATTTATTAGTTAAAATTGATTTATAATTTAAAATTTATTTCAATTATCATTACTTTATTTATTTCAATTATCATTACTTTATTTATTTTCTATTCAAATTATATTTTTTATTGGTTTATTTTTTTAGGCTATTTAGTAAATAGTATTTACTAACAAATCTTCAGAATATATCTGAGAAAATTTCGCCGGTAATGTACAGGGTAGTTCGAAAGTTTTGTCATCCCTACATCTTGTTTTAGCTTTTATTTGATATTTTTGTTTTAATAATATTATAAGTTACGTAATTATTTTACCTCTAAAAACATCTTTGAAGGAAATTTAAATCATTTTTTTAGAATTTCGGGTTATATTATGTATTCATTTTACCTCTAAAAAATATGTAGTGTGACAAGACTTTCGGACCATCCTCTACAACATCGACGACGCTACCTCGGAGATATTTCGGAAATGTTTTTATAATATAATTGATATAATGATAAATAAATAAAATAAGTAAATAATAATAATTACATTCAGCTTCCCGATAAGAGGAAGTTTCACTCATCGTTTTTTATTTTTCTTATTTAAAATATACATTTAAAAACCATGTGGTCAACTCCCTACAATGATTCATTCGTTCACATTCTACCATTAAATTTTTGGTAAATTTCCACAATTTTACCCGTTTCATTCCACACTATTATTTTATGCTCTTTTAGTAGATATCGTTTATTCTAAAACTTTTTTGAAATTATACCCTCCCACACAGAAATTAACTTTTTATTTCAATTTTTTTAAAGGTATTTTTTTCGTTTATTACGGGGGCGGGGTCTTGTATTTGTTATATATTGGTGTAATATATATTTTGTACAGGGTGATTGTAAAATAACTCCTTATTTTAAAAACATTATAATTTATTTCCGAATCATTATTTTTACAAAAAATAAATATAAAAACATGCATAACATGGAGTTTTATCTAAGTTTATATATGGCCTCCAGCATTCGCCTCCAGCCTCTCGGGAATTAGTTTAACATCCAGACATCTTTCTTTATAGGGCTTCGAATTTTCAAACAAAATAATCAATCTGAAAAGAAAAACAGATTTAATTGCCATATATTAAGGAACATGCATTAAAGAATTGAGAAAAATATAACTGCATATAAAAAATATAAATAGTTTAAAATAAGGAGTTACTTTTCAATCACCCTATATATTGATAAACCTTAAAAACCGCGCCAATTTCAAACACATTCTACTTGAAATGTACAAAAAACACGGCGTTCCATTTCAATTTTATGACAAGTAATGCCTGCTTTTCTTCTAAACTATGAATGGTCAAAATGCGTTATAATCCCTGGTTTTACATGTTAAATTCTCAATGTTAATCTCCCTTAAACATTGGTTCTCTTGCGGACTTCATAGAAATCTATCATCCAATGGAAAATAAACTAAAAAAAACAACGTTTAAAAAATATTTAGGTATTTTTTAAAAATGTAATTAAATTTATTTATTCAATATTTACTTTAAATCACAGTGAGTGGAAGAGTTTAATCTAGGTAACAATAATTGTGACGTCATCGACGTATTTTACAAAACCAAATCACTACTCCTGATTGAAAAAAAATTACCAAAAATCTGGGAATTATCCGATTATAATGAAATTTTCTGTGTTGATTTATCAATGAACGAATTTTATAATGCATCAGTTTTATTTAAAAACTTTCTGATTTCTTTTCAGGTCACTTAATTTTGCCCTCTTCCTATGGATATAAAAGTTATATATAATAGAAAATAATTTTAAAATCTTATTATAATGGAGATTGTGTGTTTTTCTGTCTGTAACCGAAACTATATTACTACTCAAGTCCCAATTCCCTTAATTATTTACGTCAAATTCTCCATGATTTCATTCTTAAAAGAATAAACCTTCACTTATTAATAAAAATTGTTTTACATTATTTATAATGTTGACAATATCTACGTACTAATAACATGCAATTGTATTTATATATACAACAAAATAGCGGTTTACAGTTTGAACGAGAAGGCTAATTTGCATATTGATATTTAAAATTTTATTTTAATAAATATGTGCTTGGTATTATTGATTTCTAATTGTTTGGTTTTATCTTAAGAAATATAAACAAATCTCGTGGATAAATCTTAAAAGAAATTTATTTACAAGAGAAATAACTGCAATATTATCCTTTACTTCCTATTTTAACTAAATAGTTAAATTAGGAAAATTTACCAATGAAAGAGGGGAGTAATGGAAAATGATGGAATAGTTAGTTTCAAAGTTGTTCTATTTTTTGATTATACCCCCTCTGTTGCAGATCTTTTTATCTGCATTCTTAGTCAGTTTCATTAGCCTTTCTAATTTAATATGATATTTTATTATATCAAAACTTAAATACTTGCACCCGGAGGGTGCATATATTTGCTAGTACTACTAAAGAAACTGAATTTTTTTCTCTTTTATTTAGCATATAAGTATGATGTTAACCTGTATCTAGTGGTGAAATTCCAATTCTGGAGATTTGGGGGGGAATGTGGAGTAGCCCTTCATTGCCATTACTCCAAGGTCCACTCTGAGTTGTAGTACCTGTTAGGATCCCATCTATGGGTTAAATAGAAAAAGTGTTCTACAAAAATACACCTGTGAAGCAGAATTGATTACCAACTGTTGTCTCACACTCTAACAATTTATTTAAAAACAAACTATTTACCTACTAATCATATAGGTAATTCCATGTCAAATCATCCTGAGCATGTCACCCACCCACTTCAATTTTTCTGAAATTTTGTCCATGTGTGGATTATGTTAAAGTTAGACAATCCCACAAATTTGAGCTTCCAATTCCAAAAATTGGTGGAGTTATGTTGATTTTTAGCTGTCCAAATTTTGGGGGGGGCGCATAAAATGGTGACTTTGTAATCTAGTTTTGTCTGTAAAATGAGTTCTAGAGCTTCCCCACTCCTAAAAATTGGTTTATAAAAGCATTTTTACTCAAGGAATCCATAAAAGTCTTAAAGTCTATCAATTTTAAGTTATTTGTGATTTCTGAATTTTTTCATAGCAAGGTCAATATCCCGATGTGTTATGCATGTATCACAAAAAATCTATTATTATTTCACATATATGGAGCCTTATTTGTATCAAAAAGATAGTTTGGTTTTTGCCAGAAATATTGAAGTTGTCCGGGGTGGGATGGGGTGACCTCGTATTTAATAGTCTATTTCTTCTGTTATGGGATGAGAGATTCATCATGGGAGATATCTGGAGTTATACCTCCCATATCATATCTTCTACTTTCTGAGTAGCTCTCTTCCTAGCTGGTATTTCTTCTATCTGGCCTGGTTATGGCTTTTTCTGTTGGCTGGTCTGGTAAAGTTCTCTGGTTATTTAGATACACCAAGGTTGTCATAGTTTTTAGAAACAAACTCAAGGCATATAGTTTTTTCGTGATCACATTTTATTCAGGCCTTAAATCTTAGGATTTTCTCAACCGTATGTGGGATCCAACGTCAAGTCCATCCTTACATCATGAGGGCTTGCGGCCGACTGACTCTAAACTAAAACCTTTTTCCACATTTTCGTAACTGGAAATTGAACGTTATGCTAAGGTTACTTTGCATGTCAATCATTCCAACAGTTCAGATTTGAATTCAACAACACCTGAACTCAAATCTGTTTCTACACTAACCGTCTAAAAACCGATGGTATGCCCATCAATAGCTTACAATATGCCATTAAACCAAACTGAACTGAATAGGAAGATGCTTAAGGAGGCATAACAATCAAATGAAAATAATAATTTTTTTGAGCAATTGTTATATAGCGGGTCTTGTCAACGTGCCGCAAAATTCACGGCACTAAAAAGGTATTTGTTGCGCGGCTGTCCTCATTGTTGATAAAAAGGTACAACACGTGAGATATATCATCATAAGGGCTTAGCATTTATTTTCAGGCTCGTCTTGTGGGTTGTTTCGGAGAGAAGGAAAGAGAAAGAGAGGACACTGTTAAATTACTGTAATCCCATACTAGGGACCAGAGGCTCATCCGAACTCTATGCCGCCAGAAAGCAAAACGAGACCGATCTTGTTGTTCATCGTTCCTCGTCACTACATGAGTTCCAGTTCAACCCCCGAAACTTCCGGTTGGCTTCCAATTCTCATCCGGGGGTCATACCTCGGTCAAATTACCGGCAACCCGTTGTGTGTCCACTACTCCTTTTTTTTTAACCTTTACTTTCTCTTATTTCTTCTTCCTCTCTTTCTATAGCAGTCAGCCCACAGTTTTATTTCCACTCTCAAATTCCGGGGGACCTTAACAATCATGTTACACAATGAAGTTCCTGTATGTGTTGTAGTTTTTAGAAAAAAAATAAATAGGAGGCATTACTTTTGGAACAATGCTCTAATGAGGTTTTTGTTCAGTGCTGACAAAAATGCATTGGCAATTGTTGTTACTATTTGGGAAAAACTGTTTTGTTGCAGAAAACTTGCTCTACCCAATGGCATTATTATAGTTTTTCTAGAAATAAATAGAAGGCATTACTTTTGGAACAATGCTCTAATGAGGTTTTTGTTCAGTGCTGACAAAAATGCATTGGCAATTGTGGTTACTATTTGGGAAAAACTGTTTTGTTGCAGAAAACTTGCTCTACCCAATGGCATTATTATAGTTTTTCTAGAAATAAATAGAAGGCATTACTTTTGGAACAATACTCTTATGTGTTTCTTGTTCATCACTGGCAAAAATGCATAGCCAATAGAGGTGACTATGAGGGGGAAAATTGTTTTATAGCTGAGAACTTGCTCTATCCAATGGTGTTATTGTATTCCCTCTATCTGTTGTAGTTTTTGTAGAAAGGAATAGAAGGCATTAATTTTGGAACAATGGGACCCCTTTTTGATTTCAATTAAGAAAGGACATTCTTCATTTACACCGGTTGTTTTAACAGACGATTTTTAGATTTTAAAAAAAAAAATTATAAAACTGAACCCTAACTCCTAACAAACAACCGGATATTGACGCTGTAAATGAAAAACATGTCCTTTCTTAATTGAGATCAAAAAGGGGTAATATGGTCCGAACAATGCTCTGTGGTTTTTGTTCATCATTGGCACAAGCGCGTAGTCAATGAAGGTGACTCTGTTGGGGGAAAGTAGTGTTTTGTAGCAGAAAACTTGCTCTATTCAACGGTGTTATTATGGCGCTTAACTTTGGTGATCTTTTGGTGAAGTGTAGCTAGTTCAAGATGTCATTTTGGGATTTAACTCTTCAGAAAGAAAAATCAAAAAAAAATTTCCCTTATCTGTATAGTAAAAGTCTGCATTGCATTTCTATATTATTATTTTCTCCATTACCGCAGACTTTTCATTAACATACTATTCTAGATAAGCATGAAAGAAATTATGGGTTATCGGCGTCTTCCATCCGACTGTCAATATATAATGGGCTGTGATGGCTACAGTGTAATTTGGGTGGGGGTGGGGGCTACAATGTAACTGTTTAGTAGAGGAAAAAAAAAATAAAGCAAATTACTGAAACTCTTATCTAGATGCAGTTTCTTGTTCGTCGCCGACAAAAATGGAGAATTCTTTAACTGTACGGAAAGATTCAGCTTTGTAGCTGAAAACTTGCCCTATTCATTTGTGTTCAGAGTGGTAGTACCTGTTAGTGTCGCATCTATGGGTTAAATAGAAAAATGTGTTTATAAAAATAAATTGAGTATCCATTACGAACGAATTCATTTCAAATCTTTGTCGGCATTAAATGACCCACTGGGGTTGCTATGCCGTAAAACAAACCAAACCATTTGTGTGATTGTTTTTCCTGTATGTGTTGTAGTTTTTTTGTAAAAATGAAAAAATAAAATAAATAAATAGGAGGCATTATTTTTGGAACAATGCTCTCATGAGGTTTTTGTTCATTGCTGGCAAAAATGTCATAAGACACAGGTGGTGACAAATAGGTTTTTGTAGCTGAAAACCTACTCTATCTAATGGTGTCATTATGCTCCCTGTATATGTTTAGGATTACCAGTACTTTACCTGAAATCTGTGGACATTGATAAATTTGCACCTTAATCGGTTCAACTTAGCAATTTTATTATGAATCAGATATAAAATACATCCACGAAATACATCCACGAAAATATACCTGTAAAGAAAACTTGAGTACCAACTTTTATCTCACACTCTAACAGTTTTTGGCATTAAATAACCCACAGGGTTATTATACCACTAACCAAAGTTAATGAACATTATTTATACTAACTAGCAAATATATGCACCCTCCGGGTGCAAGTATTTAAGTTTTAATATAATAAAATATCATATTAAATTAGAAAGGCCAATGAAACTGAATAAAAATGCAGATAACATGATTTGGAACAGAGGGGGTATGATTGAAAAATAGAACAACTTTGAAACTAACTCTTCCATCATTTTCAATTACTCCTATTCCTAATTTAACTATTTAGTTAAAATAGGAAGTAAAGAAGAATATTACAGTTATTTCTTTTTGTTAAGGGATTTCTTTTAAGATTTATTGAAGAGAATTTTGCTCATATTCAATAAGATAAAACTAAACAATTAGAAATCAATAATATTAAGCACATATTTATTAAAATCAAATCTTTTAAGATCAATATGCAAATTAACCTTCCCATTCACACTGTAAACTGCTGTTTTGTTGTATATATAAATACAACTGCATGTTATTTGTATGTAGATATGGTCAACAGTGGCTTCGGCCTCTGGACCATTGATATAATTAACGGCGTCGATCCCAGGGGGCCATCCCCCCAGGCAACACCTGCCCCCTTGATTTAAAGGGGCAGTGTTGGGTTTATTGCCCAGTGCCTGAGGCGCTCCCCTTGAGGTGGAATGCCGACGGGATCGATGCAATTTTTCACCTGCCACCCTGAAAATATTTTAAATTTTATTAAAAAAAGCAACCTCTTCAACAAAATATAACAGAACATAACCAATTATCTCCAGAGAACCACTAACTTAAAGTCTGAAATCCAAAATAACCTTTTTGGCATTAAATGACCCACAGGGGTTGATATGCCGTTAAACAAAACTCAAACTCAAACTCACCTGCCACCCCATGAGTCTCGGCTTGTGGGTGGTCCCACGTTAATAGGGACTTTGTGCCTGACCCGTACAAGTGGGGTATGCGGTAAATACTATGTAGATATGGTCAACAGTCTTAATGATGTAAAACAATTTTATTAATAATTGAGGTTTAAATAAAAATAAAATCATGGAGAATGTGATGTAAATAACAAAGGGAATTGTGATTTGTATAGTAATATAGTTTCGGTTACAGACAGAAAAACATACAATCTCCATTATAATAAGATTTTAAGATATCCCAGAACTTGAAACCTAGAAACTTTTATCAAAATGACTTTGTTTTGGCATTAAGTGGCCCGAAAAGGGTTGATATGCCGTAAAACAACCAACCGATCAAACCTTTTAAATGTGCTTGCTCATCTCTGGCATAAATGTATAATGCTGTTTTGTAGCTGAAAAGTTGCTCTATCCAATAGTGTTTTTGTATTGTCTATTTCTGTAGTGATATTTGTTGAAATTAGCAAGGACCTGTGGATATAGCACAATATAATAATTTAATTATTACAACGTTTAATGTTTACTTAAGAGCTATTGCAAAATAGTTCAATATCTAAAATTATAATAATCTCGATTTAACTCTCTCTCTCTCACTCTTTTCTTTCTTTCCTTCTTTTCATTATATTTGATTGAAACAGATTAGTGTTATTGTTTCCGAGCACTCACTCCCAGTCTTTCTCTTTCCCCTACTTTCTTTCTTATATTTTTTCTGTGTAGCATGTCCTTTTTCTTCTCTTTCTTTCTTTATAATAAAAACGGAATGGTCTATTATTTAGCTGAGGTGACAACACTCATAAGAAATAAAAATTTGGCGGATAAGCAACACCAGATAATCAGGATTTACATTTTTACATATCATCTTGGTTGATTTGGATGGTCTTATTTTTAACCAGAGGTTGTTGTAAGATGATAACGGTTGGAAAATTAAGGAACAAGGGTATTATTTGTTGAAATAGGGAGCATTAAAAATAATGAAAATATTACAGTTACAGGGAGAGATTAGAGAAATTAAGATTATCTACTTTACTAGAAAGAATGCCCTGTCAGCTGGGGTGTTAGAATGCATCGACTGCACCTCTGCAGAGTGGTTAGACTCCCTCAATGGGGCCACCTGTTGGCCGTGGGTGGCGACTTGTGATATACTTAAGGATAGAACCCAGGTGACTGAGCAGTCCATGACTTGCAATATTCCACTTTAGGCTTTTCTTGGGCTAGACAGGTGGTCGGAGAGGCCCCCTCTGGTCAATTGACAGGCCACGTCAAGCCCTAGCACCTATATGATTGCCCCAACCCTATTGCCCTTATGGCAACCCCCAATACTTCTTATCATATGGGTGCTAGAAGGCGGTGGCTGAGGGTCTACATGTCCTGGGAATGACGTTAAACTCTATCTGATGGTGAGGTTCCAGTTCTGGAGATTTGGGGAATGTGGAGCACCCCTTCATCACCATTGCTCCCTGGTCCACTCTGACCTGGAGTGGTAGTACCTGTTAGGGTTCCATCTATGGGTTGAATAGAAAAACATGAGTTGATAAGCAAAATTGTATTACGCATTATGAATGAATTTATTTCAGAAACTTTGTCGGCATTAAATGATCCACCGAGGTTGATATGCCGTAAAACAAAACAAACCAAACCGAACCTTTACTAGAAAGAAGAATGAGGGGGTGATTTGATTGCAACTTTTAAAATAATTAATAGAACTAGCAAGAATATGCACCCTCCATGTGTAAGTATTCAAGTTTTAATGTAATGGAAAATATTAAATTAGAAATGCTAATGAAATTAAATAAGAATGCATATAAAAAGATTACACTTGTTTTAATTATATTCTATATAAAATCATTCATAGGATTAATTTTGACATGTTAGAGAATAAAAGAATAATATTAGTATAATAATATTATTGGTGTAATAATATTACACCAAGTAATTATTTATTACGACATGATTTTGTTAAAACCCGTATGCAAATTAACCACACCATATATTATGTAATATATATGATACATTGCAGGATTTTAAATGCACTAATAATATGGGCTGTTTTGAAGCAAATATCACTCAGATTTTCATAGAGACTATAAGATTTATTCCATGTTAATGATTTTGACTATAAATTAAGTACTCATTGATAAACTTATGCAATTCCTGAGGGTATTGTGACTTAAGCTGTGAAGTAGTTTTGGTTACTGACAGAAAATCTCTATTGTAATATGGGCAGTTTTGTGGCAAATCTAACTTGGGTAGACTTTAATTGAGATCATCATTAATAAGATGCTAATTAAGATTTTCATAATTGTTGAGAATATAACTTGAATAACTAAGGAAATTGTGACATCAGTGGTGATATAGTTTTAGTTACAGATAAACAGTTCCATAATCACCATTATGATGAGACTCGCAGACTATTGTTATTGGGGTAGATTCTCATTTGGGTATCCCCCTAGTTTTGGCTTTGTGCCAAACAGAACTCCGTAAAGGTAAAAAAAATCAATACGCCATCTTTGTTAGTCGGATTTTCGGAATCGTTTGGTTTTGTTTTACGGGATATCAACCTCAGTGGGTCATTTAATGCCGATAAAGTTTTGAAATAAATCAATTCTTAATGGTTAATACAATTTTTTTATAAATACATTTTTCTAATTAACCCATAGATGGGACCCTAACAGGTACTACCACTCCGGGTCAGAGTGGACCAGGGAGCAATGGTGATGAAGGGGTGCTCCACATTCCCCAAACCTCCAAAACTGGAACCTCACCATCAGATAGTTTAACGTCATTCCCAGGACATGTAGACCCTCAGCCAGTGCCTTCTAGCACCCATATGATAAAAAGGGTTGGGAAAATCATATAGGTGCTAGGGCTTGACGTGACCAGCCGATTGATCAGAGGGGGCCTCTCCAACCGCCCGTCTAGCCCAAGTTAGGACCAAAGTGGAGTATTGCAAGTTATGAACTGCTCATCCACCTGGGTTCTATCCTTAAGCATCATGGGTCGCCACCCATGGCCAACAGGGGGCCCCATTGAGGGAGTCTTACCCCTCTGCAGAGGTGCAGTCGGTGCATTCTAACACCCCAGCCAACAGGGCGGTCAGAATCATTGCTTTACACAAAACTAAAAGTGGCTAATTAGCGTCGCCTGAGTAGAGGGGAGAGGGTGGTTTGAAAATAAAGTTAGTCTTGCAGATCCATTATTACTGAATCACAAGTTGGATCCTCACTGGATGCCCCATTAAAATCCCTATGTAAAAAAAAAAAAGACCTTGCGTTGATTCAGCCACTCTGAAAAGAAAAATTAATGTCTACTATTTAAAATCTTAAATGCAAAAGAAATTCTATGCGGTTATCATTTAAATTTTCTTTTTCAATTATCTTCACAAATATAAATCAAACCTTTATTTTTGCTCAAAACCCAAGCCCTGGTGATATTTAATGTGTATATATATTTACTTTGTCGTTAATTGTTTTATTTTTGTAGTTTCCTCCGGACATACATACACACACACAACTGCCATTTATATACATATAGATAGATAGATTTCTAATTATGGCAGACACTTTAAACTGAAAATTTACTGTCAAGGCAGATTTAAAAAATTAAGTCTATTAAGTAATTGGATTATTTTGCTAATAGAGTAATATATTTTTGGAACATACAAAATTTTAATTTTCACTTAGTTCTGATACATAGAAATTGGAGTGTAATATTGAACTTGGAGGGGAATACAAAGAAGAGTGATAAAACTAATAAAAAGAGTAAAAGATTACAGTTACAAGAGAGAAAGTATTAGAATATTTACCAAGCTGTGTCTAGATATGAAAATTGGAGTGGAATATTGAGATTGGATGCATTACAAAGAAGAGTGATAAAACTAATAAAAAGAGCAAAAGATTAGTTACAGGGAGATATTGAAGAAATTATGATTAACTACTTCACTGTAAAGAAGAATAAGAGGATCTAATTGAAACTTTCAAAATGATAAATGGAATTACAAATTAAGTTAGACTTTTAAAAAAAGTTTTAACTAGAAATTTATTGTCAAGGTAGATTCCAAAAAATTAAGTCTATTAACTAATTGGATTATTTTGCTAATAGAGTAATATATTTTTGGATCATACAAAATTTTAATTTTCACTTGGTTCTGATAATGTTTAGGCTTATACATGGAAATTGGAGTGTAATATTAAACTTGGAGGGAATACAAAGAAGGGTAAGAAAACTAATAAAAAGAGTAAAAGATTACAGTTACAAGAGTGAAAGTATTAAAATATTTACAAAGCTGTGTCTAGATATGAAAATTGGAGTGGAATATTGAACTTGGAGGGAATACAAAAAAGAGTGACAAAACTAATAAAAAGAGTAAAAGATTACAGTTACAGGAAGATGTTGGAGAAATTAGGATTAACTACTAGAAAGAAGAATTAGACATGATCTAATTGAAACTTTCAAAAAGATAAATAAAATTTCAAATCATGTTAGATATCTTTTTAATATTTCTCCTCGAACTGGAAATTTACCGTCAACGCAGATTTCAAAAACCAATTAACTAATTGGATTTTTTTGCTACTATATATTTTTTTCTTTTTACTTTCAGAAAAAACCAAAGGAACACTATCAGCACAGATTCCCTCGACTTTCTCTTGCCATCCATCTCTATCAGCCTTCTAGACGTCATCTAGTGTCCATGCAGAGCTGATGAATGAAAGTCCTGGTTGACCAACACTGGTGTGTCCATGTGTAGGAGTCCACAAGTACATCACTTTCTAAAGCGGAATACCTCTCTACAAAAGAAAATGAACATTTTCATTTCTATAAAAAAGCTTTAAAAAATGTAAAAACAAAATATTAATACATTAGGTAGGTGTTCTAAAAAGAAAGAAAGAATTAAAACAATTTTTTTTTAACTATCCCTCTAATTCTTGGAGAAAATGTTTCAAAAAAAGAAACCAAAAAACATTTGAATTCAATTCTTGGAAGATATTTCTCTGAGACCAGCATGCCAGTTCCACCCCTTTCAGGATTGTTGGCATCGATGTCAAAGACAACTAGTTAAAGAATTTTGTCTGAAGTATTACTCTACAAGAATCATCCTGGTTCCAAATATAGAATGGAACCAATTTCCAATTGTATATCTAATTCTTCACCACAGAAAGGTGCCATCTCCAAGACTATACATTCCAACCGAAAGGAATTTGCATCTACCATCAAGGATTATTTTTCCTCAGCCAATAATGGTAACCAAGTTAAAAGGCATTCTAATAATGGACAGATCTCCCTCATCTTATCACCCAGCAATTCCAAGAATGTAAGTGACAAAAACACCATTGTCATAAAGAATTTATTCAAAGATGTTACCCTTGAAAAATGCAATGCAACTGATATTGGTAAAAAGGAGTTGAGTAACTCTATATCTGTTGAGTGCAGTAATTCCGATGGTTTGTTACCAGCCAAAGACTTTCCTGAAGAATTACCAGTGGAAAATAGCAGAATTTCGGACAAGGCTTTAAAAACCGGAACCGAACCTTGTTACAGTGTAAATTCTTTGAAAGAAATCTTGCCAAAAACTCCTCCCAAAACCTTGGATATTGATCACGGACCTTCTCCAAGAGATACCAAAACTGTTTTTGCTGAGAATTCTTTGGAACCCATTCTGACAGAAGACGTTTCCATTAACGTTGAAAAGAACAGAAACCATGAAGAAATCCAGTCAAAGAATTCTTATGGTGTTCTCAAGAAACTTCTAACTTTAGATGATTTTTTTGACCTGGGAAATTGTAGCTCAAACCCTGAAAGAATTTTGTCAAAGACTTGCTTGGATGCCAGCAGAATTTCGGACAAGGCTTCAAAGACTGCAACTGATCATTGTTACAGTGTAGACCCTTTGAATGAAGTCCTATCAAAAACTCCACCCAAAATTGTGGACATTGTTCCCAACCCTTCTCCAAGAGATACCAAAACTGGTTCTGCTGAGAATTCTTTGCAACCCGTTCTGGCAGAAGACATTCCTGTTAACATTGAAAAGAGTGGAAACCCTGAAGAAATCCAGTCAAAGAATTCTTCCAGCATTGTCAAGAAAGTTCTAACTTTAAATGATTTTTTTGACACAAAAAATGGTAGCTCACACCCTGGAACAATTTCTTCAAAGACTTGCTTAAATGCCAGTACGAAATATATGAATTTGCCAAAAGATGTTTCTGATGATTCCCAACAGCGTCAAACTGAGGATTTGGGCAGTGATCAGAATATCTTGACAAAAGAGTCTTTGAGTAAAGAAGACACTTTTGTAAATCAATCCAAGAATTCTCTGATAGTTCCCAAAGTTGCCAAACAACTGTCCGCAAAGAATACAATGCAAAAGTTTGTCTCTCTGTTAGAAGCACCAAAAGATGTTTTTTCTGGTTCCGAACGGTGTCGAACTGAGGATTCGGGCAGTGATGAGAATATTTCAGCAGAAGAGTCTTCGAATGAACAAGATTCATCCAAAATTCAGTCCAAGAAACCTTTAATTGTTCCCAAAGTGGCAAGGCGAATGTCCGAAAAGAATGCAAAGGAGAAGTTTGTGTCCAAGCGAGAAGCTGCAAGCCGTAATTCCAAGAAATGGCTGCAACGTAAGAAAGTAATCTTAGATGATGATTTTCTCAACAAAGAATGGCAGAAATCAAACAGCGCCTCAGAAAGTGAAGATGATACCAATTCTAAGGGTCGCCATGAGTGTCACGTCTGCCGGCGTTCATATGTATACTTTAAGAGTTTGAAACGACACCTAAATACACATTCAAAACGCAGCAGAAGTGTGTTCGCCTGCCAGACTTGTGGCCAAACTTTTGGTCAAAAGTCTGATTTGAAAAAGCATATGCGGTTACATAAAGGCAAAAGAGTTAAAAAATGTAATGCAACTGATATCAGCAGAAAAGAGTCTTTCAATTCTGCATCTGTCGAGTGCAGTAATTTCGATGGTTTGTTATCGCCCAAAGATTTCCCTGATGACTTGCCAGTGGAAAATAGCAGAAATTCGGACAAGGCCTCAAAGACTGGAACTGAACTTTGTTACAGTGTAAATTCTTTGAAAGAAATCTTGCCAAAAACTACTCCCAAAATCTTGGATATTGATCATGGACCTTCTCCAAGAGATACCAAAACTGGTTCTGCTAAGAACTCTTTGGAACCCATTCTGACAGAAGCCGTTCCCATTAACGTTGAAAGGAATGAAAACCCTGAAGAAATCCAGTCAAAGAATTCTTATGGTGTTCTCAAGAAACTTCTAACTTTAAATGATTTTTTTGACCCGGTAAATGGGAGCTCAAACCCTGAAAGAATTTTGTCAAAGACTTGCTTGGATGCTAGTAGAATTTCGGATAAGGTCTCAAAGACTGCAATTGAACATTGTTACAGTGTGGACCTTTTGAAGGAAATCTTGCCAAAAACTCCTCCCAAAATCTTGGATATTGATCACAGACCTTCTTCAAGAGATACCAGTACTGGTTCTACTGAGAACTCTTTGGAACCTGTTCTGAGAGAAGTTGTTCCTGATAACATTGAAAAGAATGGAAACCCTGAAGAAATCCAGTCAAAGAATTCTTCAAGCATTGTCAAGAAACTTCTAACATCAAAGACTTGCTTGGATACCAGCCAAAAAACTAAGAATTTACCAAAAGATATTTCTTCTGTTCCAGAACAGAGTCGAACTGAGGATTCGGGCAGTGATCAGAATGTCTTGACAAAAGAGTCTTTGAAGAAAGAAGTTGCTCCCAAAAGTCAATCCAAGAATTTTCTAATAGTTCCTAAAGTTGCGAAGCGACAGTCCGCAAAGAATGCAATGCAAAAGTTTGTCGACCTGTTTGAAAGACCAAAAGATGTTTCTTCTGATTTGGAACAATCTCAAACTGAGGATTCAAACAGTGATGTGAATATCTCGGCAGAAGAAGATGCTCCTGAAAGTCAGTCCAAGAATCCCCTAATTGTTGCCAAAGTTGACAAGCAAATATCCAAGCAAGAAGCCACAGGCCGTAAATCCAAAAAATGTCAGCAAAAGAAGAAACGGTCCCATGCAGACAAAGAATGGCACAAATCGAACAGCGCCTCAGAAAGTGACGGTGAAGAAAATTCCAATTCTACATCTACGGGTCGCCATGAATGTCATCTCTGCCCTCGTTCATATGTCCATTATAAGAGTTTGAAACGACACATAAATGAACATTCAGAAGGCAGCAAAACGGCGTTTCCCTGCAAAAATTGCGGCAAAGCTTTTAGTCAAAGGTCGGATTTGAAGAAGCACCTGCCATTACATGACCGTAATCTGGCATTCAAGTGTGAGAAATGTGGAAGTTGTTTTACGCAGTCGTCAGCTCTGAAGAGACACGAAAGAATCCACTCAAATATAAAACCGTTTTCCTGTGAGGACTGTGGCGCATCTTTCACGCAGAGCGGCACTTTAAAGCGACACCAGAAGATACACAAGGAGATGCCCGAGGGGGCAGAGGTGTTAAAGTGTGAATTTTGCGAAGATTCTTTTAAAGAAAAACATCACCTCCAGGCGCATGTAAATTCGTTGCACAGTAATGAATCCGCTGAGAAACAGCGTACGTTCACCTGTAATATATGCGGTGCAACTTTTTTCCGGCATAGTTCTTATTGGCTTCATAAAAAGATCCACGAGAGAAACAAAAGCGTTGACTTTAAATGTGAAGTCTGTAGCAAAATGTTTTCTAACAACTCTAATTTGACCCGGCACGTTAGGACAATGCATCCTGAGACGCCAGAAAATGCCGAAACTGAAAGGCCGTTTGAATGTTCTGTCTGCAATGGACGGTTTTCGAGCGTCGTCAGCCTTAAGCGGCACATGACGTCACACTATGACAGAGAAACGCATAGTTGCCATATCTGCTCAAAAGTATTTACGCATAAACAGTGGCTGAGGAGACACCTGCTTTCGCATCCGCACAACCAACGGTACGCCTGTGAGCAGTGTGGCCGATCGTTTCGGGGATCGTATCAACTTGGAGTGCACAAGAGAAAGACAGGCGGAAAATGCACGCGACCGGTGGGGCTGGAATCTTTCAAGGCTAAACGTGAAAACCTGAAATAT
Source organism: Doryteuthis pealeii (assembly GCA_023376005.1). Taxonomy (NCBI): domain Eukaryota; kingdom Metazoa; phylum Mollusca; class Cephalopoda; order Myopsida; family Loliginidae; genus Doryteuthis; species Doryteuthis pealeii. The sequence continues at coordinate 42,117,203 of CM042178.1, forward strand.
GTGTGCAGACACTGCAACAAGAGATGCTCTTTGTCGTCCAGGCTGGCCATACACGTGCGAAAACAGCATCCAGATGTGGAGGTCTTTACGTGCGACGTATGTGACAAGGGCTTCTGTTACTATCTGGATTTCTTGTCCCATCGCAGGACACACCGCAGTATTCCCTATCAGTGCAAAACCTGTGAAGTGGCGTTCCCGCGACGCAAGGAACTTCTTGAGCACTGTAGAATGCATTTGAATTCTTCGGGTGTTTCAGTTGCGCCCTCGGACGCCCTCGATCCATCTTCTACTTCGAAAGCCCCAAATGACAACGCAATTCTTGAAAAATCTGCCGAACCAGGAACCGAAACAAATCTAGGGAAAGAACCAGGAGGTATGGTTTCTTGTTCCCAAATGGAATTTGAGAATTCTACCGGGACTGAACCTTTTTCTGTTGTTGGGGCTCTAGATGCTGAGTGTCTGTCGAATCCTGAAATGCCTGTGCAGAATTCAAAGAGTTTGAAGAATCCTGAAATGCCTGTACAGAATTCAAAGAGTTTGAAGAATCCAGAAGTGCCTGAAAAGATTTCGAAGGCTCTGAAGTGCCAATCTTGTCGTCTGGTATTCCTTACAAAACTCAGTTATTGGAAACATTGTCGGTTGGTGCACGACGAAAAGAAATACCTGTGTCAAATCTGTGACAAGGGCTTTGATCAGCTGGCACGATTCAAAATTCACTTGAAGAATTTCCATCCAAAACCAAAGAAGGAAAAGAAGAAGAAGAAAAAATCTGATAAACTAATAAAACCAAAGACGGCGCCAAAGTTTGATCCTGCCAGACTTGAAAGGCTTCTTCGGGAGAAAGTAAAGGAAACAATGAAGAGATCAAAACTGAAACAAAGATCTTCGACTTCTCTTGGCGCCAAGAAAAGAAGGAATAGGACGTTCACAATGAATTCTTATATTATTGATTAAGTTTTTATAAAATTGTTGATTTTAATTCATTTATGGACCAAGAAGTAATTCTTTTTCTGTGTGTATATATGTATATGTGTGTGTGTATATATATGTATATGTGTGTGTGTATATATATGTATATGTGTGTATGTATATATGTATTAGTGTGTAAGTAGACGTATGTATATATGAGTGTGTATGTGAGTATGAGTGTGTGTGTATATGTATATATGTGAGTATGAGTGTGTGTGTATATGTATATATGTGAGTATGAGTGTGTGTGTATATGTATATATGTGAGTATGAGTGTGTGTGTATATGTATATATGTGAGTATGAGTGTGTGTGTATATGTATATATGTGAGTATGAGTGTGTGTATATGTATATATGTGAGTATGAGTATGTGTGTGAGTGTGTGTGTATATGTATATATGTGTGTGAGTATGAGTGTGTGTGTATATGTATATGTGTGTGAGTATGAGTGTGTGTGTGTGTATGTGTATATGTGTGTGAGTATGAGTGTGTGTATATGTATATATGTGTGTGAGTATGAGTGTGTGTGTATGTATATATGTGTGTGTGTATGAGTGTGTGTGTATATGTATATATGTGTGTGTGTATGAGTGTGTGTGTATGTATATGTGTGTGTGTATGAGTGTGTGTGTATATGTATATGTGTGTGTGTATGAGTGTGTGTGTATATGTATATGTGTGTGTGTGTATGAGTGTGTGTGTATATGTATGTGTGTGTATGAGTGTGTGTGTATATGTATATGTGTGTGTGTGTGTGTTGTATATGGGTATGTATATGTGTGTGTGTGTGTGTTTGTATATGGGTGTGTGTATATATGTGTGTGTGTGTGTTTGTATATGGGTGTGTATATGTGTGTGTGTGTGTTTGTATATGGGTGTGTGTGTGTATGGGTGTGTGTATATGTGTGTGTGTGTGTTTGTATATGAGTGTGTGTGTGTTTGTATATAGAGTTTGTATATGAGTGCATGCACGTATATATATATGTGCGTGCGTGAGCATGCGTATATGTGTGTGCATGTATGTATATATGTATATATATGTCTATATATGAGTGTATGTGTTTGCGTATATATGAACATATTTATATATATATATATAATGTTTGTGTGTGTTTTTAAGTATTTGACTATATATGTATACACACAAGCAACAATCTTCAGCATTACCTTCAGGGAAAAAGATAATAAATCCAAAACTTTTATTTACCTCAATTAAACACCTTTGTTTATTTGTTTAATAAATGAACAATACTTAAGAAAAGTTGTAGAAATTAAATTCTCAAAAATTGTAGAAATTAAATTCTCAAAATAAATTTTTAAAAAATAACCCCCCCAAAAATACCCATTGGTAACCTACCTTTTATCAACCGAGGTTGTTTTCTTTTTCTTTTTTTTAAATGGGTATTATTCGCAGAGTTCCGTCCCGGTCTCCTGCCTTAAAAAACGCTAGGTGGTGTTAGCTTAAAAAATATAAATTGTCGATAAAAATTGCCTTCAATGAAATATGAAAAAATGAACCGACAAAAAACAATTTTTACATTTTTTTTATAAAGATAAATTTGTATGATTTTTATAGGTTTTGATGAGAGATTTTTAGTTAAAGAACCATGAATACAGAATTCTGCTAAAATATATCAACAAAGAAATTAAACCTGTGGTGAGAGAAAAAAAAAAATTAATGGTTTACCATAAAATAATTTTTTTTTAAAATTAAAAATGACCTGACATTTTTTATTAAAATATAAAAGAATACCTAAATACTCAGATTTTCTTTTATTTATGTTTGTTTAATGTCTTGTTTTTAGTTTAAATAAACAAGAATATCTAAATATTCCATTGAAGGCGTTTTTATTGACAATTTTTTAAAAGCTAACACCGCCTAACATTTTTTTAAGGCAGGAAGCAGAGACAGAACTCTGCGAATAGTACTTTTAAATGTCAGAAAATGTTTGTGGTGTTTTTTTTATTTTATTTTTTTTTTTTTTTTTTTTTTTTAAATACCCATAATAATCAGTTGTTCTCAACCGGGGACCATATAACATTTTTTGGGGTACCAGGCAAGTAAAATGTATTTAACTATAAAAATATAATGGGATTTTTTAAACATCGAATGGCTATGGGACAGTCCACCAGAGTAAAATAGGATTAAACGGGGGTCAATAGATAAAAAAAAAAGGTTGAGAACCATTGATCTAAGTAATTCAATAAGTTACTAATAAAAGATTACAAAAAAAAAAAATCTTAGCTCTAATGAATATTTGGACCAAGTAACCAATAAGCACCCAAAATCATCAACTTAATGAAAGGTTCATATTTTAACCCATTTAAGTTTCGCTTTCAAATATTTAAAAATAAATGAACAGCGGATGTTTGCAATTATATTGTATCTAACAAAAACAAATTTTACAAATTGTGTGATACTATTTCTGAACGACATCCTTTCATTTAGATAAGCATAAAAATATTTTGTAAATAAAAACTATTTTTATTTAAATAAACATAATTGCATTTTTCTTCTGATTAAGTAAAAACTATTTTAGTATAAAAACGTCTTTTGTCTATTTTTAAATCATCGTAAGTATTGAAAAATATTCATAAATTTCTGATTAAAAAGTATTTATTTAAAAAAATATTTTGCTATTGAATTTTAATTTGATTACGTGTACCAACCATCTATTTATTTTCTTTATTGTGAGTTCAACATCTCCATAAATTTCTGATTTTTTAATCATTTGTTTACAAAATTTTGTAAGCAGAACTTACCGGTGATGAGTTAAAATATGAACCTTACATTAAGTTGATGATTTGGGGTGCTTATTGGTTACTTGGTCTGAATATTTCTACTTTTAATATTTCAATATGGTGCTGATTACTGTAGAAATTTCATCATCATCATGTCGCGCAATTAGCACGGATATCCATGACAATCTCTCACCAACCTCTCTCATTTTCTTTGTCCCAGCGAGGCACTCTGCGCAGCATCCAGTATCCGTGCAGAGTTGGTCAACGTAGGTCCTTGCTGGGTGGCCCACATTAGGATGTCCATGTGTTGGCTTCCACAGGAGAAAGTCGCTAATGAGTTCGTCCTTGATCCTCCAGCATGTCTTGTCCGTCTGATGGTTTGTGAGATAGGGGGCAGGTGGCCATGCAACTGCTTCATTGTGGGGTGCTGTTTCCACGAATTGTTCAAGACTGCATGTAGCAGCTCCCATCTATCTTATTCTCCAGGCGCCTTGTTAGGGTCCAAGTGGTGCAGCCATATAGCAGCACTGATACGACCACAGCTTGGAAGATTTATCGTTTTAATTTATGAGTGAGATCGGATTTCCATATGACTGATAATTTGTTTATAGCCGACCATGCCTTCCCTATTCGTGTATTAACATCGCTTTCTGTGGTTGAGAATTCTCACTAATAGGCCAGTCCCAAGCCGATTTTCGTTCAGTTCTGTCGGATGTAAAAAGTGGCCAGATAAGTTGTCCTTAATTAGTAAAATAAAATCACCCCAAAATTCCATACAAAATAAAAACTTTTATAATATAAATATTGAAATGAATATTAAAATAAATAAATAAAATATGTTTAATATTGTAAAATAACGGGTGCAAGAAAAATAACCATTATACCACGATGAGACGTGTTCTTTTACCCCACCATTTTATTTTTCTTGTACCTGTTATTTTACAATACTAAATATATTTTCTTTATTCTTTAACAAATAAAGAAAATATATTTAGTATTGTAAGAAAAATAAAACATTTATTGCAAAAACACGGACATAAAATGAGTGTTCAGTTTATTTTATGGTAGGAATTACGAGCAAATAGTCCTTTTTTACCCAATACTTAGCAAAAAGAAAAAAATGTTTTATGTGCATTTTACCTTCAGAAAAGTATTAAAAAAGTGGTAGTGAATCTGATAGTTCACTACCCCCTTTTTTTATACTTTTTTGAAGGTAAAATGCACATAAAACATTTTTTCTTTTTGTTAAGTATTGTCACTTTCACTTGAGGTGGCCATTTTTTTACTTTATATATCGAATACACGATTCTCATTGGCTAATTATCATTTCGGAGCTACTTAGTTTTTATACGTATTTTATTACAAATTAGCCCGTTTAAATGGTAATTTTTAAAAATTTTTATTAATAATTACGTTAAAATCATTTTGATATGTATTTCGATTGTAGCCTATAATAACAATTGTTCTGACATGGAATTTATGGATCACTAAAATATCACTGGATTCTCAATTTAATTTTTTTTTTTTTGTACAGACCCCCCAGTAATGTTAAATGGCCCCCAGGAACCATGTGGACCCCAATTTAGAACCACTACTGTAATGAATTGCGACTAAGTTGATAATAGCCATTTGTTTGCATACAATTGGATGATATTAAGTATTCCTCTCTAATATTAATCATTTATATACAAATATATGGTAGGTGTGGCACTCCACCTCAGACACAAAAACAATCTCCTTGGTCTAGCACTAGTGAAAAGGGGATAGACTCCCTTGTTGATTGGCTGATACCGACTTTAAGCCTCCCCGATGACTTTACTTTTTTTTTTATATGGTTTAAAGTAACTATTCCTATTTAAAAATGATTTTTTTTTTTTTGCAAGAGTAAGAACCCCTTCCCCATGGGGTTTCATGTTTTTTAAAACAAGTTTCAATAATTAAATATCTGGTTTTATTGATTTATATATAGTTTTTTCATTTTGATATACATTTAAAGTTATCTAACATCTTGCGTTTATTAGAAAATTATTTACGAACAAGAAATAGGCATATATCCTCCTTTTACATTAAATTTGAACAGGTTTGTGTATTTAACTGTCCCCTATCTACACATATTCAACACTTCTAAGATTTGTTTACATTTTGTTATGAAAAAAAAAAAAAATTATGTAATTTCGGACGTTGGTAAAATCCAGATAAGATTTAACAAGTATATCTTTTAATACACTAAAATTAAAATATTTGTTTATTTTAATAAAATTTTGTAGAATTATGTGAAAATTGGTGTATTTTTTAAAAAATTACTTAACTTTTTTTTTTTTTTTTCCGTCCCTATATGACACGTCTGTCAAACTGTCGCCTGATAGACGTGTCATATAGGGACCAACAATTTGATGCGTAAAATTACTCAACCCCATATTTAACACAAACTTGAATAAATGTTAATATCATTGTCAAAGTTTTTAAACCATTCAAAAGAAGAAACATAAAAAAAAAATCCAGATGATTTTTTAAAATGTTTTTCAGCCTTCAAAAATTATGAATGAAAACAATGTTTACATTTTCGCACCATTGAATTTTAATGTGACCAAATACAAGTTACGCCTAAAGACTTTTTAAAAATTTTATGAAAAATCAAGAGTAAAATTTTCACGAAAATTTCAATATTTATTCACCTTTTTAGATGAATTTGTTTAGAATAGTTTTTTCCTAAAATATGTTAGCGTAAATATTTATTTAATTTTATGAAATCCGAACAAAATGTATTTTATTTCTCTGAATGTTTGAGATGAGGCTTGAAGATCAGTATTATCTGCGTTATTCGGACTATTGTCCCCATCTTCATTGTTATTTGTACAACGTTTCGGCCGATATGCCCTCCGACCTTCTTCAGGTATTTCTTGTCGGACTCCGAAAAGAAGGTTCCCGAGTCCGAGTCCCGAGTCCGAGAAGGTTCCCGAGTCCGACAAGAAATACCTGGAGAAGGCCGGAGGGCATATCGGCCGAAACGTACAAATAACAATGAAGATGGGGACAATAGTCCGAATAACGCAGATAATACTAAAATGTATTTTACTCGTACGATTTTTAAAAATTTCTATAAAGATAAGAGTTTGAATAATTAAATCAGAAATTTTTAGAAATGTTTTGGAGGTCCCTACTGTTGTATCTCAGTGGAGTGAATATGATGCTTTTTAAGTAATTTAAAAAAAAATATTAAATGTTTTATTTTATTTATTTAACCCCTCCCATGCAATATCTTTAAAAAAATTACTTTTACACTGCCCGGAGTTTGTTTTTTTATTATCACAATAACTAAAAAAAACCCAAATGTATTACACAAATGAATAAATCCATACATTACACAAATAAATAAATTAATATGTAAACGGGAAGTTAGGATATATATATATATGAGATGTGCAAAAATGGAAGGTGAAGAACATAATAACGTATACTTTAATGTGAATAAGCGGAGAACGAAAAGTTAATGAAGATATGATGTATTTCATATAGAATATTAATGTTAGAAAAATAAGAAAATTAAAACAATATATAAATACATATAATCCATATATATGCATATCCACATATAATCATACATAGACATATATATATATATATATATATATATATATATGCACATGCATTGATCTCGTCATTTGCTTTTCGTAAACAAACGCGCATATAAAAAAAAATTAACGGTTAATAGCATCAGATTCACACAACCACTATACACTTAACATCTTTCATTTTGTTCCTCACATAAACATTACTTAACAGTGTCCTGAAGATGGTACAATATACCGAAATGCTTAAGTATTGACACTAAAAATTGTTTCCTGATCATAACATCCTGTGTTTGTTATATTTTTAAAATATTTTCTTCTCATATTGTCGGATTAATTTCCTCACCGTATTTCCATATATATATATATATATATACACCATTGAACGGAAGGAAAAACTTAAAAAACCCATCATTCTGTAATAAATTTATTTCAACTAAAACTCCCCAAAGGAAATTTAGCCTCATCAGACAGGTCACCACAAAAAATGAATTAACAACCTGAATTTTTTTTTACCCAGAATCCACAAGTGTGTTAGAAGCAAATATCACCTTGACATAGAAATATCAGCATGGCATGTTAAACGTATCTATTTAAACAGGAAATAATTGGAAGTGTATGTCAGGAAAAAACAAGAAATAATCAGGATGTTAAATTAAATATATATATATATATATATATATATATATATTGTAGACCATAATTGCTTATCCCTCTGTTGATGAGGCATAGGATAAGTTGACTATTCCCTATACAAGGATAGTACCTGTTAGAATCTCATCTATGAATACTTGAAACCATATAATTGAGTGCAAAGGATTTGTATTAAGAAAAATTTCTTGAAGGCAATTTAAAGAAAATGAAAATATTTGTAGGATAACAATCAAATATTTACAAATGAATAAAATTTCAGCATTAAATATCCCATATGGAGTTTATATGCCATAAAACAAAACTAATTCTTTTCTATTATAATCAAACCTTTACAAATGAATCAAATTTTGGAATTGATTAACCCATAAGGAATTGATATGTCATTAAACAAATAAAACAAAACAAATTCTCTCTCTCTCTCTCTCTCTCTCTCTCTCTCTCTCTCTCTCTCTCTCTCTCTCTTTTCTCTTTCTCTTTTCTTTTCCTCTATTGAAATGAAACATTTCTTAATGAATCAAATTTTGACATTAAATAACCCATTGATATGCCGTTAAAAAAAAAAAAACTAAACCAAAGCCCCCCCCCTTCTCTCTTTCTCTCTCCTCTCTCCTTCTCTATTATAATTAAACATTTACATATGAATCCCATTTCAGCCTTAAATAACTCCTATGGTGTTGATATGCCTTAAAACAAACAAACCAATCAAAAGACCTCTCTCTCTTAATCACACGTTTACAAATGACTTATTATTCAGTATTAGATAACCCATAAGGAGTTGATCTGCCATTAAATAATTAAACCAAACCTTTCTCTTTCCTTTTCTATTCCTCTCTCAACTTTTTTGTTTTAAAAAAACCTTTACAACTTAATAAGATTTCTGCATTAAATAACCCATAAGGAGTTCATATGCCAACAAAATAATAAACCAAACTGGTTAAATCCTACTTAACGGATATAAATTCCATCATTGTATGTTCCCCCGCCGAAAGAAAAAAAAATACTAAAAATCAGGAATTAACCGAATTTAATGCAATTTTCAGTGTTGATACATTAATGAATAAAAAATATAATGCACCAGTTATTTTATTTAAAAAAAACTTTTACATTTTTTCAGGTCAATTAACTTTGAACCATGTATGTTTGTGAATCTTTTAAAACTGAATACCGCCCTGTCGGCTGGGGTGTCAGAATGCACCTCTGCAGAGGGGTAAAACTCCCCCAATGGGGTCACCTGTTGGCCGTGGGTGGCGACCCGTGATGCTTAAGGTGGATGAGTAGTTCATGACTTGCAATACTCCACTTTGGCCCTATCTTGGGCTAGACAGGCGGTTGGAGAGGCCCCCTCCGATCAATCGGCTAGTCACGTCAAGCCCTAGCACCTACATGATTTTCCCAACCCTTTTTTATCATATGGGTGCTAGAAGGCGGTGACAGAGTCTACATGTCCTGGGAATGACGTTAAACTCTATCTGATGGTGAGGTTCCAGTTTTGGAGGTTTGGGGAATGTGGAGCACCCCTTCATCGCCATTGCTCCCTGGTCCACTGACCCGGAGTGGTAGTACCTGTTAGGGTCTCATCTATGGGTTAAATAGAAAAACATGAGTTGATAAACAAAATTGTATTATCCATTAAGAATTGATTTATTTCACAACTTTGTCGGCATTAAATGACCCACTGAGGTTGATATGCAGTAAAACCAAACCAAACCAAAAAACTGAATAAAATTTTGGCATTAAATAACCCATAAGGAGTTGATATGCTGTTAAATAAACCAAACCATGAGTCCTTTAAGCAGTGCCTTCTCGCCAATTCAAGCAATTACAAACTTTCCAGTCTCAATGCCATTATATCTACCAACAGAATCCAAAGATAGGGAATCGCCAAATGATTGACGCATTGCAGGAGATTCTTCAACTCTTGGAGGAAGCCATCGGCATTGAACGGAAGGACCAAACCGATTTCTTGACAAAGGCTTAATTATTGACCATTGTTGGCCTTGTCTTCCTAGTGGTTGGTCAGTATTTTGTAAATACGGCTATTATCATAAGGACCCTTAGGTGTGCCCTCGTGATAATAGCAGTGAAGAAATCACAGTTTACTGACGTAGAAGGAATTGAATTGTGTTTGTAGAACATGCCAACTCAGCAGAAATGGCACAGTTAGTTACATAAATAGTTGCTATTATATAATTTCCAATGCATTTCTATAGTGAAAATCATTTTCCATAGTAAAAATCATTTTTGCAATGCATTTTTATAGTAAAAATCATTTCCAATACATTTTTATAGTAAAAATCATTGTTCAATACATTTATATAGTAAAAATAATTGCAATGCATTTTTATAGTGAAAATCATTTCCAATGCATTTTTATAGTAAAAATCATTTTCCAGTGCATTCTTATAGTAAAAATCATGTTTGCAATGCATTTTTATAGTAAAAATCATTTCCTATACATTTTTATAGTAAAAATGATTGTCCAATGCATTTCTATAGTGAAAATCATTTCCAATGCATTTTTATAGTAAAAATCATTGTAAAAATCATTGTCCGATGCATTTTTATTGTGAAAATCATGTTTGCAATGCATTTTTATAGTGAAAATCATTTTTGCAATGCATTTTTATTATAAAAATCATTTCCAATGCATTTCTATAGTAAAAATCATTGTCCAATACATTTATATAGTAAAAATAATTGTCCAATGCATTTTTATAGTAAAAATCATTTCCAAATGCATTCCTATAGTAAAAATCATTTTCTAAAACATTTCTATAGTAAAAATCATTTTCTAATACATTCTTATAGTAAAAATCATTTCCAAATGCATTCCTATAGTAAAAATCATTGTCCAATGCATTCCTATAGTAAAAATCATTGTCCTATGCATTCCTATAGTAAAAATCATTTTCTAATACATAGTAAAAATCATTTCCAAATGCATTCCTATAGTAAAAATCATTGTCCAATGCATTCCTATAGTAAAAAATCATTTTCTAATACATTCTTATAGTAAAAAATCATTTCCAAATGCATTCCTATAGTAAAAATCATTTTCCAATGCATTCCTATAGTAAAAATCATTTTCTAATACATTTTTATAGTAAAAAATCATTCCAATGCATTCCTATAGTAAAAATCATTGTCCAATGCATTCCTATAGTAAAAATCATTTTCTAATACATTCTTATAGTAAAAATCATTTCCAAATGCATTCCTATAGTAAAATCATTTCTAATACATTCTTATAGTAAAAAATCATTTCCAAATGCATTCCTATAGTAAAAATCATTTCCAATGCATTCCTATAGTAAAAATCATTGTCCAATGCATTCCTATAGTAAAAAATCATTGTCCAATGCATTCCTATAGTAAAATCATTTTCTAATGCATTCCTATAGTAAAAATCATTGTCCAATGCATTCCTATAGTAAAAATCATTTTCTAATACATTTTATAGTAAAAATCATTTCCAAATGCATTCCTATAGTAAAAATCATTTTCTAATACATTCCTATAGTAAAAATCATTTTCCAATGCATTCCTATAGTAAAATCATTTTCCATCTTATAGTAAAAATCATTTCCAAATGCATTCCTATAGTAAAAATCATTTTCCAATGCATTCCTATAGTAAAAATCATTTCCAATGCATTCCTATAGTAAAATCATTTTCTAATGCATTCCTATAGTAAAAATCATTGTCCAATGCATCCCTAGTAAAAATCATTGTCCAATGCATTCCTATAGAAAAAATCATTTTCCAATGCATTCCTATAGTAAAAATCATTTTCTAATACATTCTTATAGTAAAAAATCATTTCCAAATGCATTCCTATAGTAAAAATCATTGTCCAATGCATTCCTAAAGTAAAAATCATTTCCAATACATTCCTATATTAACAATAAAACGATTTTTACTATAGGAATTCATTGGAAAATGATTTTAGAATATAAATAGATTTGTAATTATTATTCATGATTATAATTATATGTAATGCATTCACATTGTAAAAACAATTTTTCAATGCATTTCTATAGTAAAAATCATTTGTATTGGCACGTTGCAAGGTTCACAAACAACAGGTGGAGCCGTACTGTTGTCAATTGGTATCTGAGTGCCTCTAAATGACCACTTGGAAGACCACCATGATGACCAGATGATAAAATTGTCAAGTGGTTTGGGCCAACGGACCTAAATTCCACCATCGTATGTCATGCCACCAAAAAAAAAAAAAAAAAAAAAAAAATCCCAAAATTAGGGAATTAACCAAATTTAATGAAATTTTCAGTGTTGATATATTAATGAATAAAAGATATATTGCACCAGTTATTTTATTTAAAAACTTTTACATTTTTCAGGTCAGTTAATTTCAACCTCGTATCTTTGAGGTGTAACACAGATTGTCAAAGTTACGAGGTTCAAAGTTAACTGACCTGAAAAAATGTAAAAGTTTTTAGGACTATATGACCTTTAGGCACCCCATTTGCAATCTCGATTCATAAGTACATTTTAAAAAATTTATACCGTCAACGTCCGGTTGTTTGTTAACAGACGATTTTTAGAGTTTTTTTTAATTATAAAACTAATCCCTAACCCCTAATCCTAACCTCTAACAAACAACCGGATGTTGACAGTGTAAATGAAAAAAATGTACTTATGAATCGAGATTGCAAAAGGGGTGCCTAAAAGGTCATATGGTTGAGTTTTTAAATAGAATAACTGGTGCATATTTTTTATTCATTAATATATCAACACTGAAAATTTCATTAAATTCGGTTAATTCCCTGATTTTTTTTTCTTTCGGCATGGTGCCATAAGATGGTGGAATTTAGGTCCGTTAAGTTCAATTTAACCAGCAAATGCCATTAAAACACGCCCTGAGGTAAAAGGAATTAACTTGTCAAACTTCATCAAGTTTGTTTCATTAACTGAGGAGTCTATAATTAATGAGCACTTGAGCAAACAAATGAAGCAAATTGCATGTGTGTGTGTGTGTGTGTGTCTATAATTCTTTTTTCTAGAAATGCTGTATGTCATATATATATGCTTGTGTATGTGTATATGTGTATATATATTTGTGTATAAATTTAAAAAAAAAACTCTAGAAATGCTGTCTCTCATACACACACATACATACACAAACATACACACACAAGCATAAATATACATACTCATACATACACACACATACATATACGCACATGCACACATATACAGATACAATGATACACAGCGATTGAGAGTGGAATTTGAACACAGATTGCTAATTCCATTTTTATTGCCACTGTTCCTCACACTCTATTACAGAGCCGCCCTGTCGGCTGGGGCGTTAGAATGCACCGACTGCACCTCTGCAGAGGGGTAACACTCCCCCAATGGGGCCACCTGTTGGCCGTGGGTGGCAACCCGTGATGCTTAAGGATAGAACCCAGGTGGATGAGCAGTTCAGGACTTGCAATATTCCACTTTGGCCCTATCTTGGGCTAGACAGGTGGTCGGAGAGGCCCCCTCCGATCAATCGGCTGGTCACATCAAGCCCTAGCACCTATATGATTTTCCCAACACTATTGCCCTTATGGCAAGCCCCAACCATTTTTATCATATGGGTGCTAGAAGGTGGTGACTGAGGGTCTACATGTCCTGGGAATGACATTAAACTCTATCTGATGGTGAGGTTCCAGTTTTGGAGGTTTGGGGAATGTGGAGCACCCCTTCATCACCATTGCTCCCTGGTCCACTCTGACCCGGAGTGGTAGTACCTGTTAGGGTCCCATCTATGGGTTAAATAGAAAACATGAGTTTATAAACGAAATTGTATTATCCATTAAAAATGAATTTAGTTCAAAACTTTGTCGGCATTAAACATTTTTGAATACCAAATTACCAATAGAAGTATTCGGCATAAAATAACCCAAGGGGTTGACATACCATAAAACTCAACAAACCAAACCAAACCAAACCAATCTATTACAGAATATATTTATACATACACACAGTACATATAGCTGCACACACACTATATATATATATATACGCACATATATATATATATATACACAGACATATATAAATACATACCAACACATGAATACATAGACATAGCACATGTACATATATATACATACACACAGACACATGTACATACAAACAAATATATATATATACACACAAATACATATATATACACATACATATATATACACACATACACATAGTACATTTACATATATATAAACATGCACAGATATATACACACATATATATAGACACAAATACATATATATGAACACATAAATACATACATATATATGCAGATATATACACACATTCATAAATACACATACATATATATATATATATGCACACACATACATACACATCATATATACATGACACAGCATTTCTAGAAAAAAACTCACACACACACACACACACACAATTTAGAGTAAGAATCATTGTCCATTGCATTTTTATAGTAAAAATCATTTCCCATGCTTTTTCATAGTAAAAATAATTTCCAATGCATTTTTATAGTAAAAATCATTTCCAATGCATTTTCATAGTAAAAAATAATTTTCCAATGTATTTTTATAGTAAAAATTATTTCTAATGCATTTTCATAGTAAAAATCATCTTCCAATGCTTTTTTATAGTAAAAATCATTTCCAATGCATTTCCATAATAAAAATCATTGTCCAATGCATTTCTATTGTAAAAATCATTCCCAATGCATTTTTATAATAAGAATCATTTTCCAATGCATTTTTATTGTAAAAATCATTTCCAGTGCATTTTTATAGTTAAAATCATTGTCCAATGTATTTTTATACTAAAAACCCTCTGACATTGAATTTTTAACTACCCCTCCCTCAGACAATATCTTTCAAAAATTAATTTTTACACCGCCTCGAGGGTGTTGATTTTGCTAGTAATGAATAATATATATATATGGTGATTGCCGCTTCTTGACAGAATAAGGCCATTTCTACAAGTAGTTCAGTTGTGAGCAGTTGTGAATGCGCAGATGGCCCACGGGTCCAGCTTGTTTTTTATGTACCCTGTCACACATGTGAGACCCTCGGCATACAGGCCCTGCCACACAGGTCAGAGTTCAATGTAGGAAATGTTTCCATGGTGTCCGTCGTGTTGCTTCAGAATGGAGGGCTCTAGTCAACTTACCTCATACTTCTTACAGCTATCATCATCCTGTCTTTCCATGAAGATGTGTATCCAGCCCACCCCCTTCTGTCAATTGGTCCTTATAGCTGAAACTGACTTCTGCAAGGGCATCGATGTCGCCCCATATCGAAATGCTCCCCTGTCACGATACTAGTATGTAGACATTCCAGGAGGCTATTGTTAGCATTGTTTTGTGTTGTAGTGTTTGCTTGTTTTCAGCCCAGCTAATGTAGACATCCGTCGAAGCGATGGTTTCTGTCCAGCTTGATAGATACATAAACTAATATATATTTATATATTATATAATAGCTCTATCACAGATATTGAGCACTCCTCTAATAATACTGCAAAATATTGTCCTGCCACTAACTCAGCAACTGAGATAGTGATAACCATACACTATTGCAATATATATATGTAAACCTCACTATCAGATATATATATATATATATATATGTATTTAGGAGCCGGGTTAGCTCAGTCGGTAGAGCGTTCGGCTAGAAACCACAAGGTTCCTAGTTTGATACCGGTCCCCACCAACTCAGCGTATGAGTAGCACAGGGATCTGTGCGGTAAAGTAAGGAGCTGATGGTAGGTGTGGCGCACCACCTCAGATGCTAAAAACAATCTCCTTGGTCTAGCGCTATTGAAAAGGGGATAGACTCCCTCGCTGACTGGCTGATACCGACTTTAGGCCGCCCCGTTGTACTTTATTATATATATATATATATATATATTGCAAGTGAGAAAAATGGAAATGATTCCGACAGATATGTCAAAAAGATAAATGGAAGAAAAAAATATTTTGGTATGGATGAAATTTATTATTGTTACAAAAATTTGCTTACACATACATCATTCTATCTAAAATTATTTTAAATATAAAATGAAGTAAGATAATAATAATAATAATAATAATAATAATAATATTAAAACACAAAATTAAGTGTGTAAACAAGAAGGTCATCATCAGGGCAGAGTGTTTTGATTTTTAAAAGGAAGACAAATAATACAGGAGAAATATTCAAAATTGATTACATCGTAAAAAAACAAAAACCCCAAAATACTTAAAAGTGAAAAATGTGTCCATCTTGTCTTTCGGATATGGATCAAGTGACAACCTTTTTGACCCCCCCCCCCATATCACAACCTTTTATTCGGAGACCTACAATATAACAACAGGACTCGAGTGGCTTACAGGACCTATTGCTATTAAGTGATCACCCATTTAAGTACTGAACAGGCTTATTGCTGCTTAACTTGGTGATATGACGGGAAACTTTGTTGGGAGACAAAACAGAATTGTCCATCTTTTTACATTGTTTGAGCAGCTCTCCCATGTCACGTGTCCGGAGGAAGCTCTTTCCTCAATGGCCATCTAGCACATTATTTCTAAAGTTCAACTCTTCCTCATCGCGGTAGGGTCGTGTAAACTTGATTGTGTCAGAGCTATGCCACGGTGTACAAGTTCCTGGTTGGGTCACTCAAGGCGGACAGGTTTGGCACCCAGTGGTTTTAAGGCCATAACCCGGCCAAAGGGGTATAACACTGTAGTGTTATGGACTGATTGGCGATATCCGATATCCGATTAGATACTTAAAAACAAAACAATTGAGTCTAGAATCGTACAAGCGACTTAGATTAGAGTACAAGTCAGTGGTGTGGTAAAGTCAACACTAGATAAAATTAATTACTCTGACACAAAGAAATTCTAATGGCTAAAAGTCGGTTGATGGTTGATATAACACAAATGACTTTTTGCTTATACAAATGTTTTCATAAATATATATCAATCTTGTAGCGTCGAAACAAGATGATAAATAAGTTTTGAACAAAACCAATCCTAATGGCAGAAATAGGTTGATGTAAGGCAGAGGTCTGTTTATCATATTATCATTTACATGGAAACTCCAAAAGATAGGGAACCATTTTATCCAAACTGAAAGTGTTGATATTAAGACGGATGTCTGACTGGATACTTAAAAATAACAATTGAGTCTAGAGTCATACAAGTGACTTAGATTAGAGTACAAGTCAGTGGTGTGGTAAAGTCAACACAAGATAAAATTAATTACTCTATCACAAAGAAATTCTAATGGCTAAAAGTCGGTTGATGGTTGATATAACACAAATGACTTTTTGTTTATACAAATGTTTTCACATAAATATATATTATCATTCTTGTAGCGTCGACACAAGATAGGAAGTAATTTTGAAGAAGGGAATTCTAATGGCAGGAATCAGTTGATGAAAAAGGAATGGCTGCTGACATATCCATATCTATTATTGTTCTTGTGGGGACTGTGTAAGATAAAGACATTTATTTAGCAAAAACAGTTTAAAGAGTAAATCTTTAAAATGTTGATAATCTCAAATTACCCGGGTGGTCTTAGGCCAGTCCCTGGGAATTATCATAGCAATTGACAGGACCATTTATACAATAACAAAAATATTATCAGGTGCCTCACCAATCAGGAAACTGGGCGGAGACTTGTTACCTACCTCCGAGATAAGTAACCCAATGCCATGATTTTGATTGGCCGTCCAATCAAATGCGACCGCGTGGGTGGGGTTTCGTACACCTCCTGATGTTTACACTGTAGGGCCATTGGTCCGGCGTTTCTATTGGCTGGCCAATGAGAGCCCTGGATTCGGGGTTTGGAACCCATAAAAGAGGACCCAAAAGGGTCCCAGGCAGATTGGAGAGCTGGTTCTTGACCAGAGTGGAGAGCTGGTCCTTGACCAGATCAGACAGCTGGTTCTTGACCAGATTGGACAACTGCTTCCCTAGCAGATTGATAGCTCCATCTCATGGCCCTTGTCACCGTCTTGCTTTGTCGTCTTGTTGCTCAAAGTCCTGAATTTGAATCAGAACACAGCATATATCGCCAGTCAGTCCACAAAATACCGACTCAACCTCAACTCGATATCCCTTTGTGGTTGTACATGATTTTTAATCACTGTATGATTAATAAAGGTCTTTTATTGTTAAAAACGCGTTCGTGTTAATTGTGGAACAGCCTTGATGAATTTGGTCATTTTCAGGTACAGCCCGGAACAAGCACTTCAACTTTCCTGTGGGTCAAAGAACACTCATCGCGTTAGATTCGACGCCGCGACAACATCGTACTACATTTAGAGCCGCGTGCAGCAAAACCAACATCGTATTACATTTGGTCCCGTGACCAGATCATAATATTACATTTGGCACCCCGACCAACATAGTTTTACAGGGGCTCTGGCGAAAATCCAAAGGGCCTCCGTCATCATCAGGAATCAATGGCTTTTGGCGTACTTGTCACTGCGTTTGTGGAAAATCTGCGACAAACAAGGGTATCTCCTTTGTCTGATCAGGATGTGGTGTTTGGGGGCCGCTTGTGATTTTTCTATTCCCTTGTTACTCCTTTCATGAATTCTCCACAGACGAATCCACCAGGATTCCATGTTTAAGAATCACGGGTCGCCATCAACGGCAAACAGGTGGCCAATTTTTTTTTTTTTTTTTGGGGGGGGGTCTTACCCCTTTGCAGAGGTGCAGTCGGTATATTTTAAAGCCTCAACCGACAGGGCTGGCGATTAAGACCCCATGATGGGTCGTAAAATTGGTAGTGTCAGAGCCATGCCGTGGGGAAATTAATTTCCTGGTAGTGTTACCCAAGGCGGACAGGTCTGACACCCAGTGGTATTAGGGCCATAAACCTGTCAAGGGGGCTCTGGTGGGTTTTAGGGTCCCTAACCCACCAGAGCCCCTTGACAGGTTGTGAATTTCCTATCCCTTTGTTACTCCTTTCAGGGTGAATGCCGTCACAGAAACAGAAACGTGTCCTTTTTGGTCTCTTTTACGAACACGACGCTGGAAGCGACAGACGTAGTCTTTTAACTTTCCAGCAAATACGCACAAGGTGCTTCTTTTTGTTTAAGGACCTCCTGAAAATTAGTAAGTGGTTTTCACACTTTTGTGTTGTCTAAACCCTTCGTCATGTTGCTCGAACACCTTGTGACTCTTTTGTAGTTTGGGATGGGAATTATGTTGCCTGATTGTATATTATATAATTGTTATATTCTATTAATTGACTTGTCTTTTTCCTTACCAAATATTCAGTGTTAGTTTACCCGCTTTTTGGATAATTAGTAAGTGATTTCCACCATTTGTTAATTAACCTTTCTTCATGTTCCATGGAACACATTGTGACTCTTTCATAGTTTAGTACGGGAACTTGGTTCCCTCCATCAAAGTTGTATAATTAAATGTGACTAGCAAAATATGGACACAAATATTTAAGTTTTAATGTAATAATAATAAATAAGAAAGACTAACGAAACTAAATAAGAACGAATATAAAATGTTACACTTATTTTAATGTTATTTTGATTGATTTCTCTATAAAATTATATATAGGATTGCTTTTAATACGTTTGAGAATAACGTGATAGTATTAGAAATCAGTAACAGCAAATAATTATTTATTAAACCCAGTTTTGTTAAAATCATTATGAAAATTATTTCCACCATATACTATGTAAGTATTTATTTCTTAGAGATATACAACATATATTTCAGATTTTAAATGCATTAATAAGATGCGCAGTTTTACGAAAAATATAACTAAAACTTTAACAGAGACACTTAGAAGAAAATAAAGAATAAAATGCGTATTAGTATTAAATAATGACTATTTCTTAATCGTTGAGAATATGATTTAAATAACTAAGGAAATCATGACGTTAGTGGTGACATAGTTTCGGTTACAGACGGACAGTTACATAAACTCCATTATAATAAGATATACTATTTATTGACTTGTCTTTTCCCCTACCGAATATTCTAGCCCTGTCAGCTGGGCCTTTAAAATACACCGAAAGCACCTCTGCAGAGTGTTAAGTCCTATCTCCCAATAGGGCCACCTGTTGGCCGTGGATGGCGACTCATGATGCTTAAGGACGGAATCCTAGTGGATGAGCCGTCCATGACATGTATCACTCCACTTTGGCCCTTACTTAGGCTAGACGGGCGTTGGGGAAGGCCCTCTCCAATCAATCGGCTGGTCACGTCAAGCCATAGCACTTATATAATTGTCCCAACCTGATTGCCCTTATGGTAAGCCCCAACTTTTTTTTTATCTCATATGTGCCAGAAAGCGGTGGTTGAGTGTCTTATTGTCCTGGGTATGATGATAAACTCTACCTGATGGTAACGTTTCAATTCTGGAGCTCTAGGGAATGTGGAGTACTCCTTCATCACCATTACTTCCAGGTCCACTCTGATACGGAGTGGTAGTACCTGTAAGGTACCATCTATGGGTTAAATAGAACAAAATGAATTTTATCTGCTAATTAATCTACTCATTATTTTCCCATTAAACTAACCCTAAGCCCTAACCCTAACCATAACCCCGTCTTCTTTTTTCCTAGTAGATAAATAAATAAATAATTCATAAAATTCATTCAGAGTGGTTCCCCTTTTTTAGGTTGGAGTTATAGGAAATAACCCGTTTTTGTTTTATTCATTCTTGATGAGAACTTAATTTATTTTTAACTCAATCTTTGTAAACATTTTAGGTTGGAGTTATAGGAAATAACCCCAAAACGTCTTTAGCATAAAATGTCCCAATGGGTTTACATGCCGTGAAATCCATCCAACCAGCCAACCAACCAACCAACCAACTAAATATTTAGATAACTTAATCCATTATAAGAAACGAGTGTTAGCAAAGGGTTAACACCTCACTAAATTTTATAACCTGTTTTCAGAGTTACCTGGTCGGAAATGTAAAGAGGGCATTCTAACCTTGCGTTCACCTGACCGATGATCTGATTGCTAATTTACTCTAATGAAGAGGAGAAATAAATAGATTAAGAAAAATTAGCATTAATTTTAGGTGAGCCACTTTGCGTAAATTATGGAAGCCCGGGGGTGACAACTTTTCACTGACTTCATTTGTCGAACTTCTGCGGTCGGGGGGATTTCCCAGGGTGAACTGAGTAAATTGGTTTTAATTCGTTAGAATTAAACTAATAACTAAACTACATATTATTATTATTATTATTATTATTATTATTATTATTATTATTATTATTATTCCTTTTGAGTTTTTCACATCAGTGTTAACTGATGGTATTTTACTGGAATCTGAGTGACCACAAGTCTCCTCCGGTCTCCAGGACTCTTCTGGCCGATTGTAGCAATGCAGTAGTTTGGATGGTCTCAATTCTTCCTCTGATTTCCAGATCCTCCAGTCTTTTTTTCCAAGCTTTTTGGGACCGTTCCAAGCACATCAACTACAAATGGTATCACTTTCACGCTCATATTCCACAGCTTTTTCAATTCTCTAGCAAGGTCCAGGTATTTGTCCATCTTTTCATTTTCTTTCAGCTTCCCCCTGAAATCTGCTGGAGCCGCAAAGTCCACCAGTTGGCAAGTTCTCTTTTTTTGTGATAATCAACACTAGGTCTGGTCTCCTGGCTGGGATAGGGTGATCTGTCTTCATCTCGAAGTCCCAGAGGATTTTATGCGTTTCATTCTCAAGAATCTATCATCATCATCATCAGCAGCAGCAGCAGCAGCAGCTATCGACAAACCACAGTAGGATAATTTAATTATTACAACGTTTAATATGCTTACTTAAGAGCTATTGCTAAATTGTTCAATATGTAAAAAGTATGATAATCTTGATTTAACTCTCTCTCTCTCTCTCTCTTTTATCTATCTTTCCTTCTTTTCCTTATTTTCGATTGAAGCAGGTTAGCGTTATCGCTTCCGCAGGCTCACCCCTCACTCTATCTTTCCCCTACTCTCTTTCTTTCTTTTTTTAATTATATTTTTTCTGGGTAGCAAGTCCCTTTTCTTCCCTTTCTTTTTAAATAAAAACGGAATGACGCATTATTTAGCGGAGGTGACGGCACTCAAAAAAATAAGAATTCGGCGGATAAGCGACGCCAGATAATGTGCATTTCATCTTGGACGATTTTGATTGTCTCATTTGTAACCAGAGGGTGTTGTAGGATGATAACGGTCGTAAAATTAAGGAACAATTCTAGCCTCAAACTTATCCTCACTGGTTACATACACGTGAAGACATGACCTTTCCACCTTTTAAAAGATTGTAACTAATTATCTTCTACGAATGAATAAATCGATAGTCGTTCGGTTTTGAAATAAACTTTATCAGTCAAATTACAAGAGATTTATGAGATAATCATATGTTCGGTAAATTGAAAATTGGTGTTGGGGGGGGGGGGCGAATAAAAAGTAGATTTACGACACAGAAAATAGAGCCAAGTTTGAAAGTGAACTTGTAAAAATTTACGCCCTTATACCCCCTCTCTCACACACACACACTCTCTCTCTCTCTCTCTCTCTATATATATATATATATATATATATGTGTGTGTATATATATATGTATATATATGTATATGTATATATATATTTATATATATTTATATATATTTGAGATTATTTTGGTATATGTATCCGTTTGTGGGAGGTATATATATATATATATATATATATATATATATATATATATATATATATATATATATATATATATATATATATATATATATATATATATATATATATATATATATATATATATATATATATATATATATATATATATATATATATATATATATATATATATTAGCTCAGTCGGTAGAGCGTTCGGCTAGAAACCACAAGGTTCCTAGTTCGATACCGGTCCCCGCCAACTCAGCGTATGAGTAGCACAGGGATCTGTGCGGTAAAGTAAGGAGCTGATGGTAGGTGTGGCGCTCCACCTCAGATGCTAAAAACAATCTCCTTGGTCTAGCGCAATTGAAAAGGGGATAGACTCCCTCGCTGACTGGCTGATATCGACTTTAGGCCGCCCCGACGACTTTACTTTTTACTTATATATATATGTATGTATATATGTATGTGGTACTCCAATCCTCCTATCTTCATATATATGTATATATATATATGTGTGTATATATATGTATATATATACATATGTATATATATGTATATATATATATATATATCAAATTTTATCATCTGAATCATCTCATTCAACGGGAAGGAAGTCTTTTCAATGTCATATTTGCATCAAACTTTTTCAGCAGGTTTGATGAGTCATTTGAGGGCTCATGCAAGGAAGGGTTCTGGGGGTGGAGTTGTGGGATTGTGAGGGACGGCAATGATCTGTAAAGATTATGCTATTGCTATGCTATGCTATGCTATGCTATATATATATATAACAATTATGATTAGAATTTGATACTAAACGCGTTTTTGATAAGTAAATTCTTTACGGTACTCACTCAGTGCACAGAAATGCAGAGCAATATCTCAATATATGTCAAATATAAAACAAGATAATAGTGCACATGCATTTCTAGTATAAAATAAGATAGTAAGATACAATACATTTCTAGTATAAAACAATACAATAAAACACAATACATTTCTAGTATAAAACAATAAAATAAAACAATAGATTTCTAGTATAAAACAATACAATAAAACAATACATTTCTAGTATAAAACAATAAAATAAAACATTACATTTCTAGTATAAAAAATACAATAAACAATACATTTCTAGAATAAAACAATACGATAAAACATTACATTTCTAGTATAAAACAATAAAATAAAACATTACATTTCTAGTATAAAAACAATACAATAAAACAATACATTTCTAGTATAAAACAATAAAATAAAACATTACATTTCTAGTATAAAACAATACAATAAAACAATACATTTCTAGTATAAAAACAATAAAATAAAACAATACATTTCTAGTATAAAACAATACAATAAAAACATTACATTTCTAGTATAAAACAATAAAATAAAACAATACATTTCTAGTATAAAACAATAAAATAAAACATTACATTTCTAGTATAAAACAATACAATAAAACAATACATTTCTAGAATAAAACAATACAATAAAACAATACATTTCTAGTATAAAACAATAAAATAAAACATTACATTTCTAGTATAAAACAATACAATAAAACAATACATTTCTAGTATAAAACAATAAAATAAAACATTACATTTCTAGTATAAAACAATACAATAAAACAATACATTTCTAGCATAAAACAAGTTTGGTTGTTTGGGTTTTACGGCATGTCAACTCATTGGGTCATTTTATACTGCAGTCATATGGAAATCCAATCTCACTGACAAAGCCAACAAATTTGCAGCATTTTGTATCTTTGTTTAATACATGTGTATAATTTCCATTTGTGTTGTTTGTCTTCTTTCATCCGAAATAATTGCCGACCACCGGGAGAATTAAGAGCTCCCTACGAACCCAGTAATTCCTCTTACTACTGCATAGCCTGGAGAAGGCAGCAAAGAATATCGGCCTCTACGTGAACTCTGATAAAACTGAGTTCATGAGTTTCAAAAAGAAAGGAGATATCTCCACACTCGACGGTAAGCCTCTTAAACCAGTAGAACAATTCACATACCTAGGTAGTAATATCTCATCCACAGAAAGCGATGCTAATACACGAATAGGAAAGGCATGGTCGGCCACGAACAAATTATCAGTCATATGAAAATCCGATCTCACTGATAAGTTAAAGCGACAATTCTTCCAAGCTGTGCTTGTATCAGTGCTGCTGCATGGCTGCACCACTTGGACCCTAACGAGCGCCTTGAGAATAAACCAGATGGTAGCTGCACAAGAATGCTGTGTGCGTTCTTGAACAAGTCGTGGAAACAGCACCCCACAAGGAAGCAGCTGTACGTTAACCTGCCCCCCATCTCACAAACCATCCGAGTGAGATGGACAAGGCATGCTGACCGCTGCTGGAGAAGCAAGGACGAACACATAAGCGACGTTCTCCCGTGGTAGCCAACACATGGACATGCCAATGTGGGCCACCCACCAAGGACCTAATTTGACCAACTCTGCGAGGATACTGGATGCTGCGCAGAGGACCTCCCTGGGACAATGAATGATAGAGAGATTGTCATGGATATCCGTGCTAATTGTGCGACATAATGATGATGATGATGATGATGATGATGCCGAAGATGTTTTTGTTTTATTCATTTGTGTTGGGCATTCAATTTATTTTAAACTTAAGTCTTTTAAAACACATTTTTAAAAATCTATTTAACCCATAGATG
Source organism: Doryteuthis pealeii (assembly GCA_023376005.1). Classification (NCBI taxonomy): domain Eukaryota; kingdom Metazoa; phylum Mollusca; class Cephalopoda; order Myopsida; family Loliginidae; genus Doryteuthis; species Doryteuthis pealeii. The sequence continues at coordinate 42,142,475 of CM042178.1, forward strand.
GGGCCCTCAGAGTTGACCTGAGAGTAATGGTGATCAAATGATACTCCACATTCCCCAGAGCTCCAGAATTTGAATTTCATCATTACAGTTTAGCTCATATCTAGGACACAAAAACCATCAGTCACCACCTCATATGATGGAAAGGATTGGAGCTTGCTACAAGGGCAATAGGTTTGGGACAATCATATGGATACTAGGACTTGACATGAATAGCCGATTGATTAGAGAGGGCCTCTCCGACCGCCCGTCTTGCCTAAGAAAGGGCCAAAGTGGAGTGTTGCATGTCATGGACTGTTCAGCCACCAGGGTTCCAGCTTTGAGTATCACAGGTAGCCACCCCCGTATAAAACATGACAATAAAACACAATACATTTCTAGTATAAAACAATACAATAAAAACAATACATTTCAAGATAATGATATACTATATATCTCTGCCTATCACTCTCTTCCTATCACTCTCTTACCCTCTCTTCCTATCCCTCTCTATCACTTCTCTTCTCTTCCTCTCTGTCTCTTCCCTTCACTTCCCTCTCTCTCTTCCCCCTCTCTCTCTTCCTCCTCTCTCTTCCCCCTCTCTCTCTTCTCCTCACATCTTATCTCTCTATCTCTTTTACTCCCAACCCATCTTCAAAAATACAACCTATTCTTCTTTACAACCATTATACGCAAGCAAGTAAAGAGATAACAATCTTTGGCAAGTTAATCAGCCACAGAGCAGATAGCCGTAGGTACCCATCCCTTCTAGAGATTGAAGTAAGTCTTCCCCAACTGCAATGATTAATGAGAGGAACACTGTAATCTCTTCCCGAGACCTGTCCTCCGAAATCTCGTCGTCCCGATTGTTATCTCAGCGTTCGTATCTGACAAACTCCTGAAATCTCATCAGTTCGAGATTTTCTTGTTTGTTTAAACATTTTTCGACATTTATTTATTCATTTATTTTTTTGCTGTTGCTCTTTTCGCTCTGTAATCTGTGACGATATCCATCTACCCAGTGATAACATACCTAAACGCTACGTTCACATCTTTTACCCGCTTAAATGCTATATATGCGTCTTTTACCCGCTTAAATGCTATATTACGTCTTTTACCCCGTAAATGCTATATTCACCTCTTTTACCCTCTTAAATGCTATATTACGTCTTTTACCCACTTAAATGCTATATTCACGTCTTTTATCCCTTAAATGCTATATTCACGTCTTTTACCCGCTTAAATACTATATTCACGTCTTTTACCCCCTTAAATGCCATATTCACGTCTTTTATCCCTTAAATGCTATATTCACGTCTTTTACCCGCTTAAATACTATATTCACATCTTTTACCCGCTTGAATGTTATATTCACGTCTTTTACCCGCTTAAATACTATATCCACGTCTTTTATCCGCTGAAATGCTATATTCACATCTTTTACCCGCTTGAATACCATATTACGTCTTTTACCCGCTTAAATGTTATATTCACGTCTTTTACCCGCTTAAATTCTATATTACGTCTTTTACTCCTTAAATGCCATATTCACGTCTTTTACTCACTTAAATGATATCATCATCATCATCATCTCGCGCCGGGAGCTCGGATATCCATGAAAATCCTTCGCCAACCTTCCCTATTATTCATTTTTCCTTGGAGGTCCTCTGCGCGGCATTCAGTTTCCGCACAGTTCAAGTCTTTTACCCCCTTAAATGCAACTCATATCGTTTACCAGCTTAAATACCAAATTCACGTCTTTTCCCCGCTTAAATTCTTTTAATCAATGAAAAAAATTGAAAGGAATTCCAACACTGCTTAAACGAGACTATACACATCTATGTGTCCCGATGAAGGTTTTATAACAAACCGTAACGTTTTAGCGGCGACTTCAACATCTACAAACAAATCTGTTGGAATACTTTGTTTTTTTTCTTATAAATATAAATATAGTAATCATCCAAAAACACCGTGTTTCGACGTTTCACGTCTCTTCAGTATAGCTAGACTTAGCAACTACTTCTAGCCGGGAGCGAAACCCAACTGACTTTAAACCCAGTTCTTTAACCCCTCTTCAGCTGCCAGTAAGAAGCAAGGTTTTAACTGATAAATACATACATCGGTGTACATACTTTACGATCATTATATATATATATATATATATATATATATATATATATATATATATATATATATATTAATCTTGATAATATAGTATGATATATTTATAAGTAAATAGTGGTCAATATCATTGATAGAGCATGTATAGGTAAGTTTGGGTAGCATGGACGTGAAGTCAATGGCACTTGGTAACTGACAGTTTCTAGCCTGTGCGATTTTCAAACCAAGTGCACACACACACCCACCCACACACACACACACACACACACACACACACACACAAACAAACAAACAACACACACACACACACACACACACACACATATATATATATATATGTAGGAAGCGCGTGGTGTAATGGTTAAAGTCATGGGAAATGGACTCGTCGACCTGAGTTCAAATCCTGGACGTGGTAATTGCATTTCACTTAGCGCTAATACCCTTGGGAAAGGTATGAATCCTACTCGCCCTCCATCTATGGGTAAATAGTAGGGCAGACGGGACTCTTTAACCATGGCTAGGTAACCAGTCTAGGAGAAGGAAAACTCTGAATTCAAACCTGTTAAACTCAGCTTAAGAAATTGACCTTGTGTCGCATCCTGCTCGTGCCGAGGGGTTGGTAAATATACATATATATATATATATATGTAATGTCTAACACCTTGAATTCTATGCATTTGACCAACATTGTCAATATATATATATATATATATATATATTCACCATCTAGACAAGAATAAGTTTCAGACATTTTTCTTTTTCTTGGAATAAAAAAAGCATACTCAACAGTTACGTCTATATATTCACAGATCGCCGGAAGTCACCATTTTTTATCTAGTGGTTGAGGAGGGGGGGGAAGACTAAAGAAATAGAGGAAGTGGGTGGTGGTAGGAAAGACTAAAGTAATACAGTGGGGGGTAGGAGGAGGAGTGAAAAGTTCAGTAAAATAATCCATCCTCTCGGTACACCATGATGAAGATTATGTTGATATATATGAACTTCTCTCTCTGTCTCTCTCTGTCTCTGTCTCTGTCTCTTCCTACCTTTCAGTTCTCGTCTCTTTCTTCTTCTCTCTTCCTATCTTTCTCTCTTCCTAGTTCGGTCTTCCTATCTTGCTCCATCTCTCTCTTCCTTTCTCTCTTCTCCTCTCTTCTTATCTCTCTTCCTATTTATCTCTTCCCATCCCTTCCTTTCTCTCTACCTAGCTATCTTTTCCTCTCTCTCTCTCTTTCCCCCTCTCTTCCTCTCTCTTTTCCTATCTCTCTCTCTCTCTTCTCATCTCTTCCGATCTCTCTATATTCCCTTTTCTTCACATCTCTCTCTTGCTATATCTTACTCTCTCTCTCTCTCTGTTTCTCTCTGTCTCTCTCTCTCTTTTACTCTCTCTTAATCTGTCAACCTATCTCTCTATTTCTATCTCTCTCTTCCTTTCTCTCACTCCCTCCTCTCTCTCGCCGGAAGTCGCTATTTTCTTACTTAGTGGTTGTGAGAGGGAAGGAAAGACTAAAGAAAAATGGTGGGTTGGTGTGGGAGGGAAAGACTAAAGAAATATGGGGAGAGGGTGGTGGAGGAAAATACTAAAGAAATATAGTGGGGGGTGGGCTAGTTGTAGTGAATTTGAGAAGACATAGTAAATGTAAAAGTTTAGCAAAAGAAAAGAATGAAGATAATGATTCAAACTTACTTGGAGGTGAATGTAAGTATTACATCTCTATGTTTTTTTTGAACGTTACTGCAGACGGGGTGGGGAGGGAGAATTCTCTTAGCCTAGTGGCTAATATACTGGCCTGTGAGTCTGGTTCTTTAACCACGTGGGTAAAAATTACGAGCGTCGATCACAAGGGACCATCCCCCAGGCAACACCTGCCCCCTCTATTTAAAGGGACAGGGCTGGGTTTATTGCCCAGTGCCTGAGGCGCCCCCTTGAGAGGGAATGCCGAGGGGATAGACGCAATTTTAAAACCCGCCACCTATGAGTCTCGGCTTGTAGGTGGTCCCACGTTAATAGGGCCTTGTGCCCGACTTTGTACAAGTGGGGTACAAGGATAATATCTGGCCTGTGAGTAATGGCAATGAAGGGACACTCTGACCCGGAGTATTTGTTAGTGTCCCATATATATATTTACCAATCCCCCCGCACGAGCAGGATGCGACAAAGGGTCAATTTTTTAAGCGATGTTTAACAGGTTTGAATTCAGTTTTCCTTTTCCTAGACTGGTTATCTAGCCATGGTTAAAGAGCCTGTAGCGTTAGTTTCGTATTTGCCTGGGAGAGTTGTCTGCCCGTTTAGTTTGATGGTGCCCGCTAGGGGCTATAGTATTTAAGCGGCTGGTTCAAACGCTTCTCCCTCTTTTCCTGTTCCTCAAAACTACGAGACACATGGGGTAGACATAGTCTACCCCTTCTCGTTGGGGCTTTTGGCCCCCCTTACATTACTGTAAGTTATTATCACAGTATGGACTATCCCTAGTCTCATGTCTGTGGCTTTTATGTATATCTTGTACCATTCATGAATGTGTATTTATCTTTCTACATGTAACTTTGTTTTACCTATGTATTATGTATCTTGTTATATCCATGTGCTGTACCATATTAAATGTTTTGTCTGTCAACCTTTGTCAGAGTCTTGTATTCAAGTATATATAACTTTGAATCTTCCTTACAAGCCCAATATGTCCTAAAATTTACCCATAGCTGGAGGGAGCGTAGTTGGATTCATACCTTTCCCAATGGTATTAGCGCCCTGGGAAATGTAAATAGTATCGTCCAGGACTCAGGTTGACGAGTCCATTTCCTACGATTTTAACCATTACACCCTGCGCCTCCATCTACATATATTGTTAAATAGATCTGTCGGTTTAGCTGTCGGTAGAGCACCTGCCTAGGAATCGGTGCAGTAAAGTGCGGAGCTGACGCTAGGTATGGCGCTCCGTGTCAATAAAAAAAAGACAATATCCCTGGTCTAGCGAAAAGAGGATAGACTCCCTCGCTGTCCAGCTGGTACCGACAAAAGGCCACTTCGCCAACTTTACTTACAAGTTAATGGAAATTATTTCTACCAGTTTGTAGTGTCTAACCGAACAGGGATATTTGCCTGTAAGTTGTTCGCTGGCAAATCATATATACAAAAAAGCAAATAGCACCCCCCAAAAAAAAGCACCCCCCCAAAACAGCACCAACAACCCCCAAAAGGTTTTGCATTAAATAGTTGTTGGGACTGAATTTATCAAATAATATTGAAAATCCGGGAAAAAAGTTTATTACTTATTGTACAGGAATGTAAATAATAGATTCAACGCGCAGTTCTCCAACAGTACCACTAGCTACTCGACTAGTAGTAACTCGACTACGAATGCTACTATATAAGTCAACTACGAATGACCTCGCGTATTCATATCTTTATATGTGTTCCGTTGGACGAGTCCAAATATCTTGTACGGGAAATATCTTCCCTTACAACAATAGCCCACAAGAGTTGATATGATATAAAACCAACCAACCAACCAACCAACCAACCAACCAACCAACATATTTGCTTAACTATGGAAATGCATTAACAATAAGAAAAGGATTGTCATAGGTCATAAATTAATACAAATATTAAGATCAGTCTAAAAACGAGATATACATTTGATATTATGTGATTAATGGACGCTTGAAGTCAACTTTTAACTCTTTGCCTATATTAAACCGCTCACAGCAGCTCCCCTGCCACTACAATCCTACCGTATACCGCTGACAGCGGCTCTCGCACCTGTCGCTTGTTTAAATTGAAAAAATCACTAGGGGAACAACCCTACCATCTTTTGGTGAATAGATAGCGAACTTTGAAATATCCCATCATACAGGTGAAAAATACCGAGAAAATATTGTACAGCTGTGGGGGTGAATTTGGTAGGCAAAGAGTTAAGGGAATATGAAAAAGAAAACAACAAACAAAAAAAACAAAAAAAGAAACGTGAAAAATTGTTTAGGACGAAAATCTAACTTGCCGTCCTGTCGGCTGGGGCGTTAGAATACACCGACTGCACCTCTGCAGAAGGGTAAGACTCCTCCAACGGGGCTACCTGTTGGCCGTGGGTGGCAACCCGTGATGCTTAAGGATAGAGTCCAGGTGGATGAGCAGTTCATGACTTGCAATACTCCACTTTGGCCCTATCTTGGGCTTGACGGGCGGTCGGAGAGGCCCCCTCCGATCAATCTGCTGGTCACGTCAAGCCCTAGCACCTATATGATTTTCCCAACCCTATTGCCCTTATGGCAATAGGCCCAACCCCTTTTTATCATATGGGTGCTAGAAGGCGGTGACTGAGGGTCTACATGTCCTGGGAATGACGTTAAACTCTATCTGATGGTGAGGTTCCAGTTTTGGAGGTTTGGGGAATGTGGAGCACCCCTTCATCACCTTTGCTCCCTGGTCCACTCTGACCCGGAGTGGTAGTATCTGTTAGGGTCCCATCTATGGGTTAAATAGAAAAATGTGTTTATAAAAAATTGTATTATCCATTAAGAATTGATTTATTTCAAAACTTTATCGGCATTAAATAACCCACTGAGGTTGATATGCCGTAAAACAAAACCAAACCAAAATCTAACTTGAGAAATTATTAAAAAAAAAAAAAAAGAAAAAGAAAAAAAGAAAGAAAAGTTTCGCTCCAAACCCACCATCCCAACCGCCTTGCATCCGGGTCTTCGGAGAAAGTGAATGCGGTCATAAAATTAAAATGAAAGCAAACATGAACTGCAAAAACGTTGCTGGGCAGATTTTTGTGGTCATTAACACCGGGAAAAGCGGTGTCGTTTTAGTAACTTGACATTAAAAAAAAAGAAATCCAGCCTGGCGGAAGTTTTTAAATATAGGCAGTTATAATAAAATCAGGGGAGATGAAGGACGAAAGCAAGAAAATGGATCACTCACTTTAAGGCCGACTTAGGCGACCAGTAAGCTTAATGTCGAGTTGATACAATCCTGATGGCCATTTTATGGAGGGTTACATGTAGTTATTGTCTATTGTATTTCTTGAAATAGTTAAGTATCTTTAAGTAATTATAAGGAAGAAAGACTGCAGTGTCTGTAGATACTCCTTGTCTATCAATCTGTAGTAATAGAAAGACTGCAGTGTCTGTAGATACTCCTTGTCTATCAATCTGTAGTAATCCTTGGTAGAAAGACTGCAGTGTCTGTAGATACTCCTTGTCTATCAATCTGTAGTAATCCTTGCTAGAAAGACTGCAGTGTCTGTAGATACTCCTTGTCTATCAATCTGTAGTAATCCTTGCTAGAAAGAAAGCAAGACTGCAGTGTCTGTAGATACTCCTTGTCTATCAATCTGTAGTAATCCTTGGTAGAAAGACTGCAGTGTCTGTAGATACTCCTTGTCTATCAATCTGTAGTAATCCTTGCTAGAAAGACTGCAGTGTCTGTAGATACTCCTTGTCTATCAATCTGTAGTAATCCTTGCTAGAAAGACTGCAGTGTCTGTAGATACTCCTTGTCTATCAATCTGTAGTAATCCTTGCTAGAAAGACTGCAGTGTCTGTAGATACTCCTTGTCTATCAATCTGTAGTAATCCTTGCTAGAAAGACTGCAGTGTCTGTAGATACTCCTTGTCTATCAATCTGTAGTAATCCTTGGTAGAAAGACTGCAGTGTCTGTAGATACTCCTTGTTAGTCAATCTGTAGTATTCCTTGTTAGAAAGACTGCAGTGTCTGTAGATACTCCTTGTCTATCAATCTGTAGTAAAGAAAGACTGCAGTGTCTGTAGATACTCCTTGTCTATCAATCTGTAGTATTCCTTGTTAGAAAGACTGCAGTGTCTATAGAAAGACTGCAGTGTCTGTAGATACTCTTGTCTATCAATCTGTAGTAATCCTTGTAGAAAGACTGCAGTGTCTGTAGATACTCCTTGTCTATCAATCTGTAGTAATCCTTGCTAGAAAGACTGCAGTGTCTGTAGATACTCCTTGTCTATCAATCTGTAGTATCCTTGGTAGAAAGACTGCAGTGTCTGTAATACTCCTTGTCTATCAATCTGTAGTAATCCTTGCTAGAAAGACTGCAGTGTCTGTAGATACTCCTTGTCTATCAATCTGTAGTAATCCTTGTAGAAAGAAAGTGCCATGTCTATCAATCTGTAGAGACTGCAGTGTCTGTAGATACTCCTTGTCTATCAATCTGTAGTTAGAAAGATGTCTGTAGATACTCCTTGTCTATCAATCTGTAGTAATCCAGACTGTAGATACTCCTTGTCTATCATCTGTAGTAATCCTTGGTAGAAAGACTGCAGTGTCTGTAGATACTCCTTGTCTATCAATCTGTAGTAATCCTTGTAGAAAGACTGCACTGTAGATACTCCTTGTCTATCAATCTGTAGTAATCCTTGGTAGAAAGACTGCAGTGTCTGTAGATACTCCTTGTCTATCAATCTGTAGTAATCCTTGGTAGAAAGACTGCAGTGTCTGTAGATACTCCTTGTCTATCAATCATAGTAATCCTTGGTAGAAAGACTGCAGTGTCTGTAGATACTCCTTGTCTATCAATCTGTAGTAATCCTTGGTAGAAAGACTGCAGTGTCTGTAGATTGTAGTTAGTAATCCTTGGTAGAAAGACTGCAGTGTCTGTAGATACTCCTTGTCAGTCAATCTATAGTAAGTGTCTGTAGATACTCCTTGTCTGTCAATTTGTAGTATTACTTAGTAGAAATATTGTAGTATCAGTTACTCCTTGTGGCCTGTAGCGTTCCTTCTGGGAAGGAATTCGATCGGCAACTGATTTTAGGACAATTCATCAAAGACCTTAAATACATTTTTGCCGTTTTTAATTGGTTAATCCAGCTCCTGCTACTTGGGTCAGTCTATAAATATAAGTGGTGACTTTTTGTACAGTTTATACCTACTATATAATCCAATAAGGGGCTGGGTTAGCTCAGTCAGTTGAGGGTTCGGCTAGAAACCACAAGGTTCCTAGTTCGATACCGAACCATGCTAACTCAGCGTATGAGTAGCACAGGGATCTGTGTGGTAAAGTAAGGAGCTGATGATAGATGTGGCGCTCCACCTCAGACGCAAAAACAATCTCCTTGATCTGGCGCTATTGAAAAGGGGATAGACTCCCTCGCTGATTGGCTGATACCGACTTTAGGCCACCCCGACGACTTTACTTTTTTTAAAACTTACTACATAATCCAACAAATTGACTAACAAGGAGTCACTACTAACATTACATTCTTTCTCCCTTGTGACTACTTTAAGGAATACATCAGACCTTATAGAATGGCTACCAGTTATGGGCCCAGAAATGCAAGAAATTTTTTTTGATGTTGGATTATTCCTAGGTATAAGCTGTACGAACAACCATCACTTATATTTTTAGACTATTCCAAGTAGCTGGAGCTGGATTGACTATGAAATAACGACAAACATGTATTTAACGTCGTTGATAAATTGTCCTAAAATGGACTGCCTCACAGAAGGACCGACGGATCAACAGACAAGGAATAAAACTGATACTACATCTTTCTACTTCAAAGACCAACAGGATCAACAGGCAAGGATTAAAACTGATATTACACCTTTCTACTTCAAGGATCATATCGTAACTTCTACTTCGCCGCATATATCTTTTCCGAAGTGTATGATACGACTTTTCGTCTCACGTAGTTTAACTCCTTCTGGCATAGAACAACAAACACCGTGGGTAGGGTAATTTCTTTATTCCTTTCACCAGAAAGTCGTAAAAAAACTGAAAACATGAAAGAAACAAGTTTATAGAAACAATGCTGTAATACAGAGGTAAAAAGGGTAATAACGTATGAAGTAAGCAATGGACCGGGGGTTTAATAGAAAACTCGGCAGGCAGTTCATAGATAAGCGCAGTGAAGTTACGATGACATACAACAACATTATCGAACAGTTTTAGGATTAAAGAAAGGTACAAACAAGGGGGGCAGTGTCTTTATGTGAGAAAGTCAATTAGAGGATAAGTAGACAACATTTACAATATATTTCGACGTGTTTCGAGAAAGACATAGCGAAGGGGAAATAATAGCGTCAGATACACGAGGTAAAAGTATATCAAGAAAAACAATAGGAAGGTTACTAAGAGTCAAGTGACGTACCTGTTCTCTTTAAGGAAGAACACGGAGAAGGATTGAACGCGTCCGCCTATGTTGAGCAAAGGGTGGAAAAGAATTAAAATCGCCCGCGTGCTGGAAGAGGAATTCTGGGTAACCCCCAAAAGGCTTCCGGTAATGAAGCAGCAGCAGATGTAAACAAAGAGATGAATGGTCTAGGGGACGTAACTCCTACGGAATATTCACTTACCAGCCAGAACAGACAAGGATTAAAACTGATATTACATCTTTCTACTTTAAGGGATCAACAGACAAGGATTAAAATGATACTACATCTTTCTACTTCAAGAATAAATCAAACTGTATGTCACAAGTAATATCCTTTATGAAATTGCACTCAATACAAAGGCAGAACTAAGCGCCTAAAATGGCGACGAGAATCGTAACAGAAATCCACTTCTAGAATTTACTGTACCATCTATAAGCCACTTCGATCCTCGCTGGATGCCTTACACTTGTGACAGCAGATATCACATACCTTACTTGTCACGGTCCTTCTGTCAGAAGGCATTTTTTCACCTTCTATCCGCGAGAGAACGCGCACCAGTTGCATCTCCTGTCAACAGGACAGGGGGACTGTTAGAGTATTTTGATATAAGGTGTGCTAAAGACCACAACTTATATTTATAGACTGATCCAAAACAGCGGTGGCTGAATTGGCCACTCAAATAAAACTGGATTGGAAATAAGACTCGATAAACGAATAAATAAATATTTTTTTAAGAAAAGGGAAAAAAAACCCACAAAGACAAACCAAATGAAACTAACGTTACGACTCTCATGTCGGAATGGAGTGAAGATGTGTCATATAAAAATAATCGTTGTATACTTATCTCTGACCGGTGCTACTTTGAGAGGCTCGAATCTGGTTGCTGGGCCGATGCTGAATTGGCTGACAATTCCTTGATGTTTGGAGTCTGGAAACCAACTTGGTATGCTGAAAGGCCCTGTGCCATTTATAGTTTTATTAATAAAACAAGGCATCTTTTTCTCATGAGATATTTTTATTTCCTCCAAATCAAAACTGCTCTGAGCGAGAGCCCACGTCTCACTCAGTCAACGCATTGTCCCCAAACTCCCCCAACAGTCTCACGTCTCACTCTTCCTCTCTCCCATTTCGCCACGTGACAGAAACAATACAACCCTGGCTAAAGACTAATAAGCCTTGGTCCATGCACCCGGTAATTAACAAGTTTATAACACACTCGTAATGGCTTGTCAGATCGTATTGCTTAACAATTGCCCTACGTCGAGATGAACACGTTGGACTCTTTTATAGTTTGGGACGGAACTTAGTTCCCGCCTTGAGGTTTAACAAATTAACCTTGTGTCACATCCTACTGGTGCGGAGGGGTTCGTAAATATACATAATGATCGGAAAAGCTGCCTCAACTTTTGGGAAGCTCACAACAAGAGTGTGGGACAACAGCAAGCTCACTATCCGTACAAAGGTACAAGTGTATAGGGCATGTGTTATCAGCACCCTCATGTATGGAAGTAAAACATGGACCTTATACTCCCACCAAGAGCGGCGGCTAAATGCCTTCTACCTTCGCTGCCTTAGACGTGTACTGGGCATCACTTGGAGGGACAGGATCACTAACACAGCAGTCCTAGAGAGAGCTCAACTCCCCAGCCTGTACTCTCTACTGAGACAACGTCGTCTCGATGGTTGGGTCATGTACGTCGGATGGATGATGGACAAATCCCGAAAGACATCCTGTATGGAGAGCTAACATCTGGTAAAAAGACAGATTGGTCGCCCCCCTACTGCGATTCAAGGATGTCTGCAAAAATGATCTCGGTGCTTTGGCATTGTCCCTTCCAGCTGGGAAAATTTGGCTCAAGACCGCCCTCGGTGGCGGCAGAATCTCCATAGAGGCCTGTCAGAAGTAACCCTGATACAACATCATGAAGCTAAGAGGTTTAAGAAAGCAACGGCAACAAAGCATCGGAACATCATCATCTACGGGACAACCTACAAATGCAAAATCTGTGGTCGAGAATATTTCTCAAACATAGGACATAGTCACAGGAAACTCAGGGGCACAGAAACTTTTATCATAGTCTTTCGAAACTGAATTGCCAATGATGAATGACATCCTACTGGTGCGGAGGGGTTCGTAAATATATATAATGACTTTGTCAGACCTTATCGCTAACCATTGCGCTACGTCGAGGTGAACTATTGATTTCTTTTTGAAAAATGTCGGCGATCAGAGATGATTTATGTAATTACTCTTTGAAGTAATCATCTTTTCCTTTTGCTACGAGCCAATCATCATGGCACCTTTTTTTTTGGGGGGGGGGAGATCACACGCAACACACTGCTGACACACAGTGGCGAACCCTCTGCTCCCCCCTCAATATCCGCCAACCATTTCACACAACGGAAGCATGAACCCAAAGGTAGAAACAGCACACGTTGATACGCACACTTGACAGACACACTTGACAGACACACTCCTTCAACTAACACCTCCAGCCCTCCAACCCTCCAACCCCCAGCCGCACTGAACGGAGAAATAAAAAGTTCAAGCAGCGAGCATCCGTGAAATACGAAAACGAAAAAGAAAAAATATTTTTTCGACAATCAGCATGCAAAATTATTATCGTTTTCCTTTGTTATTTTGTTGTTGTTTTTGTTTATTCACTTTTCATTGTTTTTTTTTGTTGTTTGTTTTCATCTTCTTTTCTCACACATTAACCCTCACTCTCTCATTATTCACCTTTTTAATCTTTTTACTCTACTTACACTACTTACTCTCCCTTTTCTCCCTCCTTACTCTCTTCTTTACTCTCCTTTTTCTATCTCCTTACTCTCCCTTTTCTATCTCCTTACTCTCCCTTTTCTATCTCCTTACTCTCCTCTTTACTCTCCCTTTTATCTCTCCCTACTCCCCTCTTTACTTTATCTATCTCACTACTCTCCTTCTTACTCTCCTTTTCTCCTTACTCCCCTTTTCTCCTTACTCTCCTTTTTACTCTCTTTACTTTTCATTTTACTCACCTTTTTACCCTTCTTACTCTTTTTTACGTACCCTTCTTTTGGCTCTTGATTGGATTCTTCTTCTTCTTCTTCTTCTTCTTCTTCTTCTTCTTCTTCTTCTTCTTCTATTATTATTATTTTCACCCCTTTTGAGTTTTTCACACCAGCGTTAGCTGATGGTATTTCACTGGAGTCTGAGTGACAACAAGTCTCGTCAGGTCTCCAGGACTCTTCTGAGTATTCTAGCCGATTGCAGCAGTGCAGTAGTCTGGATGGTCTCAATTTTCCCTCTGATTTCCAAATCCTCCAGTCTTTTTTCCAAGTTTTTTCGTACCGTTCCAAGTGCACCAACTACAATTGGTATCACTATTATTATTATTATTATTATTATTATTATTATTACTATCCTTTTTACTCCACTTACTCAAATAACTCTCCTTTTTACTCTTCTCACTGTCCTTACTCTTCTTTTTTACTCTCCATTAGATTCTTCTTCTTCTTCTTCTTCTTCTTCTTCTTCTTTCTTCTTATTATTATTATTATTATTATTATTATTATTATTATTTACTCTATTTTATAATCCACTTACACCCCTTATCCTTTCTTATACTCCATAGTCTTCTTCTTCTTCTTCTTCTTCTTCTTCTTCTTCTTCTTCTTCTTCTTCTTCTTCTTCTTCTTCTTCTTCTCTTCTCACACCATCTCTTCTTACACGCTCCTCTGGGCATAATATATCGATCGTATCATTTCAAAAATTAAAAAAAAAAAAAAAAGAAAAAGAAAATCTCACTACTGAATTACTTTCACGTGGAAACCAATTACGTAATTTCTGCTATGAGATCATCCCGCACACCAACACACGCACACGCATATACACACACTCATGCAAACGTACATGTACGTGCATATGCATATGCGTAAATTGAATGATACAGAGATTGCATATATAGTATAACTGTATACCACGGGTATACAGGTATACTATGAAATAAATATTTAGAAAAACAAACACATGATGTAAAATTCGCTGACAGAATTCTGTTTCGACCCTTTATTGAAGTGGTCTTCATCAAGAGCGAGTTGTGTATGATAGAGAGAACGGTGAAAGTGGACCGTTATGAGACGAAAGTGGTGCAGATGTCAGCGAATTTTACATAATGTGTTTTTTTTTTCTAAATATTTATTTCACACTGTCGGATTCACTTCCATTCATTTTTCATATTGTCTTTTGAAAAAAACAAAAATACCAGGATTTCTACATCTTATCCGGTGAACATCGTGGTCTACAGTGCTGGGATTTTTGAACTTTTTGATACTTTCTTATACATTTTTATACACATTTACATCAAACTCTTTTGAGTTTTCTTTGTGGACTATAATGCTTCTGATTTAATAAAATAAAATAAAATTTATTTTATTTTACTTTCAAAACAGAATACGCATTTTCTAAATTAAAAAAAAAAAATGTTTTGAATAAAAAAAAAAAAAAAATTCCGGCTATAATATTGAACGTTTCATCTGCACCACTTTCGTCTCATAACGGTCCACTTTCACCGTTCTCTCTATCATACACAGCTCGCTCTTGATGAAGACCACTTCAATAAAGGGTCGAAACAGAATTCTGTCAGCGAATTTTACATCATGTGTTTTTTTTTTCTAAATATTTATTTCACACTGTCGGATTCACTTCCATTTATTTTTCACAGGTATACTATATAAGTAAAGAAATAAGGTATACTATGTATGTAAGGTATAAAGTATCCCAGATGGGTATACAACAGAACTATCTAGACACATCTGGGATTACAAAGAAAAGCATGGGAAGAAGCCAGTCTAGGTAGTCTTAAAAAAACAGACGTGTTGAATACTATCTCTTCTGAGGATCGATAGCGTGAAACTCTGAGTCTTGAGTTTTTATTGTTTTTATCATCTTATTTCAAAGCTTTGAAATATGCGCATGACTAGCACAGGTTGGGTAATCTGATCTGAGCGGTAAAGTGGGGATCTGACGGTAGATGTGGTGCTCCACTTCAGCTAAACAATCTCACTGGTCTAGCGCTAGCGAAAAGAGGATAGACTCCCTCGCTGTCCGGCTGATACCGACAATAGGCCACTTCGCCAACTTACTTATATGGGTTGATACATAGACACCTAAATAAACAAATGCTCTAGTTAAGGTTTGGTTTGATTTCTTTGTTTAATAGCATATCAACTTCTATGGGTTATTTAATACCAAGGCCATCCTTGTAGAAGAACAGTAGTGGTACTATTTAACCTATAGGTGGGAGGATAAGGGGTTCATACCTTTTTCAAGGGTATTAGGTCGAAAGTGAACGTAATAGCGAGACTGGAGTTCGAACTCCCTAGTTACGATGTCGCAGTCCAGCACGTTAGCCACCACGCTACGGGACTCCTCCGCCCAAGTCAGATATCTTAGTCAAAGTGGTGCAATCATGTAGTAGTATTAACACAGAGCACTGCATAAATTCTGTGTGCTATGGTAAATGATACCCCCTTAGCCCTGTCAGTTGGGGCTTTAGAATACACTGACTGCACTTATGCAGAGGGGTAATATCCTCCAAATGGGGCCACCTGTTAGCCGTGGGTGGCGACCCGTGATGCTTAAGGATGGAACCTTGGTGGCTGAGCAGTCGATGGCATATAACACTCCACTTTGGTCTTTTTAAGCTAGCTAGGTGGTTGGAGAGGCTCCCCCCGATCAATCGGCTGATCACGTCAATCACTGGCACCTATATAATTGTCCCTTATGCAAACCCCAACCCCTTTTATCATATATGTACTATAATGCAGTGGCTGAGGGTCTTAGTGTCAAGAATATATTAAACTGCATCTAATGGTGAAGTGTCAGTCAGGTGCTTTGGGGAGTATGGAGTATCCCTTTATTGCCATTGCTCCCAGATCCACCCTGACCCGGAGTGGTAGTACTTGTTAGGCTTCTATCTATGGGTTATATATATGTTAGTTTGGAAAACGTGACTTACCGGCGAAGATGGTTAGTTGATGCAAAATTCAGAAAAGTAAGACAGCGATATAACAAATACAAAGTGCTAAATACGTTAGTAGAGCAAATTTATTGTAATAGAGGTACAAGTAATAACATACTCGAGTTTCACCATAAGGATCTTCAGGGTTAAATCCACTGGATTAATCAGGATATTGATTAATTGCAGTCGATTACACGTGTGTGTCTTTCGCGATAAACGAATTCGTTAAGGTATCCAAATGACTGGTAGTAAGGGGTGATTCCACCTGGGATCCTCAAAATCTCACCGTATAATCATACTTTATGCTCCTGGAGGTGCAAACATATAATTCATACAAGAATTTTTATGAATCCATAAAGAGAGCTCAATGTATAATAATTAATAAAATTAGATTAAATACAGAGCAATATTTAACTTTTAAAGAAAGAAAAAACTTAACAAACCATCATTTTTGTAATAAATTTATTTCGACCAAAAGCTCAAAAAGCTTTAAAAAAATTTTTTTTAATTAAAAAAAATTTGAAAATTAAAAAACCCAAAACAAACCCCGGATATCATTTTCTTTGAAAGTTATATATATATATATATATATATATATATATATATATATATAATGAGTTTGTGTAAATAAATGGAAATTAATCCGACAGAATGAAAACTCAAAAAGAGTTTGCTGTAAATATATAAAAAAGTGTAAGAGATTATCAAAAATGTTCAAAATATAATCCAGCTATTAAGTTGTTTACATGTCCACAGCACAATTGAAAGAAGATGTTAAGTTTCAAAAAGTTTGTGGTGTAGGTAAATTTTTTTTTTTTTTTGTAGTGTTCGTAGAATAATCTTCGGAGGTGTAAAAATCCGTATATTTTGTTTTTTCATGAGACAAATGTGTAAATAAATGGAAATTAATCCGACAGAATAAATTTAACATTTTGAAAAAACAATTAGTAATTATTTGCTCGTTGATGATGACCCTTCTACTAAGGTGTCGAAACAGATTCTGTCAGCAGATAATAATTACTAATTGTTTTTTCAAAATGTTAAATTCATAATGAGTTTACAAAAATGTGTTAAAAAACTGAGTTTGAAAAAAATTAAATACACAACAAGAATGAATAAAAAAACGTCTTCAGCATAACATAACCCGAGGGTTTACGTGCCGTAAAATTTAACAGATCAACCAACCAATCACTACACCCCTTCAATCAATATCAAAATAATTATGTGCACATCTTAGAAAACTGTTGTTTTTTTGGGACAGTTCTGAGTACAGAATCAAGTTTAGCGAGCTTGATTTAATCTAATACATCATTATTTGTCTAGGGTAGCAGACAAAAAACAAAAAAACAAAACAACAACCCCCACCCCAAAGAAAAACCAAAGAAAAAACTTCTTTGTTGTTGTAATTGTTATTCGTTCCTTTTAAAAACGAGATTTATTTTTGGACGAACTAATATTTCTTCTTGTTTACTTTCCATTTACATGTATTCAATGTCGTGACTTCAAAGTCACTTTTCCCTCGATCGCCATTTTGCTTTTGTTTATTTAAAATAAAAATAAAATAAAAATGGCCGTACTAAACTTGTTCAAATTATCGTCTGCTTTGACTTTTATAGCCTCGTTTTGAAATGACCGTAAATTTGCAACAATCACGTGATTTGATGGTTTTATTATATTTTAAAATTTTATTTTGGTAATTCTTTCTTTGAGTATTTCTTATGGTTCTTCTTTTGGTAATTTTTCTTTAAGAATTCGTTTTAGTTCTTCTTTTGGTATTTTTTTCTTTAAATATTTCTTATTGGTAATTTTTTCTTTAAGAATTTCTTTTCTTGGAGAGAAGAAGGAAGGAAGAAAAAACAAAAAAACAAAATAAAGAAATTCGAATCTTGTGTGTGTCTGAAAATCAAAGGCATGAGTGAAATTCCTGTGTCAACAACCAAACTTTAAAATAATGACAGCTCCCAGTTATTTTACGACCCAAAAGGGAGCAATCATTTTTTCTCTTCTTTATCTTTTTTCCTACTTTTTAAACAGCACAAGTTTGATTTTAATTCCTGGAATCGATATAATTAGTTGGTCTCAGCTCCAAACAAATATTTGATTGAAAAAATAAAAGTAAAGTAGTAAAGTCCCGAACAACGAGAGAGAGAGAGAGAGAGAGAGAGAGAGAGAGAGAGAGAGAGAGAGAGAGAGAGAGAGAGAGAGAGAGACTCTCTATCTCCTTTTCGCTAGGGTTAGACTAGGGAGATCTTTTTTTTGCAGAGCTGGAGCACCACATATACCGTCAGCTCCCAGATACTTTACCGCATATATCTGATTAACCAAGCTGGGCTGAGTTGGCGAGGACCTTGTGATGTCTAGACGAATGTTTTACAGACTGAACCAATCCCTTAGATACAAAAATAGAATAAAAAAGAAAGATGAAATCTTGAGTTTTCTGATTTCCAGTGTTTATTAAGGTCCATGTTGAGTAATTG
>CM042178.1:42166176-42203676 GCA_023376005.1 Doryteuthis pealeii
CACACGCAACCACACACCTAAAAAAATGCACAATGTTTCCTTTCGATACACACACTTACACCCGTCCCATACTCACACCTAAAAAAGAATATTTGACGTCCTATTTCAAACCGTCTCCCCTTTTTTCAAACCTTAATTTTTTTTTTAAACAGACTGAATAACAAGGACTACCACTCACTTTTCTCGTTGTTCTGTGATAAAAATTTCTAATTACTTTCCATATACCAACAAATGCCCTGAAGATGATCTAAATTAATAGATCGAAACACTGCAGCGTCGGCCAATAACTCACCACTTAACCCATTTAAACCTGTATTTTTTCATTTTTCTTAAATAAACTACACACACCACACACACACACCCACAACACACATTATATACATATATATATTATAATATTAATAATATTTATTATTATATAATATATTATATATATTTATAATATTAAATTTATATAATATATCAATCAAATAGCCTGAAGATAGATAACCAGATAAATCATATACAGAAGATTCTGAAACATACGGTGTTGGCATATAGTAATTAACAAAAAGAATTAATAAAATAAAATTTTATTCTGAGAATTCATAAAAAATAAAAACAGAGTATAACGTGTGGCGGGAAAAAAATGTTCACTTTGTTTATAACCAAGATATATAAATTTTATATATATATTATTATATATATATTATTTTATATAAATATATATTTCTATTTATTTTATCAATGTACAACTATTATCGATAGCATCAATCGCTATCAGTTATTGCAGCGATCTCCAGGAGAGCTGCTTTGCGATGCAAAGCAATCATTCAGTTGAGGTGTATAGTATCTCGAGTAGTTGGATTTGGAATTGAGTTACTTTTCTACACAATGTCTAACATTATTAGGAATTAGTCTAAATATAAATATTTAGCTCAACAATACTGTGATTTAGAATAGCACTTAGTATTTATTCCTTTGAGTTATTCATTACGGCAAAAAAATAATTTTTTGTTATTACATATATATATAATATATAATATATATATATAATGTGTTGTTAGTGTGTGATAAGTGTAGTTGTATGTAGTAGTAGTGTTAGTTTATTATATATATTAATAAGAAATAAATATGTTATTAGTAATAATATAAGCTCTATTATCAAGTTGGATTTAACAATTTGACATATCGCTATGTGGTTTAGAGTTTCTGTGCACTTCCTCAGTGCAGCCATAAGGACAACAATGGCAGTAAAAATTTTCCAATATAGACCTAAAGTGATTATAACGTAATCAATAATTTATTTACATATATGAATCTCAACGCTCTATATTTCTACAAGGGCATTGATAGTTTTGGTGAATCACTTTAATAACACGTCTAGCGTTGAATTACTACCAGATAGCTTCTTCAATATAAGAAAATAGTGCCAAATCTCATTTGTACACACACACTACACATCGAAAACGAAGAAAAAGTGAGTTGGTAGTCCTTGTTATTCAGATCTGTTTAAAAGACAAAAATTAGGTTTGAAAAAAGGAGAGACGGTTTGATAATCACAGGACGTCAAACACTAATTCTTTTTTTAGGGTGTGAGTATGGGAACGGAGCTGATACAAAGTGTGTGTATCGAAGGAAAACAGTTGTGCATCTTTTTTTTAGGTGTGTGGTTGCGTCCGTACCGATCAGCCCTACGAGCTGACTATCTAGTATAGTATATAAAATATATATTAATATTTGTCAGTATAAAAAATATTTTATTTATAATATACCTGCAATAAGTTTTGAATAAAGAGTGCTTCAATTTAACATTAAAAATCTTTATTTTCAATTTCAGAACATAAACAGTTGAAAATATTTACATAATTATTTTCAAAATGTCAAGGCAACGAGAAATTTCAGTAGCCTTAATTGATGCTTCTAACAAAGTATGAGTCAGCATGCATGCTGTTAATTGCTGTGAGTATTGAGTGTTTGCTGTCGATCTTGTCTAGTTGTGTTGTAGTTCGTGTGTGTGTTGTGATAAATACAACGGCGTCGAGCAAATGCCCCAAGAAGACAATATTCTCGTACCTTCTTAAACAAGCCGTTATGACTCTTTGGTCGCGACGCGGTGCGGGTATTGACATTCTAAATTCGGACTCTGTGTACTTCATATGTTTAAGATATTTGTTATGTTGGTTATATGTTATTTTTGTTTTTATTTTTTTTTTTTTTACTCCTTTTCTTTGTTTATTGCCAGTAAAGACGAGAACTTTTTCTTAGTTCGTAATCGTGGAGTTCCATTACAGAACTTTGAAAGCTCTAAAACTGTTAATTGCAGTCCACACGGGTATCCTGTGTCTCATTCCAAACTTAACCGCCATAGCTGGAGAGGGAGGCGTTAGACGCTTTTGCGTGTAAGATTACTGTCTTGTGTTAGTTTGGGCGTGGCGTGGAGCATTAAATTCAAGAAATAGATGATCCCGTATACCGACAAGAAATAGTCCGCTGTCACGTATATGTAAGCACGGAAGGCATATATCGACGAAACGATGTACAGATTAAGATTGAAGTATGAAGTGACCAACATTCGATATCAATCGAGAGTGCAGATAAAACCTCAATATCATTGTGCACCGAATCAAAATCTTCACACATATACATTACTAGTATGATATTTGCTTTGAGTACTTTTTTTGTAATACGAGTATTCAACCATTATGTACTTACAGACGATATCAATTTCTGAATATATTTCTCATACCACTAGCCTTTTATTCTTTTCTATATTTTAATATCTAAAACTACCTTTGACTCTGAAAAGATGCACCAGGACTTCCTGTTTATGATGATATTCTCACTCACATTATCTATATTATATAAGAAATAAATTTCCTATCATATTGGGAATGCCTGTATATTGCAAATAACTTATCTACTCTCGAACTATGTGCTCGTTACATATTATTCATGTAATCCTCTATGACATATGTCTACACATCACACACACTACCACACCTACACACACACACACACATCTATTAATATTTTATAAATCATAAATATATTTATACTATATATCTATTCTATCTATCAAATATTTATTCTAAATATCCTCCATCCATCTTATATACTTACTATTACTACTCTATTACTCGAAATGACTGCACTGCGATGCGCTGACACTCCGGCGGCATGTTCGCTCATATCTTACGACATTGAAAATACCACAGCGTTTATACAACATGAGCTGGTCAAAGTTATTTCATGCCTGTCACCGCCGCATCCGCTTGTTATCGTATACTTGTATAATAGGCTTAATGAGAGGTTGATATAGGGAAGAGGTATAAAACATTTTTATCACAGAATAATGAGGCAAGACTGTGATAGTCATTGTTTATCAATCTGTTCAAATTGAGAAGATAAATTATGTGGAAATATTAGACTAGTCATATAATTTTCGACACTCACTTATAAAATGAAAGCATATTTGATGTCTATATTTTCTAAACCGTCTTACCTTTACAGCGTTTCTTCTTTCCAGAGTTTCAAATTCCTGCACACAGATTGATACCACGACTACACCACTTACTCACACCAAACCACAGGCTATCGACTCTTCTCATTATCACACGAGTCATATTAATATTTATATTATTATAACGGTATCATATATATACAGCCGTCTTAGTAGTACTAGTTAGACCGGGTGTTATTAGATCTTTATTTATTCTACACTCGTGCCATAAAGAGTAGTAGACACTTTTGCCATTCTATTACATTGCTGTGTTAGCATTTGAACGCATAAATCGTGGACCACTTAAAAGAAGAGCATATATCTTAAAATTCACTAGGACCTAAATGCCGCCGTGGTGGGTGAGCTAAGAGCGGTGTTGAGAGATAGAGACTGTGATCATTTTATTCTACGATTAGTGTATTATACGCGAGTGAGATACTTGTGGCAGATCCTGCCAAATGTCAATAAGGTGTACTTAACTGCAGATAGTTATGTTTGTCGTGTTCCATTCCTTTTAAACAATGAGATTAACGGTGACTATTTTATATAAAGTAGTTTATATAGATTTTAATATTATAAGAATATGAATATATATGTTTTATACCTATCTTAATCTCTATTTCTCTTCAGGTACTATTCTAATATAATTACTCTCGTCTCGCGATTTCATTATCATTATCATACCATTATTATTGATGCGATGATTCTGTTTTCCATATTTCCTCACAATGCATTGTATATCTATCTATATCATCACTTAGTATCTAATTAAATATATTATTATTATATATATATATATAGTATAATATACACATATATATCAATATTAAATATAAATATCGATAATATCATATAATTAAATATATATATTACATTATTAACGTATATCATATATATATTAATATTAACATATACATATACATACTATATACATATATATATATATATATGTAAGTATCTAATTCCATATCTATATCTCATATCTATATATATATGATTATGATTTAAGTACCATATATTTCAACCGAAAACATGGCTAAAGGGACTGCTATTAATTCACTGAGATAGTACTCTGTTCAATATATATGTATAATCATTGTTGATATCACGATATATATATATATCGATTCTAATCTATTTTGCTTATACATTTTGCCTAACATTTAAACTATAAAGCCTAATCAACGTACCTATCACCTGTATCTGTGTCAACCTATTCCCAACCATAAACCTATAGGAGTGCGTTCGCATGTTAGAATGTAATAATCTGAACTTTGCATGATATCCCGGTTATTACATATAGTTGATAGTCATTGTCTATTATTGCTAGGCGTATCATTAATTATATCCTGTCAGCCATAATTGCAGGATACTGATCAACAATTCCACACTAAACAAAATACAATGAGATTTTTCTTTCTTCTTGAATCATTACATTACATAATCATCATCATCATATCATTACTTGCAGCTGAGTCTCAGAATATCTGACGAATTTTAGGAAAACACTCACTATCTTAAACAACTAAATTCAAATCATAAAGGTGAAGTAAAGTAATACACACACCATAATAATCCTGTCCATGAACAATACCTCATGCAAGACTCACTCACTCTAGATTTTATCAACTAGCAAGATTTTTAAATAAATACATGTGACCGTAGTCAATATAAAACGTATAATTTAATCGGGTACGAAAAAGAGACCGAATCACCAATTATTATTTATATCTATTCTGTTATTATTATCTTATTCTTCATTTTATTCCATTTGGGATTTCAATTTATAGGTATTGATATTATTATTAATTTATTTGTATCTTTATCTAGTTTCACATTAAGCTATTATAGCCTGATTGAGTCTAATCTGGATCTGAAGTGATCAGTCTAAGCTCTCCTGAGTTCCAGGACTCTTACGCTGATTAGTTCTCGACCATGACTCGTTCATGCACAGTGCATGTGTTCCTGGATATGTCCTCTGCATACTATCACTTTTATCCTTCCTATCGCTTTCCATGATTTATTTTTCCAAATACTTACTTATTTCCATATACCTTTGGAACCGTCTCCAGTGCTCTACCAGATCTATACACAATTGGAGTCAAATTATTTTGACTTTTCAATACTCTCCCATAATTTTCTCAGTATTCTCTGGCAATGCGTTCAGGTATGTTTTCAGTCTCATTTTAACTCATTATTTTCACATTTTAAGCGTTCATTTTCTCAAGCTCTGCTTCCGCACTTCTTCCTCTAGCGTAACTGCAAAATCCACCAGTCTGTACGAGAGGGTTCTGTGAAAATTCTACGCAATATCCTCACGACGGATCGGATCTTGACGCATCCATCACGCATCAGTCACGTATCCTCTAGAGACTGTCACATATTATGGCCAGAATACTCAGAAGTAAAGTCCTGGAGACTTCATATATATCAACCTGTGGAAGACTTTAACTGTCATCTCAAGACATTCCAGTGAAAAAGACCATCAGCTGAACGCTGATGTGAAAATATCCATAAGAAATGAAATAAATTAATGATAATTAGACACAGCTGCTCC
This sequence comes from Doryteuthis pealeii, assembly GCA_023376005.1. Classification (NCBI taxonomy): domain Eukaryota; kingdom Metazoa; phylum Mollusca; class Cephalopoda; order Myopsida; family Loliginidae; genus Doryteuthis; species Doryteuthis pealeii. The sequence continues at coordinate 42,172,215 of CM042178.1, forward strand.
GATGTATGCTCTAATCTTTAAGTAGATGCCGAAAACTTTATTATATTGTAGTTGTCTACCAAAATTAATTGATTGTTCTTTTAGCTTATGAGTATCCTTTATTTATATAGATTATGTTATTTATTTCTGTTATTGGTCCATATGTCACATCTATACTATTTAAGTTGGTCCCGCCATAAGTAATCCTGTCTTGCTCATTTTTTGTGTGTTAGTCATGCGAGTTGGTTGTAGATTGTGTGGTTGTCCTTGTAGCTGCTAAGTGTGAAGCTGGCTTTAATGTGTTGATGGTTGTGTGTGGTCGAATGAACCCTCTCGTTCCTTCCTTTGCTACTTTATCTTTCGTAATCATATTCATACTTGTCTTATGCCTCTACTCGCTCTGTAAGGAATTAGTTATATTTCCATCATTTGAGTTTACTATTATTAGTCTATTTATCTGTCTGTCTGTATCGCTGTTCTTGTCAAAATCTACTGACTAAGGTACTAATGTTTAATTAAGTTTAAAGTAAATTGAATAATTTAATTATTACACTAGAGATATACAACGTGGATTAATATTAATAGAATATATTGAATGAACCGCTTCGTGGTGAAACGTATGCCAAGTATATTCGGATTACAGGACTTATCGACACTATAAATACCTCGCTCTCATTATTACATACACAGTCACATCACGCTGCACTATTATGACTTGATTTTCCTCCACCCCGCCTTTAAGTCAGTGGTTCGCTCGCACACACCGGTTGGAGTGTTCTTCCTAAACTCAGTCTCCCTTCTGTCGTCACTTCCTACGCCTGATCATCAAAGATTGCTATCCCTCAGCTTCTTGATCGGGCAATCTCTTTCTCATTCTCGTACAGATATATTTTCTTTCTTAGACTATGTCTCAGTTTTCTGAGCCGAACAAACTATTTCGTATAACACACGTCTATGGACAACTAAACTCTCTAAGTTTCCATCTAGGGCTTAGCCACACATTACTCTAATTTTGGCGACTGATCCTCTTTACTTCTTATGTTCATTAAAACCCGGTTTAACGCTTCTCTCCGGCAGGTCTCCAACGTGTTCTTTGCGTCTATAAACCATTTCCCGCTCTATACATGTGTATATTATGACCGTACACCTGTGCTGCGGATCTCCTATATCGCATGAAGCGGTCAGAAGAAATACAGGCACAATCATGTGGTGTGATAGTTGGGCGTTGATGTCAGGACCGTAATGTTCTCATTGATGTTGTATTTCAGGTGTCAAATAAATGTCTCACTCTCTACATGTGTATCGTGAGGTCGAGTCGTGCATTTTTCTCGACTGGCGCAGAGGAATATATTTTGAAATCCTGATATTATTTATTTATTCATTTCACGAATGTATTGTAGTAAGTTGATAGTTGCTGTTGTAACAAAGATCTCTACCTTGAGGCGCCGATAGATTCGATACACACCGGGAGTCCTGACCTATTGTTTCGCCATCATACGTTCTAGTGTATTCCACTTTAGGTAAACTGATATCGCGAGTGTTACACGATCACTACGACGTGCTCTTAGACTTACATTACAAGCCTAGCAACGACCGAAGGTCCGCCTAGTATCGAAGTGAATCTCCCACTTGTGAGCTTTGTGTCTGTATCTAAAGCGTGAAGCGACAGCTGATGTTAAAAAGGTATGTGGTGGCGCAGCTCCATGACCTCTGCTACTCAGATGATACCGAATGAAATAACTAAGATTTACTCACTATGGTAATCGGTTATTAGACTTCAAGTCGTGCTCAGTACGCGTCTTCGGCCTTATTGGTACGATCCCGTTATCTAGAACCTCTACTACAAACGAGATTCACTACGCTTCTGAGTGAGCAGGTAACGCACACTCTGCCCCAACTCAGCGTATCGCAGTAGCAACACGAGATCTAGCGAGTATATAGTAAGGAGAGAGAGGTCTGATGGGAGGTGACGTTTTGCAGGCGCTCTCAAGTCATCATTAGTGACGCAATAGAAACTAGAGCATATCGTTCCAATGGTGTAGGGCCGCCGCTATAATTCGTGAGCAGGATAGGAAATGGGGGATACAGAACACATGATAAACCATTCCTGATCTATCTGTGTCGCGTCTGGCACTAATTTATCGTTCGACTGAGCGATTCTTAGTACTTTAGGTGAAAATGCTCGCCAAGCCAGGCAATTAACTTAAACGGAGGAGATCATGAAGTGCTTTAGGGGAATTCGCATATTAATTATGAATTTAGTTATATAGTATAGATTTCATGACATGATAAAAGTGTATTTTTTCATTGCTTAACAGCTATGAAAACTTATCCGTAGAATGAAAAACGCACAGAAGATGAGACTAAAGCAATTAGTATTTGACTAATACTGGATATATAGACATTTGAAGAAGGTTGTAGAAATAGATCGGTTGAAATATCTGGTAACAACATCAGCAGCATGCCACAAAGGATGATTTGTCAGAATAAATATGAAAGTAATTATGATATATCCTGAGCTGTTGTCCTGCATCCTTTATTGTGTATATATTACAATATTGTGTATAGGTACAACAATAAGATGAGGCACAACAGTCCGATATTGTTCATAATACATTCGTAGCAGCATCATCTCATAAATACACATGGAAATTGTGAAGTAAAAGATGTTAATTTATGCTATTTTCATTATTAGATAAAGTTCTCTCTCTTTCTCTTCTTTCTCTCTCTTTCTCTCCCCCTCTCTCTCTATCTATTAATTATGAATTATTAGGCTGTTGGCCTCAATCTTTATTGCGGTGATAAACACAACGTTCAAGCCAACAGTAACTTCGAGTCCCCACCTTGTTTTATGTGATTTTTTTAAATCTTTAACTTTTAATGACGCTTAAAATAAGTCCATCTTCCAAGTCGATTACCTAGAAGCGAAGATAACTTATTTTTAGGGTAATTAAATTCCCTGTTTCGTCCTGGTGTCTTATGACAGCTCGAATCTGAAGGGAACTTTGCATACATGCAATACATCCTCGCCAATTCTTTCTGGCTGCTGAGATCGCGTTTCCTTAAATTACTGTGCTAAAAGCAGACATTTTTTTTTCTTTCGAGCCTTCACTCTTTTGCACGCAAGACACGTTCAGGCTCGCTATGGCTCCAAGTACGTAAATTTATTTCGCTACCAGACTTGAAAACATAAAACAGAAACATAACATATCTGGCAAAACTGATTTTGACAGCAATTCTTTGACTGAAATAAAAAAAAAACTTTTAAGAAATGCCGCGGAAAACTTGGAATTGAGATTTATCCTCCGATTAAACTGTTTTAAAGCATTACTTTGACTAAAACATAACTTCTCGTACACAGCATACACTTGTGTAGTAAATTCCACATGTTTATTACTCCTTCTCAGCAACCAAAAGTTTGAATGACAGACGCTCTGTTCAGGCCTGGTGCACTCTGTTTATTTTCCCGCCATTTTGAATAGCCCTAAAATTATTTCTGGCGAGATTGGAATAATTTTTTGCTATGAACTAATTCAACATATTATGAAGAGTTTACATCTATGGAAAAAAAATCGAAAACAAAATTTATTTTGCTTTTTTTTTGGGCTCAAAAAAGTTAACTATTTCCGGTTGTGAATGAACCTAGAATTCTCGACAGATCATCCACTGCTCTCCCCAAATACCTTTCAGTCATCTTGGCCTGCGGCTTGTCACTGATTCCTAGTCTCAGGGAAAGGAGAGCATGCGGTGGCGTGTCGCACAAAGCGGCACGACATGTCAACATGTGGCAGATATTTCTACAAGTCCCACGGTGATTGAGGAACAGTGGCGGTGTGAAGCCTGACGGGCTGCCTGCCACTAGCTGTGAATCTACAGCGTGGCGAGGTTGTGAATGGACTGAGCAATCCCCTGGTAGTACTGGCCCACCCAGACATCTGGGAAGCGGTATAGAAAAGGGTGATGCTAACAAATATCAAGGCTGGTCCAGTAACCTGTGGCTGGCGACTGTTCACATTAGCAGGGCGAAACAAGAAAATATTACAACAATCATAGGGCTAACAATAGCCACCTGAAATGTTCGGACATCTCTCGAACTCCTGAAGCAATGTAAACTGGTTATCGTGGCAAGAACTATCCGATATGGGGCAGACATATGAGCCTTGTGGAAGTCGCTTCGGCGAGGAGGAGCAATTGACAGAAGTAGGGTGCCGAAGTACATATTATATTTTGTAAAAGATTTGTAAGGATTTTGAGGTAAGGCAGCTCGAGGCACCCATCCTAAAGCGGCCTCTGCGTAAGCGCACATGACGGAACGCATGGACACATCTACATGCTAAAACTGAACCCACATATGTGACCTGTGTGGCAGAGCCTGCAGTCGAAGGCTGGCTTTTCAGCAGTCAGGTACGTCGTATGCGAGTGGAAACCAAGAAAGGGATTCATGTGTGACAGAACAAACAATTTAAGATCAGGGTACCCTCTGCGTGCTCACATCCGAACTACTTGTAGAAATGGCCTTAGTTCTGCGAAAGAAGTAGCGCATCAACCATATATATATATATATATATATATAAATATATATATATATATATATATACCTAAGCTTAGCAATAGATATGGCACAAAGGCCAAGTGTGTGGCACACCAGTGAGAATCGAACAACGATCTAACATGGTTTGGCGAATCTAGCTTGCTAATATGTATATGGATAATATCCCATGTCAAATCATCCCATTGTCTGTAAAATGAGGTTCTAAGCCTCCTTACTATAAAAATTGGTTTATAATAGCATTATCTGCCCGCGGAAACCCAAAAAATGCTATAAAAAGTCTGGAAGTCAAACAATTTAAGTTAATTGATGAATTTTTTGATTTTTTTCTTGGCAAGTCCAATATCCCCATGTGGCACTGCATTATGCAAAGATTTTTTCTTTATTTATTGAATATCTATTGAACATTATTTGGACCAAAACGGAATAGTTTGGTTTCTGATGCAGAACCGAAAGCTACAACATTTTGTTAAAATTTGTTAAATTCTGTCTTAAAGTTAGACAATCCCCCAAATTTGAGCTTCGCAAATTCCAAGAATTGGCGAAATTATTTCGATTTTTAGCTTTCCAAAATTTGGTGGTCGGGCGATCTTTTTTACAATCTATTTTCGTCTGTAAAATGAGTTCTAGAGCTTGCATACTCCTAAAAAATTAGTTTATAAAAAAAGTATTTTGCCCAGGAATCCAAAAATGCTATAAAAAAGACTGAAAAGTTAANTGGTCTCTTTTTTTTTTTTCATTCACTCTTGCTTCTACAATCACACTAGTAAGGGAAATTTCCTCAAACTTTACTTAAAAGTTAATGAAGGATTAAGTCTTTCACTCACTCTAGCTCTCTTTTTTTTTTTTTCATTCACTCTTCCTTCTACAATCACACTAGTAAGGGAAATTTCCTCAAACTTTACTTAAAGTTAATGAAGGATTAAGTCTTTCACTCACTCTAGCTCTCTTTTTTTTTTTTTTTCATTCACCTTGCCTTCTACAATCACACTAGTAAGGGAAATTTCCTCAAACTTTACTTAAAAGTTAATGAAGGATTAAGTCTTTCACTCTATCTCTGTTTCTTTTTTTTTTTCATTCACTTTGCCTTCTACAATCACACTAGTAAGGGAATTTCCTCAAACTTTACTTAAAAGTTAATGAAGATTAAGTCTTTCACTCACTCAGCTCTCTTTTTTTTTTCATTCACTCTTGCCTTCTACAAATCACACTAGTAGGAAATTTCCTCAAACTTTACTTAAAGTTAATGAAGGATTAAGTCTTTCACTCACTTAGCTCTCTTTTTTTTTTTTCATTCACTCTTGCCTTCTACAATCACACTAGTAAGGGAAATTTCCTCAAACTTTACTTAAAAGTTAATGAAGGATTAAGTCTTTCACACACTCTAGCTCTTTTTTTTTTTTTCATTCACTCTTGCCTTCTACAATCACACTAGTAAGGGAAATTTCCTCAAACTTTACTTAAAAGTTAATGAAGGATTAAGTCTTTCACTCACTTAGCTCCTTTTTTTTTTCATTCACTCTTGCCTTCTACAATCAACTAGTAAGGGAAATTTCCTCAAACTTACTTAAAAGTTAATGAAGGATTAAGTCTTTCACTCACTCTTCTTCCTTTTTTTTTTTTTTTCATTCACTCTTGCCTTCTACAATCACACTGAGTAAGGGAAATTTCCTCAAACTTTACTTAAAAGTTAATGAAGGATTAAGTCTTTCACTCACTCAGCTCTCTTTTTTTTTTTCATTCACTCTTGCCTTCTACAATCACACTAGTAAGGAAAATTTCCTCAAACTTTACTTAAAAGTTAATGAAGGATTAAGTCTTTCACTCACTGTCTCTCTTTTTTTTTTTTTCATTCACTCTTGCCTTCTACAATCACACTAGTAAGGGAAATTTCCTCAAACTTTACTTAAAAGTTAATGAAGGATTAAGTCTTTCACTCACACTCTAGCTCTCTTTTTTTTTTCATTCACTCTTGCCTTCTACAATCACACTAGTAAGGGAAATTTCCTCAAACTTACTTAAAAGTTAATGAAGGATTAAGTCTTTCACTCACTGCTTTCCTTTTTTTTTTTTTTCATTCACTCTTGCCTTCTACAATCACACTAGTAAGGAGAATTTTTCCTCAAACTTTACTTAAAAGTTAATGAAGGATTAAGTCTTTCACTCACTCTAGCTCTCTTTTTTTTTTTCAATTCACTCTTGCCTTCTACAATCACACTAGTAAGGGAAATTTTCCTCAAACTTTACTTAAAGTTAATGAAGGATTAAGTCTTTCACTCACTCTAGCTCTCTTTTTTTTTTCATTCATCTTGCCTTCTACAATCACACTAGTAAGGGAAATTTCCTCAAACTTTACTTAAAAGTTTAATGAAGGATTAAGTCTTTCACCACTCTAGCTTCTCTTTTTTTTTTTTCATTCACTCTTGCCTTCTACAATCACACTAGTAAGGGATTTCCTCAAACTTTACTTAAAAGTTAATGAAGGATTAAGTCTTTCACTCACTCTGGCTTCTCTTTTTTTTTTTTTACTCACTCTTGCCTTCTACAATCACACTGGTAAGGGAAATTTCCTCAAATTTACTTAAAAGTTAATGAAGGATTAAGTCTTCACCACTCTGTCTCTTTTTTTTTTTTTCATTCACTCTTGCTTCTACAATCACACTAGTAAGGGAAATTTCCTCAAACTTTACTTAAAAGTTAATGAAGGATTAAGTCTTTCACTCACTCTGCTCTCTTTTTTTTTTCATTCACTCTTCCTTCTACAATCACACTAGTAAGGGAAATTTCCTCAAACTTTACTTAAAAGTTAATGAAGGATAAGTCTTTCACTCACTCTAGCTCTCTTTTTTTTTTTTTTCATTCACTCTTGCCTTCTACAATCACACTAGTAAGGGAAATTTCCTCAAACTTTACTTAAAAGTTAATGAAGGATTAAGTCTTTTCACTCACTCTAGCTCTCTTTTTTTTTTCATTCACTCTTGCCTTCTACAATCACACTAGTAAGGGAAATTTCTCAAACTTACTTAAAAGTTAATGAAGGATTAAGTCTTTCACTCACTCGCTCTCTTTTTTTTTTTCATTCACTCTTGCCTTCTACAATCACACTAGTAAGGGAAATTTCCTCAAACTTTACTTAAAGTTAATGAAGGATTAAGTCTTTCACTCACTCTGCTCTTTTTTTTTTTTTTCATTCACTCTTGCCTTCTACAATCACACTGAGTAAGGGAAATTTCCTCAAACTTTACTTAAAGATAATGAAGGATAAGTCTTTCACTCACTCGCTCTCTTTTTTTTTTTCATTCACTCTTGCCTTCTACAATCACACTAGTAAGGAAATTTCCTCAAACTTTACTTAAGTTATGAAGGATTAAGTCTTTCACTCACTGAGCTCTCTTTTTTTTTTTTCATTCACTCTTGCCTTCTACAATCACACTAGTAAGGGAAATTTCCTCAAACTTTACTTAAAAGTTAATGAAGGATTAAGTCTTTACACCTCTAGCTCTCTTTTTTTTTTTTTCATTCACTCTTGCCTTCTAACAATCACCTGTAAGGGAAATTTCCTCAAACTTTACTTAAAAGTTAATGAAGGATTAAGTCTTTCACTCACTCTAGCTCTCTTTTTTTTTTTTCATTCACTCTTCTTCCTTCACAATCACACTAGTAAGGGAAATTTCCTCAAACTTTACTTAAAAGTTAATGAAGGATTAAGTCTTTCACTCACTCTAGCTCTCTCTTTTTTTTTTCATTCACTCTTGCCTTCTACAATCAACACTAGTAAGGGAATTTCCTCAAACTTTACTTAAAAGTTAATGAAGGATTAAGTCTTTCACTCACTCTAGCTCTCTTTTTTTTTTTCATTCACTCTTGCCTTCTACAATCACACTAGTAAGGGAATTTCCCTCAAACTTTACTTAAAAGTTAATGAAGGATTAAGTCTTTCACTCACTCAGCTCTCTTTTTTTTTTTCATTCACTCTTGCCTTCTACAATCACACTAGTAAGGGAAATTTCCTCAAACTTTACTTAAAGTTAATGAGGGATTAAGTCTTTCACTCACTCTAGCTCTCTTTTTTTTTCATTCACTCTTGCTTCTACAATCACACTAGTAAGGGAAATTTCCTCAAACTTTACTTAAAAGTTAATGAAGGATTAAGTCTTTCACCACTCTAGCTCTCTTTTTTTTTTTTTCATTCACTCTTGCCTTCTACAATCACACTAGTAAGGGAAATTTCCTCAAAACTTTACTTAAAAGTTAATGAAGGATTAAGTCTTTCACTCACTTAGCTCACTTTTTTTTTTTTTCATTCACTTGCCTTCTACAATCACACTAGTAAGGGAAATTCCCTCAAACTTTACTTAAAAGTTAATGAAGGATTAAGTCTTTCACTCACTCTGCTCTCTTTTTTTTTTTTCATTCACTCTTGCCTTCTACAATCACACTAGTAAGGGAAATTTCCTCAAACTTTACTTAAAAGTTAATGAAGGATTAAGTCTTTCACTCACTCTAGCTCTCTTTTTTTTTTCATTCACTCTCCTTCTACAATCACACTAGTAAGGGAAATTTCCTCAAACTTTACTTAAAGTTAATGAAGGATTAAGTCTTTTCACTCACTCTAGCTCTCTTTTTTTTTTTTTCATTCACTCTTGCCTTCTACAATCACACTAGTAAGGGAAATTTCCTCAAACTTTACTTAAAGTTAATGAAGGATTAAGTCTTTCACTCACTCTAAGCTCTCTTTTTTTTTTCATTCACTCTTGCCTTCTACAATCACACTAGTAAGGGAAATTTCCTCAAACTTTACTTAAAGTTAATGAAGGATTAAGTCTTTCAACTCACTAGCTCTCTTTTTTTTTTTCATTCACTCTTGCCTTCTACAATCACACTAGTAGAAATTTCCTCAAACTTTACTTAAAAGTTAATGAAGGATTAAGTCTTTCACTCACTTAGCTCTCTTTTTTTTTTTCATTCACTCTTGCCTTCTACAATCACACTAGTAAGGGAAATTTCCTCAAACTTTACTTAAAAGTTAATGAAGGATTAAGTCTTTCACACTCAGCTCTCTTTTTTTTTTTTTCAATTCACCTTGCCTTCTACAATCACACTAGTAAGGGAAATTTCCTCAAACTTTACTTAAAAGTTAATGAAGGATTAAGTCTTTCACTCACTTAGCTCTCTTTTTTTTTTTCATTCACTCTTGCCTTCTACAATCACACTAGTAAGGGAAATTTCCTCAAACTTTACTTAAAAGTTAATGAAGGATTAAGTCTTTCACTCACTCTGCTCTTTTTTTTTTTTTTTCATTCACTCTTGCCTTCTACAATCACACTAGTAAGGGAAATTTCCTCAAACTTTACTTAAAAGTTAATGAAGGATTAAGTCTTTCACTCACTCTGGCTCTCTTTTTTTTTTTTCATTCACTCTTGCCTTCTACAATCACATAGTAAGGGAAATTTCCTCAAACTTTACTTAAAAGTTAATGAAGGATTAAGTCTTTCACTCACTCTAGCTCTCTTTTTTTTTTTCATTCACTCTCCTTCACAATCACACTAGTAAGGGAAATTTCCTCAAACTTTACTTAAAAGTTAATGAAGGATTAAGTCTTTCACTCACTCTAGCTCTCTCTTTTTTTTTTTTTTTTCATTCACCTTTGCCTTCTACAATCACACTAGTAAGGGGAAATTCCTCAAACTTTACTTAAAAGTTAATGAAGGATTAATCTTTCACTCACTCTAGCCTCTTTTTTTTTTTCATTCACTCTTGCCTTCTAACAATCACACTAGTAAGGGAAATTTCCTCAAACTTTACTTAAAAGTTAATAAGGATTAAGTCTTTCACTCACTCAGCTCTCTTTTTTTTTTTTCATTCATCCTCTTGCCTTCTACAATCACACTAGTAAGGAAATTTCCTCAAACTTTACTTAAAAGTTAATGAAGGATTAAGTCTTTCACTCACTTAGCTCTCTTTTTTTTTTTTTCATTCATTCTTGCCTTCTACAATCAACACTAGTAAGGGAAATTTCCTCAAACTTTACTTAAAAGTTAATGAAGGATTAATCTTTCACACCACTCTAGCTCTCTTTTTTTTTTTTTTCATTCACTCTTGCCTTCTACAATCACACTAGTAAGGGAAATTTCCTCAAACTTTACTTAAAAGTTAATGAAGGATTAAGTCTTTCACTCACTTAGCTCTCTTTTTTTTTTCATTTTCAACTCTTGCCTTCTACAATCACACTAGTAAGGGAAATTTCCTCAAACTTTACTTAAAAGTTAATGAAGGATTAAGTCTTCACACTCACTCTAGCTCTCTTTTTTTTTTTTTTCATTCACACTTGCCTTTACAATCACACTAGTAAGGGAAATTTCCTCAAACTTTACTTAAAAGTTAATGAGAGGATTAAGTCTTTCACTCACTTTAGCTCTCTTTTTTTTTTTCATTCACTCTTGCTCTCTACAATCACATAGTAAGGGAAATTTCCTCAAACTTTACTTAAAAGTTAATGAAGGATTAAGTCTTTCACTCACTCTAGCTCTCTTTTTTTTTTCATTCACTCTTGCCTCTACAACACACTAGTAAGGGAAATTTCCTCAAACTTTACTAAAAGTTAATGAAGGATTAAGTCTTTCACTCACTCTAGCTCTCTTTTTTTTTTTCATTCACTCTTCCTTCTACAATCACACTAGTAGAGGAAATTTCTCAAACTTTACTTAAAAGTTATGAAGATTAAGTCTTTCACTCACTCTGCTCTCTTTTTTTTTTTTTCATTCACTCTTGCTTCTAACAATCACACTAGTAAGGGGAATTTCCTCAAACTTTACTTAAAAGTTAATGAGGATTAAGTCTTTCACTCACTCTAGTGCTCTCTTTTTTTTTTTTCATTCACTCTTGCCTTCTACAATCACACTAGTAAGGGAAATTTCCTCAAACTTTACTTAAAAGTTAATGAAGGATTAAGTCTTTCACTCACTCCTCATCTCTCTCTTTTTTTTTCATTCACTCTTGCCTTCTACAATACACACTAGTAAGGAAATTCCTCAAACCTTTACTTAAATTAAGTTAATGAAGGATTAAGTCTTTCACCATCACTCTAGCTCTCTTTTTTTTTTTTTCATTCACTCTTGCCTTCTACAATCACACTAGTAAGGGAAATTTCCTCAAACTTTACTTAAAAGTTAATGAAGGATTAAGTCTTTCACACACTCAGCTCACGTTAAACTTTCTTTTTTCATAACTTGTAATCAACTAGTGAGGAAATTTCCCATTACTAGTTGTGATTGTAGAAGGCAAGAGTGAATGAAAAAAAAAAAAGAGAGCTTGAGTTGAGTGAAAAGACCTTAATCCTTCAATTACTTTTAAGTAAAGTTTGAGGAAATTCCTTTACTAGTGTGATTGTAGAAAGGCAAGAGTGAATGAAAAAAAAAAGAAGAGCTTAGAGTGAAGTGGGAAAAGACTTAATCCTACATTAACTTTTTAGTAAAGTTTGAGGAAATTTCCCCTTACTGTGTGATTGTAGAAGGAAAGAGTGAATGAAAAAAAAAAAAAGAGAGAAGCTAGGAAGTGAGTGAAAGGACTAATCCTTCATTAACTTTTAAGTAAGTTTGAGGAAATTTCCCTTACTGAGTGTGAAATTGTCGAAGGTTAAGAGTGATGAAAAAACAAAAGAGAGCTAGAGTGAGTGAAAAGACTTTAATCCTTCATTAACTTTTAAGTAAAATGTTTGAGAAATTTCCCTTACTAAGTGTGATTGTAAAAGGCAAGAAGTGAATGAAAAAAAAAAAAGAGAAGGCTAGATGTGAAGTGAAAGACTTAATCCTCATTAACTTTAAGTAGATGTTTGAGGCAAATTTTCCCTTATTAGTGTGATGTTTAAGAAAGGCAAAGTGAATGAAAAAAAAAAGAGAGCTACAGTGAGTGAAAGACCCTTAATCCTTCATTAACTTTTCAGTAAAGTTTTGAGGAAAATTTCCCCTTTACTTAGTGTGATTGTAGAAGGCAGAAGTGGAAAATGAAAAAAAAAAAAAGAGAGCTAGAGTGAGTGAAAGACCTTAAATCTCATTAACTTTTTAAGTATAAGTTTTGAAAGGAAATTTCCCTTACAGTGTGGATTGTAGAAGGAGAGTGAATGAAAAAAAAACAAGTGAGCTTACAGTGAGTGAAAAAGACTTAATCCTTCATTAACTTTTTTTAAGTAAAGTTTGAGGAAAATTTCCCTTACTAGTGTGATTGTAGAAGGCAAGAGTGAATGAAAAAAAAAAAAAAAGAGAGCTTAGAAGTGTGTGAAAGACTTAATCCTTCATTTAACTTTTAGTAAAGTGTTGAGGAAATTTCCCCTTACTAGTGTGATTGTAAGAAGCAAGGAATGAATGAAAAAAAAAAAGAGAGCTACAAGTGAGTGATAAAGACTTTAATCCTTCCCATTTAACTTGTAGCGTAAAGTTTTGAGGAAATTTTCCCATTACTAGTGTGATTTGGTAGAAGGCAAGAAGTGATATGAAAAAAAAAAAAGGAGAGCTTGAGTAGTGAAAAGACTTAATCCCTTCATTAACTTTTAAGTAAAGGGTTTGAAGGAAATTTCCCTAAACTAGTTGTGATTGTAGAGGCAAGAAGTGAATGAAAAAAAAAGAGAGCCCTAGAGTGAGTGAAAAGACTTAATCCCTACATTAACTTTTAAGTAAAGTTTGAGGAAATTTTCTCCCTTAACTAGTGGTGATTGTAGAAGGCAAGAGTGGATGGAAAAAAAAAAAAAGAGAGAGCTAGAGTGGAGTGAAGACTTAATCCTTCCATTAATTTTAAGTAAAGTTTTGAAAAGGAAATTCCCTACTAGTGGTGATTGGTCGAAGGTAAGAGTGAATGAAAAAAAAAAAAGAAGAGCTAGAGTGAGTTGAAGACTTTTAATCCTTCCATTTAATCTTTAGTCAAGTTTGAGGAAATTTTCCCTTTATCTAGTGGATTGTAGAAGGCAAGGTGGAATGAAAAAAAAAAAAGAAGAGCCAGAGTGAGTGAAGACTTAATCATCATTAACTTTTAAGTAAGTTTGAGGAAATTCCCTTTACCAGTGTGATTGTAAGAAGGCTAGAGTGAATGAAAAAAAAAAAAGAAAGCCGAGTGAGTGAAAGACTTAATCCGTCATTAACTTTTAAGGTAAAAGTTTGAGGGAAAATTTCCCTCTAGTGTGATTGTAGAAGGCAAGAGTGAATGAAAAAAAAAAGTGACTACAGTGAGTGAAAGACTTAATCTTCATTAACTTTTAAGTAAAGTCTGAGGAAAATTTTCCCTTACATAGTGGATTGTAGAAGCAAGAGTGAATGAAAAAAAAAAAAAAGAGAGCTAGAGTGTTGTGAAAGAACTTAATCCTTCATTAAACTTTTAAGTAAAAGTTTGGAGGAAATTCCTGTAACTTAGTGTTATTGTAGTAAGGCAAGAGTGATGAAAAGAAAAAAGAGAGCTTAACGTGAGTGAAAGACTAATCCTTCAATTAACTTGTAATAAAGTTTGAGGAAATTTTCCATTACTAGTGTGATTGTAGAAGCCAAGAGTGAATGAAAAAAAAAAAGGAGCTTGAAAGTGAGTGGAAAGAACTTAATCCTTCATTAACTTTTAAGTAAAGTTGAGGAAATTTCCCTTACTATGTGATTGTTAGAAGCAAGAGTGAATGAAAAAAAAGAGAGCTAGATTGAGTGAAAGACTTAATCCTTCATTAACTTTTTGAAAGTAAGTTTGAGGAAAATTTCCCTTACTAGTGTGATTGTAAGAAGGCAGAGTCGAATGAAAAAAAAATAAGAAGAGAGTAGAGTGAGTGAAAGAACCTTAATCCTTCATTAAACTTTCAAAGTAAAGTTTGAGGAAATTTCCCTTACTAGTGTGATTGTCGAAGGTAGAGTGAATGAAAAAAAAAGGAGCTAGTAGTGAGTGAAAAGACTTAATCTTCATTAACTTTTAAGTAAAGTTTGAGAAATTTCCGCTACTAGTGTGATGGTAGAGGCTAAGAGGAATGAAAAAAAAAAAAAGAGAGCCAGGTGGAGTGAAGACTTAATCCTTCATTAACATTAAGTAAAGTTTGAGGAAATTTCCCTACAGTTGATTGTAGAAGGCAAAGAAATGAATGAAAAAAAAAAAAGTGAGCTAACAGTGGAGTGAAAGACTTAAATCCTTCATTAACTTTTAATGTAAAGTTTGAGGAAATTTCCCTTAACTAGTGTGATTGTAGAAAGCAAGAGTGAATGAAAAAAAAAAAGAGAGCCCTAGAAGTGTGTGAAAAGACTTATCCTTCATTAATTTTAAGTAAAGTTTGAGGAAATTTCCCTTAACTAAGTGTGATTGGTAGAAAGGCAAGAGTGAATGAAAAAAAAAGAGAGCTACAGTGAGTGAAAGATTAATCCTTCATTAATTTGTAAGTAAAGTTTGAGGAAATTTCCAATTACTAGTGTGATTGTAGAAGGCAAGAGTGATGAAAAAAAAAGAGAGCTTGAGTGAGTGAAAAGACTTAATCCTTCATTAACTTTTAAGTAAAGTGAGGAAATTTCCCTTACTAGTGTGGATTGTAGAAGGCAAGAGTGGATGAAAAAAAAAGAGAGCTAAAGTGAGTAAAGACTTAATCCTTCATTACTTTTAAGTAAGTTTGAAGGAAATTTTCCCCTTACTATGTGATTTGTAGAAGGCAAGAGTGAAGAAAAAAGAGAGAGCTAGAGTGAGTGAAAGACTTAATCCTTCCTTAACTTTCAAGTAAGTTTGAGGAATTTCCCCTTAGCTAGTGGTGGATTGTCGAAGGTAAGGTGAATGAAAAAAAAAGAGAGCTAGAGTGAGTGAAAGACTTAAATCCCTTCATTAAACTTTTAAGTAAAGTTGAGGAAATTTCCTTACCAGCGTATTGTAGAAGGCAAGAGTGAATGAAAAAAAAAAAAAGAGAGCTTAGAGTGGTGTGAAAGACTTAAATCCTTCATTAAACTTTAAGTAAAAGTTTGAGAAATTTCCCTACTAGTGTGATTGTAGAAGGCAAGAGTGATGAAAAAAAAAAGAGGCTACAGTGAGTGAAAGAACTTAATCCTTCATTAACTGTAAGTAAGTTTGAGGAAATTTCCATTACTAGTGTGATTGTAGAAGGCAAGAGTGAATGAAAAAAAAGAGAAGCTGAGTGAGTGAAAGACTTAATGCCTTTCCCATTAACTTTTAAGTAAAGTTTTGAGGAAATTTCCCTACCAGTGTGATGGTAGAAGGCAGAGGAATGAAAAAAAAAAAAGAAAGCCAGAAGTGGAGTGAAAGACTTAATCCTTCATTGACTTGTAAAGTAAAGTTTGAGGAAATTTCCATTACTAGTGTGATTGTAAGGCAAGAGTGATGAAAAAAAAAAGAGAGCTTGAGTGGAGTGAAAGACTTAAATCTTCATTAACTTTTAAGTAAAGTTTGAGGAAATTTCCCCTTACTAGTGTGATTGTAAAGGCAAGAGTGAATGAAAAAAAAAAGAGAGCTTAGAGTGAGTAAAAGATTAATCTTCATTAACTTTTTAAGTAAAGTTTGAGGAAATTTCCCTTACTAGTGTGATTGTGAAGGCAAGAGTGAATGAAAAAAAAAAGAGGAGAGCTAGAGTGAGTGAAAGACTGTCATCCTTCATTAACTTTCAAGTAAAGTTTGAGAAATTTCCCTTACTAATTTTTGGTTTTGTGTGATTGTCGAAGGTAAGATGAATGAAAAAAAAAAAAAGGAGCTGAGTGAAGTGAAAGACTAATCCCTTCCATTAACTTTTAAGTAAGTTTAAAGGAAAATTTCCCTTAAAACTAGTGGAGAGAAGGCGAGTGAATGAAAAAAAAAAAAAAAGAGAGCCAGAGTGAGTGAAAGACCTTTAATCCTTCATTAACTTTTAAGTAAAGTTGAGGAAATTTCCCTTAACCAGTGTGATTGTTAAGGCAAGAGTGATGAAAAAAAAAAAGAAGCCAGAGGAGTGAGACTTAATCGCTTCATTAAACTTTTAAGTAAAGTTTGATGGGAAATTTCCCTACTAGTGTGAAAATTGTAGAAGGCAAAGAGTGAATGAAAAAAAAAAAGAGAGGCTAGAGTGTGGTGAAAGACTTAATCCTTCATTAACTTTTAAGAAAGTTTGAGGAATTCCCTAGCTTGTGTGATTGTAGAAGGCAAGGTGAATGAAAAAAAAAGAGAGGCTAGATGAGTGAAAGACTTAAATCCTTCATTAACTTGTAAGTAAAGTTTGAGGAAATTTCCATTACTAAGTGTGATTGTAGAAGGCAAGAGTGAATGAGAAAAAAAAAAAAAAAAAAAAAATAAAAAAAAAAAAAAAAAAAAAAAAAAAAAAAAAAAAAAAAAAAAAAAAAAAAAAAAAAAAAAAAAAAAAAAAAAAAAAAAAGAGAGCTTGGGGGGGGGGTGGGTGGGGTGGGAGGGGGGGGTGGGGACGGGGTATCGCTGATTTTCGTATCTGTGTGTGGTGCTGATGTCCGCTTCAGCCTGACAGGTTAGAGTTTCAAAAATCGTGCACAAAGCACTGCCTGTCTAGATCTGCTGATGAGGCGGTGGGGCTGAGATGTATACAGAAGATTGAACTTCTTTCTCGAATTTGTTTACGCTTTACATCTCTAGCCCACCCGGCTCATCAGCAGAGCATAGACAGGGCAGTGCTTTGTGCGCAGATTTGAACTCTACTGTCCCAGGCTGACAGGCGGACATTCCAACATGTACACTAGCTGGCTCCCCCAGAATCTCGTTTTATTTTAGAGTAATATGTGTAAATCGCACTTTTTGTGTGACTTAATTGCACGACAGAATGAAGTGTTCAAACAATGTGTTTGAAAGGGCAGGCCGACAATTTGTAGGGAGTTATGTGCTTGAATTAAAGCATGCCCTAATTTTTGTTAATTAATTAGATTATAATTAAATGAATAGGGTGCATATGCGGTTCGTTAAAAAAGCGTAAACAAATCGAGAAAAAGCATCTCTGTATGTCATCTCAGCCCCACCAGGCCTCATACGTTTGTTTTTGGGAGAATATGTGCTTAATATGAAGTCGTACTAATTTTTGCCAAATTATTAATTAATGAATTAGGCGGATACCCTATCTCAAATGTAAGGCTAAACAAATCGAAAATCATATCTTTGTAATGTACATTTATCAGGCCTCATCAGCAGAGTATAGAACAGGAAAGAGCCGCTTTGGTGAGTGCTCAGAAACCCTGAGTGCCAAGGTGAACAGGCCAGAAGACCTCAACCATTACACCAGCATAGCCCTTCCAGATTTTTCGTTTTGTTTAGAAAGTAGGTTAAATTCCAACTTTATGTTGACTTTTACTAACATATTTACCTGCACATATTCTCCCAAGAAATTGTCGGCTAAAAAAACCATATCAAACACATACGTCTGTTTGTTTACTTCTCATATACGTTTTGTGTACATAATCCTATTTACGTATATAGAAATATTCCATAATCTTCTGATATTCTATTTTTTAAGAGCTGGTCATATGTCAGCACTTAAAATATCAATGAATTTTAATGTACATGCCAAGGACTAATTTTTAAATTCTTATATAATAGAAGGATTCAGTGTCGAGAGCTAGAGTGAGTGAAAGACTTAATCCTTCATTAACTTTTAGTAAAGTTTGAGGCAAATTTCCCTTACTAGTGTGATTGTAGAAGGCAAAGATGTGAATGAAGAAAAAAAAGAGAGCTAGAGTGAGTGAAAGACTTAATCCTTCATTAACTTTTAAGTAAAGTTTGAGGAAATTTCCCTTACTAGTGTGATTGTAGAAGGCAAGAGTGAATGAAAAAAAAAAGAGAGCTAGAGTGAGTGAAAGACTTAATCCTTCATTAACTTTTAAGTAAAGTTTGAGGAAATTTCCCTTACTAGTGTGATTGTAGAAGGCAAGAGTGAATGAAAAAAAAAAAGAGAGCTAGAGTGAGTGAAAGACTTAATCCTTCATTAACTTTTAAGTAAAGTTTGAGGAAATTTCCCTTACTAGTGTGATTGTAGAAGGCAAGAGTGAATGAAAAAAAAAAGAGAGCTAGAGTGAGTGAAAGACTTAATCCTTCATTAACTTTTAAGTAAAGTTTGAGGAAATTTCCCTTACTAGTGTGATTGTAGAAGGCAAGAGTGAATGAAAAAAAAAAAAAAGAGAGCTAGAGTGAGTGAAAGACTTAATCCTTCATTAACTTTTAAGTAAAGTTTGAGGAAATTTCCCTTACTAGTGTGATTGTAGAAGGCAAGAGTGAATGAAAAAAAAAAGAGAGCTAGAGTGAGTGAAAGACTTAATCCTTCATTAACTTTTAAGTAAAGTTTGAGGAAATTTCCCTTACTAGTGTGATTGTAGAAGGCAAGAGTGAATGAAAAAAAAAAAGAGAGCTAGAGTGAGTGAAAGACTTAATCCTTCATTAACTTTTAAGTAAAGTTTGAGGAAATTTCCCTTACTAGTGTGATTGTAGAAGGCAAGAGTGAATGAAAAAAAAAAAAGAGAGCTAGAGTGAGTGAAAGACTTAATCCTTCATTAACTTTTAAGTAAAGTTTGAGGAAATTTCCCTTACTAGTGTGATTGTAGAAGGCAAGAGTGAATGAAAAAAAAAAAGAGAGCTAGAGTGAGTGAAAGACTTAATCCTTCATTAACTTTTAAGTAAAGTTTGAGGAAATTTCCCTTACTAGTGTGATTGTAGAAGGCAAGAGTGAATGAAAAAAAAAAAAGAGAGCTAGAGTGAGTGAAAGACTTAATCCTTCATTAACTTTTAAGTAAAGTTTGAGGAAATTTCCCTTACTAGTGTGATTGTAGAAGGCAAGAGTGAATGAAAAAAAAAAGAGAGCTAGAGTGAGTGAAAGACTTAATCCTTCATTAACTTTTAAGTAAAGTTTGAGGAAATTTCCCTTACTAGTGTGATTGTAGAAGGCAAGAGTGAATGAAAAAAAAAAGAGAGCTAGAGTGAGTGAAAGACTTAATCCTTCATTAACTTTTAAGTAAAGTTTGAGGAAATTTCCCTTACTAGTGTGATTGTAGAAGGCAAGAGTGAATGAAAAAAAAAAAGAGAGCTAGAGTGAGTGAAAGACTTAATCCTTCATTAACTTTTAAGTAAAGTTTGAGGAAATTTCCCTTACTAGTGTGATTGTAGAAGGCAAGAGTGAATGAAAAAAAAAAGAGAGCTAGAGTGAGTGAAAGACTTAATCCTTCATTAACTTTTAAGTAAAGTTTGAGGAAATTTCCCTTACTAGTGTGATTGTAGAAGGCAAGAGTGAATGAAAAAAAAAAAGAGAGCTAGAGTGAGTGAAAGACTTAATCCTTCATTAACTTTTAAGTAAAGTTTGAGGAAATTTCCCTTACTAGTGTGATTGTAGAAGGCAAGAGTGAATGAAAAAAAAAAAGAGAGAGAGTGAGTGAAAGACTTAATCCTTCATTAACTTTTAAGTAAAGTTTGAGGAAATTTCCCTTACTAGTGTGATTGTAGAAGGCAAGAGTGAATGAAAAAAAAAAAAGAGAGCTAGAGTGAGTGAAAGACTTAATCCTTCATTAACTTTTAAGTAAAGTTTGAGGAAATTTCCCTTACTAGTGTGATTGTAGAAGGCAAGAGTGAATGAAAAAAAAAAGAGAGCTAGAGTGAGTGAAAGACTTAATCCTTCATTAACTTTTAAGTAAAGTTTGAGGAAATTTCCCTTACTAGTGTGATTGTAGAAGGCAAGAGTGAATGAAAAAAAAAAAGAGAGCTAGAGTGAGTGAAAGACTTAATCCTTCATTAACTTTTAAGTAAAGTTTGAGGAAATTTCCCTTACTAGTGTGATTGTAGAAGGCAAGAGTGAATGAAAAAAAAAAAGAGAGCTAGAGTGAGTGAAAGACTTAATCCTTCATTAACTTTTAAGTAAAGTTTGAGGAAATTTCCCTTACTAGTGTGATTGTAGAAGGCAAGAGTGAATGAAAAAAAAAAAAGAGAGCTAGAGTGAGTGAAAGACTTAATCCTTCATTAACTTTTAAGTAAAGTTTGAGGAAATTTCCCTTACTAGTGTGATTGTAGAAGGCAAGAGTGAATGAAAAAAAAAAAAGAGAGCTAGAGTGAGTGAAAGACTTAATCCTTCATTAACTTTTAAGTAAAGTTTGAGGAAATTTCCCTTACTAGTGTGATTGTAGAAGGCAAGAGTGAATGAAAAAAAAAAGAGAGCTAGAGTGAGTGAAAGACTTAATCCTTCATTAACTTTTAAGTAAAGTTTGAGGAAATTTCCCTTACTAGTGTGATTGTAGAAGGCAAGAGTGAATGAAAAAAAAAAGAGAGCTAGAGTGAGTGAAAGACTTAATCCTTCATTAACTTTTAAGTAAAGTTTGAGGAAATTTCCCTTACTAGTGTGATTGTAGAAGGCAAGAGTGAATGAAAAAAAAAAGAGAGCTAGAGTGAGTGAAAGACTTAATCCTTCATTAACTTTTAAGTAAAGTTTGAGGAAATTTCCCTTACTAGTGTGATTGTAGAAGGCAAGAGTGAATGAAAAAAAAAAAGAGAGCTAGAGTGAGTGAAAGACTTAATCCTTCATTAACTTTTAAGTAAAGTTTGAGGAAATTTCCCTTACTAGTGTGATTGTAGAAGGCAAGAGTGAATGAAAAAAAAAAAAGAGAGCTAGAGTGAGTGAAAGACTTAATCCTTCATTAACTTTTAAGTAAAGTTTGAGGAAATTTCCCTTACTAGTGTGATTGTAGAAGGCAAGAGTGAATGAAAAAAAAAAGAGAGCTAGAGTGAGTGAAAGACTTAATCCTTCATTAACTTTTAAGTAAAGTTTGAGGAAATTTCCCTTACTAGTGTGATTGTAGAAGGCAAGAGTGAATGAAAAAAAAAAGAGAGCTAGAGTGAGTGAAAGACTTAATCCTTCATTAACTTTTAAGTAAAGTTTGAGGAAATTTCCCTTACTAGTGTGATTGTAGAAGGCAAGAGTGAATGAAAAAAAAAAAAGAGAGCTAGAGTGAGTGAAAGACTTAATCCTTCATTAACTTTTAAGTAAAGTTTGAGGAAATTTCCCTTACTAGTGTGATTGTAGAAGGCAAGAGTGAATGAAAAAAAAAAGAGAGCTAGAGTGAGTGAAAGACTTAATCCTTCATTAACTTTTAAGTAAAGTTTGAGGAAATTTCCCTTACTAGTGTGATTGTAGAAGGCAAGAGTGAATGAAAAAAAAAAGAGAGCTAGAGTGAGTGAAAGACTTAATCCTTCATTAACTTTTAAGTAAAGTTTGAGGAAATTTCCCTTACTAGTGTGATTGTAGAAGGCAAGAGTGAATGAAAAAAAAAAAAGAGAGCTAGAGTGAGTGAAAGACTTAATCCTTCATTAACTTTTAAGTAAAGTTTGAGGAAATTTCCCTTACTAGTGTGATTGTAGAAGGCAAGAGTGAATGAAAAAAAAAAGAGAGCTAGAGTGAGTGAAAGACTTAATCCTTCATTAACTTTTAAGTAAAGTTTGAGGAAATTTCCCTTACTAGTGTGATTGTAGAAGGCAAGAGTGAATGAAAAAAAAAAAGAGAGCTAGAGTGAGTGAAAGACTTAATCCTTCATTAACTTTTAAGTAAAGTTTGAGGAAATTTCCCTTACTAGTGTGATTGTAGAAGGCAAGAGTGAATGAAAAAAAAAAGAGAGCTAGAGTGAGTGAAAGACTTAATCCTTCATTAACTTTTAAGTAAAGTTTGAGGAAATTTCCCTTACTAGTGTGATTGTAGAAGGCAAGAGTGAATGAAAAAAAAAAGAGAGCTAGAGTGAGTGAAAGACTTAATCCTTCATTAACTTTTAAGTAAAGTTTGAGGAAATTTCCCTTACTAGTGTGATTGTAGAAGGCAAGAGTGAATGAAAAAAAAAAAAGAGAGCTAGAGTGAGTGAAAGACTTAATCCTTCATTAACTTTTAAGTAAAGTTTGAGGAAATTTCCCTTACTAGTGTGATTGTAGAAGGCAAGAGTGAAAAAAAAAAAAGAGAGCTAGAGTGAGTGAAAGACTTAATCCTTCATTAACTTTTAAGTAAAGTTTGAGGAAATTTCCCTTACTAGTGTGATTGTAGAAGGCAAGAGTGAATGAAAAAAAAAAAGAGAGCTAGAGTGAGTGAAAGACTTAATCCTTCATTAACTTTTAAGTAAAGTTTGAGGAAATTTCCCTTACTAGTGTGATTGTAGAAGGCAAGAGTGAATGAAAAAAAAAAAGAGAGCTAGAGTGAGTGAAAGACTTAATCCTTCATTAACTTTTAAGTAAAGTTTGAGGAAATTTCCCTTACTAGTGTGATTGTAGAAGGCAAGAGTGAATGAAAAAAAAAAAAGAGAGCTAGAGTGAGTGAAAGACTTAATCCTTCATTAACTTTTAAGTAAAGTTTGAGGAAATTTCCCTTACTAGTGTGATTGTAGAAGGCAAGAGTGAATGAAAAAAAAAAAAGAGAGCTAGAGTGAGTGAAAGACTTAATCCTTCATTAACTTTTAAGTAAAGTTTGAGGAAATTTCCCTTACTAGTGTGATTGTAGAAGGCAAGAGTGAATGAAAAAAAAAAAGAGAGCTAGAGTGAGTGAAAGACTTAATCCTTCATTAACTTTTAAGTAAAGTTTGAGGAAATTTCCCTTACTAGTGTGATTGTAGAAGGCAAGAGTGAATGAAAAAAAAAAAGAGAGCTAGAGTGAGTGAAAGACTTAATCCTTCATTAACTTTTAAGTAAAGTTTGAGGAAATTTCCCTTACTAGTGTGATTGTAGAAGGCAAGAGTGAATGAAAAAAAAAAGAGAGCTAGAGTGAGTGAAAGACTTAATCCTTCATTAACTTTTAAGTAAAGTTTGAGGAAATTTCCCTTACTAGTGTGATTGTAGAAGGCAAGAGTGAATGAAAAAAAAAAGAGAGCTAGAGTGAGTGAAAGACTTAATCCTTCATTAACTTTTAAGTAAAGTTTGAGGAAATTTCCCTTACTAGTGTGATTGTAGAAGGCAAGAGTGAATGAAAAAAAAAAGAGAGCTAGAGTGAGTGAAAGACTTAATCCTTCATTAACTTTTAAGTAAAGTTTGAGGAAATTTCCCTTACTAGTGTGATTGTAGAAGGCAAGAGTGAATGAAAAAAAAAAGAGAGCTAGAGTGAGTGAAAGACTTAATCCTTCATTAACTTTTAAGTAAAGTTTGAGGAAATTTCCCTTACTAGTGTGATTGTAGAAGGCAAGAGTGAATGAAAAAAAAAAAGAGAGCTAGAGTGAGTGAAAGACTTAATCCTTCATTAACTTTTAAGTAAAGTTTGAGGAAATTTCCCTTACTAGTGTGATTGTAGAAGGCAAGAGTGAATGAAAAAAAAAAAAGAGAGCTAGAGTGAGTGAAAGACTTAATCCTTCATTAACTTTTAAGTAAAGTTTGAGGAAATTTCCCTTACTAGTGTGATTGTAGAAGGCAAGAGTGAATGAAAAAAAAAAAGAGAGCTAGAGTGAGTGAAAGACTTAATCCTTCATTAACTTTTAAGTAAAGTTTGAGGAAATTTCCCTTACTAGTGTGATTGTAGAAGGCAAGAGTGAATGAAAAAAAAAAGAGAGCTAGAGTGAGTGAAAGACTTAATCCTTCATTAACTTTTAAGTAAAGTTTGAGGAAATTTCCCTTACTAGTGTGATTGTAGAAGGCAAGAGTGAATGAAAAAAAAAAAAGAGAGAGAGAGTGAGTGAAAGACTTAATCCTTCATTAACTTTTAAGTAAAGTTTGAGGAAATTTCCCTTACTAGTGTGATTGTAGAAGGCAAGAGTGAATGAAAAAAAAAGAGAGAAGAGTGAGTGAAAGACTTAATCCTTCATTAACTTTTAAGTAAAGTTTGAGGAAATTTCCCTTACTAGTGTGATTGTAGAAGGCAAGAGTGAATGAAAAAAAAAAGAGAGCTAGAGTGAGTGAAAGACTTAATCCTTCATTAACTTTTAAGTAAAGTTTGAGGAAATTTCCCTTACTAGTGTGATTGTAGAAGGCAAGAGTGAATGAAAAAAAAAAGAGAGCTAGAGTGAGTGAAAGACTTAATCCTTCATTAACTTTTAAGTAAAGTTTGAGGAAATTTCCCTTACTAGTGTGATTGTAGAAGGCAAGAGTGAATGAAAAAAAAAAAAGAGAGCTAGAGTGAGTGAAAGACTTAATCCTTCATTAACTTTTAAGTAAAGTTTGAGGAAATTTCCCTTACTAGTGTGATTGTAGAAGGCAAGAGTGAATGAAAAAAAAAAGAGAGCTAGAGTGAGTGAAAGACTTAATCCTTCATTAACTTTTAAGTAAAGTTTGAGGAAATTTCCCTTACTAGTGTGATTGTAGAAGGCAAGAGTGAATGAAAAAAAAAAGAGAGCTAGAGTGAGTGAAAGACTTAATCCTTCATTAACTTTTAAGTAAAGTTTGAGGAAATTTCCCTTACTAGTGTGATTGTAGAAGGCAAGAGTGAATGAAAAAAAAAAAGAGAGCTAGAGTGAGTGAAAGACTTAATCCTTCATTAACTTTTAAGTAAAGTTTGAGGAAATTTCCCTTACTAGTGTGATTGTAGAAGGCAAGAGTGAATGAAAAAAAAAAAGAGAGCTAGAGTGAGTGAAAGACTTAATCCTTCATTAACTTTTAAGTAAAGTTTGAGGAAATTTCCCTTACTAGTGTGATTGTAGAAGGCAAGAGTGAATGAAAAAAAAAAAGAGAGCTAGAGTGAGTGAAAGACTTAATCCTTCATTAACTTTTAAGTAAAGTTTGAGGAAATTTCCCTTACTAGTGTGATTGTAGAAGGCAAGAGTGAATGAAAAAAAAAAAGAGAGCTAGAGTGAGTGAAAGACTTAATCCTTCATTAACTTTTAAGTAAAGTTTGAGGAAATTTCCCTTACTAGTGTGATTGTAGAAGGCAAGAGTGAATGAAAAAAAAAAAGAGAGCTAGAGTGAGTGAAAGACTTAATCCTTCATTAACTTTTAAGTAAAGTTTGAGGAAATTTCCCTTACTAGTGTGATTGTAGAAGGCAAGAGTGAATGAAAAAAAAAAGAGAGTAGAGTGAGTGAAAGACTTAATCCTTCATTAACTTTTAAGTAAAGTTTGAGGAAATTTCCCTTACTAGTGTGATTGTAGAAGGCAAGAGTGAATGAAAAAAAAAAGAGAGCTAGAGTGAGTGAAAGACTTAATCCTTCATTAACTTTTAAGTAAAGTTTGAGGAAATTTCCCTTACTAGTGTGATTGTAGAAGGCAAGAGTGAATGAAAAAAAAAGAGAGATAGAGTGAGTGAAAGACTTAATCCTTCATTAACTTTTAAGTAAAGTTTGAGGAAATTTCCCTTACTAGTGTGATTGTAGAAGGCAAGAGTGAATGAAAAAAAAAAGAGAAGAGTGAGTGAAAGACTTAATCCTTCATTAACTTTTAAGTAAAGTTTGAGGAAATTTCCCTTACTAGTGTGATTGTAGAAGGCAAGAGTGAATGAAAAAAAAAAGAGAAGAGTGAGTGAAAGACTTAATCCTTCATTAACTTTTAAGTAAAGTTTGAGGAAATTTCCCTTACTAGTGTGATTGTAGAAGGCAAGAGTGAATGAAAAAAAAAAAAGAGAGAGAGTGAGTGAAAGACTTAATCCTTCATTAACTTTTAAGTAAAGTTTGAGGAAATTTCCCTTACTAGTGTGATTGTAGAAGGCAAGAGTGAATGAAAAAAAAAGAGAAAGAGTGAGTGAAAGACTTAATCCTTCATTAACTTTTAAGTAAAGTTTGAGGAAATTTCCCTTACTAGTGTGATTGTAGAAGGCAAGAGTGAATGAAAAAAAAAAAGAGAGCTAGAGTGAGTGAAAGACTTAATCCTTCATTAACTTTTAAGTAAAGTTTGAGGAAATTTCCCTTACTAGTGTGATTGTAGAAGGCAAGAGTGAATGAAAAAAAAAGAGAGATAGAGTGAGTGAAAGACTTAATCCTTCATTAACTTTTAAGTAAAGTTTGAGAAAATTTCCCTCACAAGTGTGATTGTAGAAGGCAAGAGTGAATGAAAAAGAAAGTGAGATAGTTATTACACTGTAGTGGTGTTTTGTATAGACTGGCGATTTTTCATTAGATACTTGAAAAAAACGTCAAAGTCAGTGGTAGGTGTACCTTCATCTCAAGATAAGGAAAATTACACGAACAAAAGAAATTTTAAAGGCTAAAAGTTGGTTGATATAAAACGAATTGCTGTTTTATACATATATTATCTTATACATATATATTGTCATTCTAGTGAAGACTGCACAAGATCAGAAAATTTACTCAATAGTTTAAAGATTAAATCTTAAAAATATAGATTCACTAAGAATAACATTCGGCAGGAAATCCCAGATGAATTTCTTGGAATTATCATAGCAACTGACAGATTAGTCTGGCACAAGACAATTTATACAATAATAAAAATATTATAAGGTTCCTCACCAATCAGGAAACTGGGGCAGAGACCCTTTGCCCTCCCCCCTCTATGATGTGTAACCCAAAGCCATGATTTTGATTGGCCTTCCAATCAAATGCGACCGCGTGGGTGGTTTTTGTATGCCTTCCGATGTTTACACTGTAGGGCCATTGGTCCGGTGTTTCTATTGGCTGGCCAAATCAGACCCCTGGATTCAGGGGTTTGGAACCCATAAAAGATGTCCCAAAAGGGTTCCAGTTTGTTCAGACAGCTTGTTCTTTACCAGATTGGACAACTGCGTCCATAGCAGATTGATAGCTCCGACTCAGAGCCCTTGTTGCCGTCTTTGCTTTGTCATCTTGTTACTCAAAAGTCCTGAATTTGAATCAGAAATCAATATATATCGCCAGTCAGTCCACAAAATTCCGACTCCACTTCAACTTCGATACCCTCTATCTATTTTTATCTCCCTCTCTACTCTCTTAGGTTTAATGTAATAAAATATATTATATCAAAAAACTACCGAAATTTAATGTAACCCATACTTTTAAAAATCATTCATCAGATTGATTTTAACACCTTCGAAAATAAAACACTAATTTTACGTATCAGTGTCTCCAAGTAATTATTTATTAAGCCCAGTTTTGTTCAAACCTGTATATAAATTAAGCATACCATATATAATGTAAATCCTCATTTCTTAGTGATATACAAACTACATTGCATGATTTTAAATTCACTAGTAACATTAGCTCTTTTCAGGCAAGTATAACACATATTTTTTATAGAAACCCTGTTAAAAATAAGATTTATTGTATGATTAATTATTTTGACTACAAACTAAATAATAATTGATAAACAGATGCTATTTCTAAGGATATTGTTACGTAAGCAGTAACGTAGTATCGGTTACAATCAAACATACACTGAATCCCCATTATAATAAGATGATTTTTCCCTGTCTTTTATTTCATTCTGTTATCCTATTTTCCTTGCGATATATTTGTGTTGCTTTAAGAAAATCCTATTTTGACATTTTCAACTCAACCCCTAAACTTTATGAATTCCTCCCACCTTCATTTTTATTTACATATACATATTATCTATATCAGATTCGTCTCTTTTGTAGAGAGAGAGGTTTGATCATTATATATTGAATTTTTGAGCTGTTGATCAATCTATTTGTTAGTCTCTACCACCTTCTTCTTCTTCTTCTTCTTCTTCTTCTTCTTCTTCTTCTCATTATTATTATTATTATTATTATTATTAGTAGTAGTAGTAGTAGTAGTAGTAGTAGTAGTAGTAGTAGTAGTAGTAACATTGCTTTTTCCTCGTGATTTTTTTTTTTTTGTAATTCTTTTTCTTCTCTGTAATAATAATAATAGAATTTATCTTGTTATTGTTGTTGTTATTTTTATTCTATATATTATTATTATTATTATTATTATTATTATTATTATTAGTAGTAGTAGTAGTAGTAGTAGTGGTGGTGGTTGTGGTAATGGTATTGATCTTTCCTCCTCGTGATCTTTAATGTTGCTATTGTTATTCTTTTTTTTAAATAATAATAATAATAATAATAATAATAATAATAATAATAATAGCATTCATCTTCTTCTTTTGTTGTTGTTGTTATTGTTGTTGTTATTGTATTTGTATTTGTTGTTCTTCTTCTTCTCCTTCTTCTTCTTTTTCATTATTATTATTATTATTATTATTATTTATTATTATTCCTTTTCTTTTCTTCTCATGTTTAGCTCTTGTTGCTTTTATTAGAAATTTTGTAATCGATTTTATTGTTGATGCCTGGCGGGTATCTTTAAAGAAGCTAAAAACAACAACAACAACAACAATAATAATAATAATAATAATAATAATAATAATAATAATAATAAAAAGGAATTCAAAGTACATAGGTATTTTCACCAAAAAATATATCTTGGTTCCCAATAATAGAGTCACATAGATATAAGATCAATTCAATTCTGCCTTTAGAAAAAAAACATAGTCTTATGAATCGTAATGTTGTTAGTCGCCATTTTCGGCATTTAGGTCTCTTTATTGGTAAATCCAATGGTAATAAAAGGGTGTAGTCTCAGTAGCAGAAAGTCTTTATGCAATCCTTGAAATCCTAGGTAGAACAAGAGAGTACTTATAGTAGAGAATGTAGGAAGTGCGTGGTGTAATGGTTAAAGTCATGGGAAATGGACTCGTCGCCCCGAGTTCAAATCCTGGATATGGTAATTGCATTTCACTTAGCGCTAATACCCTTGGGGAAAGGTATGAATCCTACTCTCCCTCCAGCCATGGATAAATAGTAGGGCAGACTGGGCTCTTTAACCTTGGTTAGGCAACTGGTCTAGGAGAAGGAAAACTCTGAATTCAAACCTGTTGAAATCCGCTTAAGAAATTGACCTTGTGTCACATCCTGCTTGTGCAGAGGGGTTGGTAAATATATATAGCAGAGAATCCAGTTGTAGTCTTTGAAACCCAAGGTAGAACAAGAGTGTACCCATTGTACCAGTTAACCGTGTAGTAATTGAAATCCTAGGTAGAACAAGAGCATAATCATTGTAGCAGACAATCTAGTTTTCGTTCTTCTGGTACTAAGCACAGTAAGTCGTCAGGGTGGCTTAATGTCGGTATCAGCCAGACAGTGAGGGAATCTATCCCCTTTTCACGTGCTAGACCAAGGAGATTATTTTAGCGTCTGAGGTGGACCGCCACAATTACCATCAGCTCCTCACTCTACCGCAATTGCCTCTGTACTACTCATACGCTGAGTTGGCGAGGGCCGGTATCGAACCAAGAACCTTGTGATTCCTAGCCGAACGCTCTACCGACTGAGCTAAACCGGCCCTTTTTCCAACGACCTTAAATGCATTCTATGTCGTTTTTCATTGGTCAATGCCTGCTCCTAATTTAGGTAAAGTCTATAAATAAAAGTGGTGACTTCTCGTACATCTCACACCTGTGATAGTCCAACAGTTGTGTTTAGAATATATTGAAATACTTTCTATTTCATTGGTCAATATCTGCTGTGGATTTTGGGAAAGTCTATAAACAAAAGTGGTGATTTATCATACATCTCATACCTGTGATAGTCCAACAGTTGTGTTTAGAATATATTGAAATTTTATATGATACTCGCTTCGGTCTTCACCGGTAGCAGCCCTTAAGGGACAAACGTCAGGTTTCACCGACAAACACCAGCAGCAGCGACACACCACCCCTTTATGGCCACGTGATGTTCTTTATAAAAGGGCTCACTCTGGCTAACTCTTCCTCTTCACATTTCATCCCCTTAGGGGACAACTGCTGGCTCTACACCGCTCGCCCCTGTGGACAAGGTAAGGGTATTTGCCTCAACCCCACTTGTATGGGCTGGGCACAAGGCCTCGTTTTAACATTGGCCCACCCACAAGCCAAAGCTCATGGGTGGGAAAGAACAAAAATTGCGTCGATCCCTTCGGCATTCCCCCTCAAGGGGGGTTCAGGCGCTGGGTAATAAACCCAGCCCTGCCCCTTTAAATCAAGGGGGCAGATGTTGCCTGGGGGATAGCCCCCTGGGATCGACGCTATTAATTTGTGAATTTGTGGACAAGGTGAGTGCTTTTATGCACTCTCTTTTTCTATGAGTTTTTGGGACTACGGACAGAATAGTAACCCTTGAAGGATTCTCGTCCACTCCCTCGGAACTTCGGACATTGAGGATTATTGTCATCAACCCTTGAAGGTCGATAACTACCTTCATTCCGCCCAGGATAAATTAGAGGAGCCTTCCATATTGATACAATTTCGGACAATCTTCCCCCATTGATACTTTCAGTCCACAAGACTGTCGCAGGATTACTCTTGCAAACCATTTAACTATACCAAATATCTAACTAAACTGTTATTACACAATAACTACGGCTAGACCTCTTACGGTGCTGTGAAACTAAACAAAACTACGCCTATACCTTTTCGGTGCTGGGAACCTCCCTTCGGTCGCTTGTCTGACCTAAACCATGAACATTCCTAAGAACATTGCCTGCTGTAACCCTGTCACGAAGTGTCCTTGATATTTTCAAACACTCTCGCTAAGTCGTGTGGATCCTGAGTGACTAGGCTATTGACTCTTCCAAGAAAAAAAATACTCCAGGGGAAAAATACAGAATGTTCTTCTTTCAAGCAAAAAAGGTAAAAAAAAAAAAAGGGAATTAGTCAATAAGACAATTTATAAGTGATAAATAATTATTTTATTTTATGAAAATAATTATTTACTTTTTAAAAAATTTTTTTTTAAACAGAAGGGTGCAAAATATAAAGTTCATGAAACAGTCCAATAAATACCTTCTTTTTTTCCGTTAAAACATAAGTTGCTCTTTTGTTATTATTTCTTTTCTCTCCTTATTTTTCATTAAATATAAGTTCCTCCTTTCTCTTTCTTTTTTCTTTAAATCCGTTTCCAAAACAATTACTTCTTTTCGTTTTCTTTCCTTTTCCAAATCAGTTTCCAAAAACAATTACTTCTTTTCGTTTTTTCTTTCCTTTTCAAATTAATTCAGTTTTCTTCAAGAAATCTCTTTCTCCGGTTTCTTTAACTTTTTACCTTTTTGTTAATAAATAATAAATCACTCTTAATTATTCCAATCGTCACT
>CM042178.1:42208676-42212371 GCA_023376005.1 Doryteuthis pealeii
AGTCGTTGGCATTGTACTTCTACATTGGTCTGTATTTATGGCTGACACCAGCCAATTATATTACTGTGAGAGGGTCCTGGGTGAATGCATATTAATTACATCACATAACCTAAGAAAAATACAATGGGAAATAGTCAAGATAGAAACTGAAAAGATAAACAAAATATTAGTGAACATCCTAACAAACAACATCACTGACCTAAATAATCTTATTTATACAGGAGCACAATTAGTCTGTGATAGAATTGGTATACCCAAAGAAAAACAAACAGAAAACACAAAAGCAGGGTGGAAGTCCAGACTGGAAGAACAAACTACGACAACAAACAAAACATTAAAAAAAAAAAAGATACACACACACACAAAGAACAAATTATATCAAAGCAAAAATTGATAAGGCACAAGGAAAACAGTAAACGTAGCCTGCGCGGTGACAGAAATGAGACTATAAACCATGTATTAAGTGAATGTAGAAAACTAGCACAACGATAATACAAAACTAGGCACTACTGATTTGGAAAAGGTGATCCACTGGGAATTATGCAAAAAATTACAAAAATGTTCATGCAATTAGGACATCAGAAAGTACCAACTCTCTCTCTCTCTCTCTCTCTCTCTCTCTCTCTCTCTCTCTCTCTCTCTCTCTCTCTCTATCTATCTATCTATCTATCTATCTAATGTTCTTCAATCGCCTCTCTCTCTTCCCCACTCTCTCTCTCTATATATATATATATATGTCTATTTATCTAATCTGTTTTATCATCTCTCTCTCCCCCTCTCTCTCTCTCTCTCTCTCTCTCTCTCTCTCTCTGTCTCTCTTTCTCTCTCCTGTCTATGTATATATCTATCTAATCTTAATCTTCTCTCTCTTCCATCTCTCTCTCTCTCTTCTCTCTCTCTCTCTCTCTCTCTCTCTCTCTATCCCTCTATCTGTCTATCTATGTATATATCTATCTAATCCTTAATCTTCTCTCTCTCTCTCTCTCTCTCTCTCTCTCTCTCCTCTCTCTCTTCTCTCTCTCTGTGTGTGTGTGTGTGTGTGTTATTTTCTAAAAAAAAATCTCTGACCTTTATCATTCAAAAATATTAAATTCCAAGGAAACGACATTTTTTTTAAATTCTTTTCACTGTGAAAATTTTGAGAAAGGTCAGGTCAAGTTAGAACATGCATGTTTTCAGTAACATTGACACACCCAGTCGGCAAGGCTTAGAATAGGATGTGTCCTGGGCTGGTTGGTTGGTTGGTTGGTTGGTTGGTTGGTTGGTTGGTTGAATTTTACGACATGTCAACCCTTATTGGGATATTTTATGTCGAAGAAGTTTTGTTTTATTCATTCTTGATGAGTAATCAATTTCTTAACACATTTTTCTATTTAGCCCATAGATGGGACCTTAACAGGTACTACCAAAGTGGACCTGGGAGTAATGTCGATGATAGGGAATTCCACCTTCTCCAGACCTCCAGAATTGGAACTTTCTGACCGCCATTCTTGGCCAGTTGTAAGAACTTAAAGTAAGTCCTGAAATCTAGAATCCTTTGGTGAGTGAATAAGTCCCGCAATACAGAATCCTTTGGTAAGTCCTATGAGGTCCAGTGAGATAATCACATGAGGTCCGTACTTCACGAGTGTCCAAAGTGGAATACCTAGGTGTTCTCAGACCTTCAGTATATATAATAATATCAGCAGCAGAGTGCTGTCAGTGACTGGTTAATGGGTTGGTCACGTGACACTCGGCGAGTCTATAAGTAGAAGTGGACTTTTGACGCACGCCTTATATATTAAAATTCCAACAACCATCAGATAGAGTTTATCATCATACCCAGGACACTAAGACCCACCTTCTAGCACATATATAATAAAAAGGGTTAGGGCTTTCCATAAGGGCAATAGGGTTAGGACAGTTATATAAGTGCTCGGGCTTTACGTAACCAACCGATTGATTGTAAGGGGCCTCTCCGACCTCCCGTCTAGCCCAGGTAAGAGCCAAAGTGGGGGTGTTGCATGTCACTAGGGTTCCATCCTTAAGCATCACGGGTCGCCACACACGGTCTGGGTATGACACTAAACTGCATCTGATGGTAGGTTCCAGTGTTATAATACCTTTTGCTGAGTATATAACTGGCAGAGAGTTCTATTATTTTCTTACTGCTGGGTAGATGAGAGATAGTAGATGGGAGACATATATGTATATTGCCTCCCGCATATCTAAGTCTTTATTTTACTTACTTACTTACTCAATCGGCTCTAGATTTTATCCTCAACAAGTTCAAGATTCCATATACTAACGTGAAACCTAAAATCAATAGATTCCTTCATACAAAATAGCAACAACGCTGGAATAACAACATCCACAATGAACTCTTCCTAATCGAACCCATTTTGGGAGGCTGGGGACTTGGTTTTTAGAAACTCTAGAAGGTAACAAGTCATTGTGTCCCGATTACGCATTGGTCACACAAGACTAACGCACTCCTATATACTCAAACAAGATCAACAACCACAGTGTGAAACATGTCAAACACCTGTGACTGTTAAACACTTATTCCTGGAATGCAGGTTTTTTGCTCACATCAGAAACCGTTATTTTAATGCAAACAATATGAAAGATCTGTTTGAAAATGTCAACATGGAGGACATTCTTTCCTTTTTGAGGGAAACAAATAATACCACATTATAGAATTATAGACATGAACTTAATACCTTACAACATTGATCCCCAATGGTATAACACATAATTAAAACCAATTACTACAAAAGTATAAATAAAACACAACATATATTACTTCCCTAACCGTTGGCATAACATAACCTCAGACGGGTGATATGCCGTAAAATCAATCAACCCACTAACCAACTTACTTACTTAATTAGCTCGGCTGCGTTACCTATTTCTGTTTCATACGTAGCTGGGACATTCCTATAACTGGTCTGCGTCTGTTCTCAAGATGCTGGTCTGACTTTATGCTGTTTGCCATGAGGAGAGACAATACGAGGCTTATATTTGATGTGATCACATTTTTATTCAGCACCAGAGTTTTCAACCGCGGCTTGAGTGAAGCAAAGACAATCTTTACATCATGGCGTCTCCCGCTTAACTGCTTACTAAATAAGCTCTGAGCCTTCCGTTCCCAGGCCAGTCTGTGTGACCGGAAGGAGAGGTCACCTAAAGGTTACCTGGTGCCAATCATCTAACCCTACTGATTTTGAATTTCAACGACTTTTTAATTCAAAATTTAGCTATACTAACCATAAATAACAACGGTTAATCAATATACAACACCAATTCTTGAAATATGAGAGCGTAGAATACTTCTTTATTGCCATACCCAGGCCCATTCTGACCCTAAATGTAGTATATGTTTAGGCCCCAATTATGGGTAAAATAGATCTGTTTAAAATGATTCGTATTCGATAGGACCGTATGCAAAAAAAAATCTCACAAGAAAACAATTACAGAAAAATTTTATCTGGGTATGCAATTCTCTTATTCTCTATATCGCTAGATATATACACAATGTTTCCGGAGGACACAATCGGTCAAACGTTGTATATATAACCAATAAAGATGATGACAACAGTCCGAAAAATCTAAATAATGCAAAATATCGTGATACATTAACTTGCGTTTTCTTCTTTTTTCTTCATCATCATCATCATCATCATTCATCATCATGTCACCCAATCTTCTCTCTT
>CM042178.1:42212471-42217471 GCA_023376005.1 Doryteuthis pealeii
TATAAAATGGATACCTGCAATTCTTTTTTATAAATACAATTTTTCTATTTAACCCATAGGATGAGAACCTAAAAAATGTCCTTATGAATCGAAGATCGCAAAAGGGGTGCCTAAAGGTTAGATGGTCCGGTTTTGGGTTTGGTTTGGTTTGGTTTAGCACGGCATATCAACCTCAGTGGGTCACTTTAATACCGATAAAAGTTTGAAATAAATTGCATTCTTTAATTTTTTTTATTTCTTAATTTTTAACCCATAGATGGGAGGCTAACAGGTACTATACCACTCCGGGTCAGAGTGGGACCAAGGGAGGCAATGGGGAGAAGGGGGTGGCTCTAGACATTCGCCCCAAAACTCCCAAAACTGGAACGCTCACCATCAAATAGAGTTTAATGTCCATTCCTGCACATGTAGAACCTCTCAGCCACCGGCTTTCTAGCACGCCATATGATAAAAAAGGGTTGGGTGCAATCATATAAGGTTGCTAAGGGCTTGACAAATGACCCAGCCGATTGATCGGAGGGGGCCTCTCCGACCGCCGCGTCTAGCCGCAAGAAAGGGCCAAGTGGAGTATTGCAAGTCATGGACTGCTCATCCACCTGGGTTCCTATACTTAAGCATCAACGGCGGGTCGCACCCCGTCACGGCCAAGCAGATGCCCATTTGGAGAGTCTTACCCCTCTGGCAGAGGTGGAGTCGAAATGGGCCATTATAATGCCATCAGCCGACAGGGAGGATGTGCATTAGTAGTTAGGTTCAATTGTTGCTGTTGCATCACTCCCGTCCACTAAAAGGACGATGGCGTAGTGTGTTCCACATTTTTAAAATCTGGCAACTGTGTTGAGTGGCTGAAACAGACCAAATTGTTTGAATGGCAAATCTCTAGTGGGCAGTGACTGGCAAACAAACAGTGGATATTTGCTGGAGTTTGCTGTTTGTCTCTTCTTCCTTCTGGCTCTCTTTTCTGCGGCGGCCTTTCTTTCCTCTGCTTTTTCACGTCCTTTACGTTCCCTGTTTGTGCGAGGAGGCGCCTGGTCGCACGGTTTTCCTGCACAAGACCTCCCCATGTGTTGGTGTTCGGTTAAATACCAAAGTAATGTTTGGAGCATTAAAAAGCAAGGGAAGAGCTTCCATTATTCTCATACAAGTTCTATTTGACCACTTCACACTCAGACTAGAGAACTGGAAACCGATCTACGGGTGGCAGTTTTTATGTCCATAATAGTAGCCCTTATTGTCACAGATACTCGTAAAGTTTGTTGAGTGGAGGGTCCTTGACCCTCATCTGTATCTCGGAGAGATTAGTTAAGCTCCTGTGTCTCTTTGGCATATGTGAGCGGTAGCATACAGGTTCAAACAGAGCGAAGGGAAGTGGGAATGCAGGCAAGTGGATGAAGAGGTTATAAGTGGATTAGTAAATCTCGAGATAAGCAGGGAGAAGAGCAAGTAGAAAGAGCGAATATGTCGTAGAGACTCTATAGAGACGATAGACACGAAGAAAGAAAGGAAGTCAGAAAAAGCAAAGAAAGAGAGAGAGAAGAGTAAACGATATGAAGAATAAGAAGAAGGTAAGAGAAGAAGAAGAAGAGAGGAAAGAAAGATAAAGGTGAGAGAGATGTAAGTCGTCAGAAAGTGGTAGGAGTTGTGAGAGCGTAAATATGGTTTAAAAAACGCTAGAGGATGAACATGGCTTAGGAGAATAATATGTGAGAAACAAGGGAGAGAGATGTAGCAGCCGACGAGAGTTAGAAAGAGAGTAGAGGGAGATGAGTAGGAATATGCAAAAGAAGGAGTCGAGTGTATAATCGAATGCTTAGCGCTAATGAAAACCCTGACATAGTCGTGGGTAGAAGAAGTATAGAAAGAAATAACGCATAGGCACAGTTCATCTGAACATGTCCTCAGAGCACTCGGAAATTACAAGAGAGGAAGAAAGGGGGAGAAGAGGGGACAGGACCTGGGCTATTTAACCTTGGTTAGGCAACTGGTCTAGGAGAAGGAAAACTCTGAATTCAAACCTGTTGAAATCCGCTTAAGAAATTGACCTTGTGTGCACATCCTGCTTGTGCAGAGGGGTTGGTAAATATATATAGCAGAGAATCCAGTTGTAGTCTTTGAAACCCAAGGTAGAACAAGAGTGTACCCATTGTACCAGTTAACCGTGTAGTAATTGAAATCCTAGGTAGAACAAGAGCATAATCATTGTAGCAGACAATCTAGTTTTCGTTCTTCTGGTACTAAGCACAGTAAGTCGTCAGGGTGGCTTAATGTCGGTATCAGCCAGACAGTGAGGGAATCTATCCCCTTTTCACGTGCTAGACCAAGGAGATTATTTTAGCGTCTGAGGTGGACCGCCACAATTACCATCAGCTCCTCACTCTACCGCAATTGCCTCTGTACTACTCATACGCTGAGTTGGCGAGGGCCGGTATCGAACCAAGAACCTTGTGATTCCTAGCCGAACGCTCTACCGACTGAGCTAAACCGGCCCTTTTTTCAACGACCATAAATGCATTCTATGTCGTTTTTCATTGGTCAATGCCTGCTTCTGATTTAGGTAAAATCTATAAATAAAAGTGGTAACTTCTTGTACATCTCACACCTGTGATAGTCCAACAGTTGTGTTTAGAATATATTGAAATTCTTTCTATTTCATTGGTCAATATCTGCTGTGGATTTTGGGAAAGTCTATAAACAAAAGTGGTGATTTATCATACATCTCATACCTGTGATAGTCCAACAGTTGTGTTTAGAATATATTGAAATTTTATATGATACTCGCTTCGGTCTTCACCGGTAGCAGCCCTTAAGGGACAAACGTCAGGTTTCACCGACAAACACAGCAGCAGCGCGACGCACCACCGCTTTATGGCCACGTGATGTTCTTTATAAAAGGGCTCACCCTGGCTAACTCTTCCTCTTCACATTTCATCCTCTTAGGGGACAACTGCTGGCTCTACACCGCTCGCCCCTGTGGACAAGGTAAGGGTATTTGTCGCATACCCCACTTGTATGAGCTGGGCACAAGGCCTCGTTTTAACATTGGCCCACCCACAAGCCGAAGCTCATGGGTGGGAAAGAACAAAAATTGCGTCGATCCCTTCGGCATTCCCCCTCAAGGGGGGCTCAGGCGCTGGGCAATAAACCCAGCCCTGCCCCTTTAAATCAAGGGGGCAGGTGTTGCCTGGGGGGTAGCCCCCTGGGATCGACGCTATTAATTTGTGAATTTGTGGACAAGGTAAGTGCTTTTATGCACTCTCTTTTTCTATGAGTTTTTGGGACTACGGAGAGAATAGTAACCCTTGAAGGATTCTCGTCCATTCCCTCGGAACTTCGGACATTGAGGATTATTGTCATCAACCCTTGAAGGTCGATAACTACCTTCATTCCGCCCAGGATAAATTAGAGGAGCCTTCGATATTGGTACAACTTCGGACAAGCTTCTCCCATTGATACTTTCAGTCCACAAGACTGTCGCAGGATTACTCTTGCAAACCATTTAACTATGCCAAATATATAACTAAACTTTTATTACACAATAACTATGACTAGACCTCTTACGGTGCTGTGAAACTAAACAAAACTACGGCTATACCTTTTCGGTGCTGTGAACCTCCCTTCGGTCGCTTGTCTGGCCTAAACTATGAACATTCCTAAGAACATTGCCTACTGTAACCCTATTAATGTGCATTATATGTAATAAACTGTTGTATTCTATATATCGTTGTACACCTTGTTCTTTGACTTCATGACTCATGTTTTCTCTCTGTGAACTTAATGTTAAATTTTTTTAAATAGTTGCCGAAACGAAATAATGAATTTTAATCTTTTCGAACAAATATTCAGTCACTTCAGCTGGGTCAGTAGATTTAAGTTCGGAATCGTGAAATTGTTACAGTGTTGTTGATTAGCGAAGGGAAAATTAGATGCAACAGAAGGAATTGATCTAAATGGTTATGAGGTCATTAAGATGCTACCGAATAAAGAGAACATTTTAGATGATAAGGATATGAGTGTGCAGAGGATATCTGAAGCTAGAAACCAA
This sequence comes from Doryteuthis pealeii, assembly GCA_023376005.1. Lineage (NCBI taxonomy): Eukaryota > Metazoa > Mollusca > Cephalopoda > Myopsida > Loliginidae > Doryteuthis > Doryteuthis pealeii. The sequence goes on from CM042178.1 coordinate 42,216,514, forward strand.
ACCTGAAAAATAATTTAGAGAAGAATAAAAAAAACATATTCAGAATATCTACGAGATTAATTTTTAACAAAAAAAGAAAGAAAGAAAGAAAGAAAAAGAATTTAGAATATAAAACAACGAAATAGTAGTGGTCATAGTATTAGTATTTACACTAAGATACTTTCCAGTATTCAGCGAGAATACTAGTTCCCCGGCCTCTAAAAAGACAGGCTCTTATATACTATTGGAGGAAGTAAGTTATATAGTTAAGTGCGTCCTGTAGACGCCTCCATTACTTAATGGGACTGTCCAATTCTACTCTACAAAGAAGAAGAAGAAGAAGAAGAAGAAGAAGAAGAAGAAGAAGAAGAAGAAGAAGAAGACTAGAAAAGATGTTAAAATCCGCTTAAGAAATTAACCTCGTGTTACATCCTGCTCGTGTGTAAATGAAGAAAGAAAGGAAGAAAGAAAGAAAGGAAGAAAGGAAGGAAGAAAGGAAAAACAGACTAGAAGAAGGTGGGGAGGAGAATCAAACAGAGTGGGAGAAGAATGAAAGACAGTCTAGAAGAAGAAGAAGAAGAAGAAGAAGAAGAAGAAGAAGAAGAAGAAGAAGAAGAAAGTTGGCGGAGTGGCCTATTATTGGTAACAGTCGGACAGTGAGGGAGTCTATACCCTTTTCGCTTGTATTTTACCAGGGATATTGTGTCATTTAGATGGAGTAGCACACCTACCATCAACTCCCCACTTTACCGCACAGTTCAGATTACCTAATCTGTGCTTCTCATACGCTGAGTTGGCGAGGACTGGTATTGAACCAGGAACCTTGCGATTCCTAAGCGGGTGCTCTACTGACTAGGTTAAACCGGTCCCAGTATAATAATAATAATAATAATAATAATAATAATAATAATAATAATAATAATAAGAAGAAGAAGAAGAAGAAGAAGAAGAAGAAGAAGAAAATCAATCACACTTTTTC
>CM042178.1:42222471-42229971 GCA_023376005.1 Doryteuthis pealeii
GAAAGATCTGTTTGAAAATGTCAACATGGAGGACATTCTCTCCTTTTTGAGGGAAACAAATAATACCACATTATAGAATATAGACATGAACTTAATACCATACAACATGATCCCCAATGGTGCTAACACATTGTTAAAACCAATTACTACAAAAGTATAAATATAAATACACAACATATATTACTTCCTAACCGTTGGGTATAACATAACCTCAGACGGGTTGATATGCCGTTAAAATCAATCAACCCACCAACCAACTTATTTACTTGATTAGCTCGGCTGGTACCTTATTTCTGTTTCTTACGTAGCTGGGACATTCCTATAACTGGTCTGGTCTGTTCTCAAGATGCTGGTCTGACTTTATGCTGGTTCGCCATGAGCAGAAACAACACGAGGCTTATATTTGATGTGATCACATTTTTATTCAGCACTAGACTTTTCAACCGTGGCTTGAGTTAAGCAAAGACAATCTTTACATCATGGCGTCTCCCGCTTAACTGCTTACTAACTAAGCTCTGAGCCTTCCGTTCCCAGGCCAGTCTGTGTGACCGGAAACAAGGTCACCTAAAGGTTAACTGGTGCCAATCATCTAAACCTACTTATTTTGAATTTCAACGACTTTTTAATTCAAAATTTAGCTATACTAACCATAAATAACAACGGTTTAATCAATATACAACACCAATTCTTGAAATATGAGAGCGTAGAATACTTTTTTATTGCCATTACTCCCAGGTCCATTCTGACCCTAAGTGGTAGTATATGTTTAGGCCCCATTTATGGGTAAAATAGATCTGTTTAAAATTATTCGTATTCGATAGGACCGTATGCAAAAAATCTCACAAGAAACAATTACAGAAAAATGTTAATCTGAGTACGCAATTCTCTATTCTCTATATTGCTAGATATATACACAATGTTTACGGAGGACACATCGTCCAAAACGTTGTATATATAACAATAAAGATGATGACAACAGTCCGAAAAATCTAAATAATGCAAAATATCGTTATTTTAACTTGGTTTTCTTCTTTTTTCTTCTTCATCATCATCATCATCATCATCATCATGTCGCGCCAGCAGCACGGATATCCATGACAATCTCTCGCCAACCACCCCTATCACTCATCGTCCCGAGAGGACCTCTGCGCAGCATTTAGTATCCATACAGAGCTGGTCAATGTACGTCTTTGTTGGATGCTCCACACTGGCATTCCCAGGTACTGGCTTCCATTGAGAATGTCACTGATGAGTTCATCCTTGCTTCTTCAGCAGTATCCAGTGTGTTTTGTTCGTTTTACTCAAATGGTTTGTGTGATATGGGGCAACTGGCTGTATAGCTGTTTTCTCTTGGGGTGTTGTTTCCGCGTCTTATTTAAGATTGCACGCAGCATTCTTGTGCAGCGTCCATCTATTTCTCTAGGTGCTTTGTTAGGGTCCAGGTGGTGCAGCCATACAGTAGCACTGGTAAAACAACGTCTTGGAAGAATTGTTGCTTTGACTTGTCTGTGATATCTTCGTATTGTTTTATAATTTTGAAGTTGAAGTTGTGGGACACGACACTGGAATTATATTCTTCTAAAACCCAAGTAGACTGACCCCATGGAACCCCTTTATTAAATGCAGTTGGGTTATATCCCGAATACCCCTTCGATGATGTGGAGGTCTTACTCGTCTGCTGGGGATACAGGCAGTATATTCTAAGCCCGACCAACAAGACTATCCAGAGATTAAGATTTGTTTATTCTTGTTCTAGAGACCAATTTAGCTCAGTAAGTAGAAGACCGGCCTTGGGATCGCAAGGTTCTAAGTTCAAGACCGGTCCCTGCCAACTCAACGTATGAGTGACACATATTGGTATGCTGATCTATGCGGTAAGGTAGGGAACTGATTGTAGATGTGGCGCTCCACCTCAGCAAAATCAATCTCTCTTGTCTAGCGCTAGCGAAGATTGGATAGACTCCCTCGCTGTCCAGCTGATACCAGCAATATGTCACTCCGCCAACTTTACTTTTACTTTATACAACTGCAGGAAGGTAATTTAAAGATAATTTGAAGTGCGTAGGTCCTTACCTTCTATACAAACTTATTTCTATTTCATGGGTGACAAGATTTTGCAGATAATTTCGATCATTTCTTATCAACTGGGACTTTAGAATACACCGACTGCACCTCTGCAGAGCGGTAAAGACACACCCCCCCCCCCTGCCATGAGACCATCTGTTGGCCGTGGGTGGAGACTCGTGATGTTTAAGGACGGATTCTTGGTAGTTTAGCAGTTCATTACATGCAATACTCCACTTTAGCCCTTACTTTGGCTACTATCAATCGTTTGTTCACGTCAAGCCCTAGCACCTATATGTCCTTATGGTAAGCCCCAACCCTTATTATCATATGTGCAAGAAGGCGGTGGCTGAGGGTCTTCTTGTCCTGGGTATGACGTTAAACTCTATTTGATGGTTAAGTTCCAATTCTGAAGCTCTGGGGATTATGGAGTACCTCTTCATCACAATTACTCCCAGGTCCACTCTGACCCGGAGTGGTAGTACCTGTTAGTCGCTTCTATGGGTTAAATAGTAAAAATGTGTTTATTAAAAAATTGTGTACCCATCAAGAATTAGTTAATTTCAAAACTTGGTCGGCATTAAATGACCCACCGATGTTGATATGCCGTAAAACAAAACAAATTACAAAATTCTCCATTTAATGGGATCCTGACTCCGGGTCAGACTAGACTTGGGAGTAATGACAATGAATTGGGTACTCTACGAGGGCCGGTTTAGCTGAGTCGGTAGGGTGTTCGGCTAAGAATCACAAGGTTCTTGGTTCGATACTGGCCCTCGCCAACTCAGCGTATGAGTAGCACAGGGATCTGTGCGGTAAAGTGGGGAACTGATGGTAGGTGTGGCGCTCCACCTCAGACAAAATAATCTCCTTGATCTAGCGCTAGTGAAAAGGGGATAGACTCCCTCGCTGTCTGGCCGATAACGACATTAGGCCGCCCCGACGACTTTACTTTTTTTACTTTACATGCCTAAAATATCCAGAATTGGAGATATAGGATAGGAATTTGATTTAAGAAACTACAATTTGAAATTGTAGTCGGCATCTTATAATGTTCTGAAGACCTCTAGATTGTGAAGGAAGTACTCCTTCATTGTTATTACTCTATATTCCATTCTGACCCGGAGTGGCAGTATATGGGAGAGTTCCATCTATGGGTTAAATTAATATGTTTATTCATATTATATATATATATATATATATATATATATATATATATATATATATATATTATATCATTCTGTTTTGTTTTTTACCATTTTTTTTCGTTTTTGTTTTACTTTGTTTTAGTTTATTTATCGTTTGTTTGTTTTTTAAATTAATTTTTAGGGGAGGGTTGCGTTTATTTATTTTTTATTTTTTGTTGTTTTCATTTTTTTCTTTATTTTTTTTTTTTTTTTTTTTTTCAATAATATTCAGTCTGTGAAACCAGAATTTCATTAGGGGAGAAAATATGTCATCTTTGATAAAAAAAAAATAATACCAAGACAGTTTCCTTAATAGCTAAACGTTTTTATGAACATCAAAAGCCTTTTTGCCAACAACAAAAAAAAAAGAACAACAAAATTAAAAGTTATTGTTTACTTGTTCCGACAAAGTGACAAACTCTAAAAATAAAAAAAAATAAATAAAATGTCTGCCTTCAGGTGAAGTACGGACGTGAACTGTGGGTGTTGAAGACTTGTAAACATGGCGCCCTTTTTGGCTCGAACTAAAATGGCCGTTTTGTCAGTTTTTAATTCATTTAAGACAACAAAGTTTATCCATTTCACCCCATCTTGTCTTTAGATATTTTTTTCGTTTAATGTCAAACACTTTTAGGTTCAAAAAAGAGAAAAAGAAAAACATTGTTTTTTTACTGTCTGGCTAAAAGAATAAAATAAAATAAAAATAAAAATAGAATAAAATAAAGTATCTCCAACATTATTGGCCACTTGATAGCAATAAACAACAGCTTTTATGAGATCGGTCTATGAAATAATAAGATAAATAGATAGATAGATAGATAGATACGAAATGACTGATGTATATATATATATATAGAGAGAGAGAGAGAGACAGACAGACAGACAGACAAACAGACAGACAAACAGAGAAAGATATATATATGTGTGTAAGTGTGTGCGCGCGCGTGTGTGTATGTGTGTGTGTAATATCATCCGCGGACAGTCCTGTTTTGTGTTAAGAAGTAATATGATAGATAGATAGATAGATACGAAATGACTGATATATATATATATATATATAGAGAGAGAGAGACAGATAGACAGACAGACAGACAGAGACAAAGACTGAGACAGAGACAGAGAGACAGAAAGACAGGGACAGACAGACAGACAGATATATATATATATATATATATATATATATATATATGTGTCTGTGTGTGTGTGTGTGTGTGTGTATGTGTGTCTGTCTGTCTGTCTATGCGTGTGTGTGCGTGTGCGTGTGCGCGTGCGTGTGTGTATGTGTGTGTGTGTGTGTGTAATGTCATCCGCGGACAGTCCTGTTTTGTGTTAAGAAGTAATTAGATAGATAGATACGAAATGACTGATATATATATATATATAGAGAGAGAGAGACACACATACAGACAGACAAAGATATGTATATATGTATATACTCAGCGTATGAGTAGCACAGGGATCTGTGCGGTAAAGTGAGGAGCTGATGGTAGGTGTGGTGCTCACCTCAGATGCTAAAACCAATCTCCTTGATTAAATTGATTTATATTACATCCAACACGAAATAATATACATCACCATGGTCATTAAACACAAATACGCTCTTTCATACGCACATGCACACGTGCACTCCCGCGCTAGGATACAGTCATAACGTCATAGTAATGAATAAATATAAAATAAACATTTTAACCGCATGAATTCATTGTTCCAATTGTATTATGTAATTTTTACCGAAAAAAATCTGTCACTTTATTCAAAGGATAGATTATTCATCATTGGCATCGCAGTCACAGAAATTTATGCAAAAATTTATGCAAAAATTTATGCAAATTCATTGATACATCTAAAGTTAATGAAAAATCTAACAAAGTTTATTTCTACTAATATATTCATTGAGTTACTGAAATTTATGTTCTATACTTTATTAATAATAATCGTGTTCCATTATCATTTTGCAAAAAATAAGACCATCCAAATCATCCAAGATAATAAGCAAAAATGTAAATCCTGATTATCTGGTGTTGCTTCTTTGCCGAATTCTTTTTTTTATTATTATTAGTAGTAGTATCGTCATCTCAGCTAAATTATGGGTAAATCCGTTTTAATTATAACGAAGGGGAGGAAAGATAAAAGATATGCTACACAGAAAAAATATAAGAAAGAAAAAAAGAAAGAAAGTGGAAGAAAGATAGAGAGAGGGTGGATGCGCGGAAGCGGTTATGCTAATCTGTTTCAATGGAATATAATGAAAATATGAAAAGAAGGAAAGAAAGAACAAACAAGAGTGAGAGAGAGTTAAATCAAGATTATAATACTTTTTACATATTGAAACGCAATAGCTCTTAAGTAAAGATAACAAAAATATTTATCTATAAACTATTAGCTTACAAGTCATATAAGCAAAAACCAAGATTTGGCATTATATATCCCAAAAGGGTTGATGTGCCATTAAACAAAATAGCCAACCAACCAACAGTTTTAACAACAGATGTCTCGTGAATTTGGTTTGGTTTGTTTTACGGCATATCAACCTCAGTGGGTCATTTAATGCCGATGAAGTTTTGAAATAAATTAATTCTTAATGGATACACAATCTTTTTTTTTAATAAATACATTTTTCTATTTAACCCATAGATGGGACCCCCTAACATCAGAGTGGACCAGGGAGCAATGGTGATGAAGAGGAGCTCCACATTCCCCAAACCTCCAAAACTGGAACCTCACCATCAGATTGAGTTTAACGTCATTCCCAGGACATTTAGACCCTCAGCTACCGCCTCCTAGCACCCATATGATAAAAAGGGTTGGGGCTTGCCATAAGAGCAATAGGGTTGGTGCAATCATATAGGTGTTAGGGATTGATGATTGATCAATTGATTGATTGATCGGAAGAGGCCTCTTCTAGCCTACGTAAGGGTCTAAGTGGAGTATTGCAGGTCATCGACTGCTCATTCACCAAGACTCCGTCCTTAAGCATCACGGGTCGCCATCCACGGCCATCAGGTGGCCCCATTTGGGGGAGTCTAACCCTTTTGCAGAGGTGCAGTCGGTGCATTCTAACGCCTCGGTCGACAGGGTGGTCACTTGTGAAGGCTGGTCCTGAAGATGTTGTTGGTGTAGTAGTGCTCTCTTGCTGTTGCTGCTGCTTTCTCTTTGCCCTCTTCGCCAGGGTGACTTCAGTCATGAATAGCCCGCTGAGGAGACCCTGTCGCCACCGAGGGCAGTCCTGGTCCAAATTTTGCCAGCTAACAGGGTTGATGTTGAGATCATACTTGCAGACATCCTTAAATCGCAACTGGAGGCGACCAATCTGTTTCTTATCAGTTGAAAGTTCCTCATAGAAGATGTCCTTTGGGATTCGCCTATCGTCCATCCGGTAGACATGGCCCAGCCAGCGGAGACGACGCTATCTCAGTAGAGAGCAAAAAAAAGACCTGTGGATATATCACAGTATAATAATTTAATTATTACAACGTTTGATATGTTTACTTTGGTTTTTTGTATTATTCTATATTTTTAGTTTATATTTTATTTTATTATATATTATTATTATATTTTATTATATATAGCTAAAGAGACAATTCTAAAGAACTATATTTCCTTTTTGTTTTTGATTGTATAAAAACAAAAAAAAGTTCCATCCTTTCATACTGATAAATCTCCAAATGGGTTAAAAGGAGCTCCTTAGCCTTGGTCGGCAACCCGTCTAAGTCTAGGAAAAGTCCGACACAAAACCTCCGCTAAGAACCAAAAAAATAGTAAATGTAGACTATGCGGTGATAGAGTTGAGAAACTGAATCATTAATAATTGCTGCACAAAATAATGCCATAAGGACAAACTATATCAAAGCAAAAATTGATAAGACCCAACAAAATAGTAAATGTAGATTATGCGGTAATAGAGATGAGACTGTAAACCATGTACTATGCGAATGTAGCAAACTAGCACAAAGGGAGTACAAAACTAGACACGACTGGGTTGGGAAGGTGATCCACTGGGAATTATGCAAAGAATTAAATTTTGACCATACAACAAAATGGTATATGCATAAACCAGAATCTGTTCTTGATAAGGAAATGCATAAAATTCTCTGGGACTTTGAGATAAAAATGGATCACCTTATCCCAGCAAGAAGACCAGACCTGGTGTTGATAAAGAAAAACGAAAGAACTTGTCAACTGGTGGATTTTGCAGTTCCAGCAGATCACAGGGTGAAGCTAAAGGAAAATGAAAAAATGAACAAATACC
>CM042178.1:42234971-42237471 GCA_023376005.1 Doryteuthis pealeii
TAGCCACTTATCAAGACAACGCGCCTATAAAAGAATATACAACGAATATCATTTCATTTATTGATGTTTTCAGCTGTTTTTGTATACCACCGATCAAGCTCTTCTTTCGGTCCCAGCTATGGTGTAGATAGATAGATAGATAGATAGATAGATCACTCCGAGATGGATGCTAGGATTTAGATTCTTTATTGAACATAAAACATCTTTCTCTATTAAACGGGTGTGAAGATCTAACCAATGAGTCCACCCATCCCCCATTCCTTGCTCAAAAAGAAATGACGAATAAAACTTCATTAGATCATCAGAAATGATCGCCATGATGGAAAAAGGGAATAAGAAAGAAAAAACGTGTCGTCAAAGTGTTAAACAACAACAACGTGTACGTTTTCCTCGATTTTATTCGTTTGAGCATTGCGAAAAATTAATAATCGAATCATCCCCTCCAACTGAATGCGATCAGATATTCAGGACAATAAACGGCTGTTCCCTGACCCACAGTAACAAAAATTACAGCGCCATTGAATTCAAACAAGACGTGAATCGTTTATGTAGACGTTGTCGACTGCTTTTGTTCCAGTAACAATATCAATGAACGCCGATATTCGCACAAAGCGAAGAAGCGGTATTCGCGCTCGTGGTTGGGTATATATTCTGGTCGTGTGGGGTGAAGCGATGCATGCCCAGCAAAGATGGTGAATATATTAAAAACATTAAGCTCGCTCGGTAATATAATTTGTTCTCGATTTACGCTGCTTGCTAAATTTAATAGAATGAGAACGTATCCGCTACGCCATTTTCTTTGGTAAAGACTTCCTCTAATTCGGTAACCACCCTGTCGGTGTGGATTAGAATATGCTGATTGTATTCCTCCTGCAGATAAGTAAGACCTACACACACTCAAAAATGAAGATCCTGTATTTGCCCCTTAAACTGCATCTAAGGGTGAGGCTCCATTTCCAGAGATCTAGGTGTTATATAACCATTGCGGGTATATATATTTACCAACCTCTCCGCACGAGCTGGATGTGAGACAAGGTCAATTTCTTAAGCGGGGTTCAACAGGTTTGAATTCAGAGTTTTCCTTCTCCTAGACCGGTTGCCTAACCAAGGTTAAAGAGCCCAGTCTGCCCTACTATTTATCCATAGCTGGAGGGAGAGTAGGATTCATACCTTTCCCAAGGATATTAGCGCTAAGTTAAATGCAATTACATCGTCCAGGATTTGAACTCGGGGCGACGAGTCCATTCCCCATGACTCTAACCATTACACCACGTGCTTCCTACCATTGCGAGTATATAAACAAGAGTTCTCGCGTGATAGATAGAGAGAGAGAGACAGATAGAGTCGTGTAACTTACTTGCATTTCTTCTCAATCTTCCCCCTTTCGGCCATCAGTGATCGTCTAGTCTGTTTTCTTTACTTCTTTCTATCTTCTTTATCTAGTGGTTGTTTCATCTTCTTTTCTAAGGGCTTCTTTCGGGGCTAGTTCTTTTAAAGTCACACATTAACAAGATTTTATTTGTCTTTGATCAAAGCTTTATTTCTGTATTGACCATTTTCACCGCGCGGTCTGAGTTCAACCCCGCAGTCGCACGTCTGCTCTGCGTTGCATTTTGGTTGAAACTGACTATCTAACTAAGTATATCATGTGACTCTTGTGATTCTCGCATCTGTGGTCAGTTAGGGCCATTAACCGTTACTGGTATTTTTCCATCGCCTTAAAATTCTCGCTACAGAGCTTGTCAAAAGCCCACACCACCATACTATTATGCGACCCGGAGTAGTATCTGTTAGTGTGCGGGTATACGACTACTTGACTCTTTTCTCACAAACTATCCAATTAAGATGAAAACATGCAGGACACTACTGGAGAAGCAAGGACGTTCTCCTGTGGATATCTGTGTATGTGCATGCCAGTGTCGGTCGCTGCAATGACCTACATTGATGGGCTCTTCGTGGATTCTGTATGCTGCACAAGGGACCTTCCGGGGGCGATGACTGATATGGATGGTTGGCGAGAGATTGTCATAATTAATAAGATAATAAAATGAAATAAAACAACGTTTTCATCGACACTGCTTCGGCTACGGACTTCAATCGTATTTGGGGTTGGTTTTTCAGCAGTCACCAGGAGCAAGTTTTGAGGTGGGAGACCGGGACGGTCTTCCTCATAAATTACCCAATTTTTTTAAATACAATTTTAAAACTTTTTTAAAATATATTTAACTCATATATACAACCCTAACATATAATACCATTCCGGGTCAGTGTGGACTTGGGAGTAATAGTGGTGAAGGATTACTCAACACTTCCAAAAGTTCCAGAATTGGAACTTCGTCATTAGATGAATTTTTGCGCCAGGACAAGAAGACCGTTGGCCACCACCTTCAAGCACAAATGTGATAAAAAGGGTTGGGGGTGTCATAAGGGCAATAGGGTTCGGAGAATCATATAGGTGCTATGGCTTGGCGTAACCAATTGAGTGATCAGGCCTCTCATA
>CM042178.1:42242471-42257471 GCA_023376005.1 Doryteuthis pealeii
TTTTGAATATTGCAAAGATTAGTGTGTTAGTTACTGAAGTTGTTTTGTATATTGTTACCTATATCAAATTCTATTTTATGAACGTTAGATTTGGTGTTTTTATATAGATCGCCTCTAGAATTTGTGGTCATTTCTTATTGGTATTTTTATAGAGGATTTTGATATTTTCGGATAGAATGAGCAAATTTATATATATATATATATATATACTAGCAAATATATGCACCCTCCGGGTGCAAGTATTTAAGTTTTAATGTAATAAAATATTGTATTAAATTAGAAAGGCTAATGAAACTAAATAAGAATACAGATAAAAAGATTTGAAACAGAGGGAGTATAATAAAAGATTTGAAACAGAGGGAGTATAATAAAAACTGGAACAACTGAAACTTACTCTTCCATCACTCTCGTCTATCATTGTTATTTTTTCTAATTTAAGTATTTAGTTAGAGGAAGTAAAGAATAAGATGACAGTTATTTTATCTTGTTAATGGATTTCATTTAAGATTTATTAAAGAGATTTTTGCTTATATTCATTAAAATAAAACCAAACAGTTAGAAATTAATAATACTAACCACATATTTATTAAATTCGATTTTTTAATATTAATATGCAAATTAGCCTTCCCGTTCACACTGTAAACCGCTATTTTGTTGTATATATAAATATAATTGCATGTTCTCAGTACGTAGACATTGTTAACAGTATTAATAAGGTAAGACAATTTTATTAATAATTGAGGTTTAGATAAAAATAAAATCATGGAGAATGTGATGTCAATAACTAAGAGAATTGTGACTTGAGTAGGAATATAGTTTCGGTTACAGACAGAAAAAACACACAATCTCCATTATAATAATATATATATATATATATATATATATATATATATATATATATATATGTCAATTCCATGTCAAATCATCTAGAAAAAAGTAAAATTGTTACCCACCCACTTCACTGTGTTAAAGTTAGACATTCCCAGAAATTTGAGCTTCCAATTTTAAAAATTGGCGGGGTTATGCTGATTTTTATCTCTCCAAATTTGGTGGGGTTGGCAAGAAATAGCAACTTTTTGTAATCTATTTTTGTCTTTAAAAGGAGTTCTAGTGCTTCCCTACTCATAAAAATTGGTTTATAAAAGCATTTTTTACCCAAGGAATCCAAAGATGCTATCATAAAAGTTTTAAAGTCAACCAACTTTAAGTTATTGATGATTTCTGATTTTTTGATATCAAGATCAATATCCCAATGTGGCATTGAATCTAAGACAGAATTTTTTCTATTATTATTTCACATATATTCACCATTATTTGTACCAAAAAGATAGTTTGGAGTTTTCCCAGAACCGAAGCTACAAGATCAGTTAAAATTTGTGCAAATCAGAAATCATTAATAATTTAAAACTGGTTAACTTTCAGTCTTTTTTATAGCATTTTTGGATTCCTTGGGCAAAATACTTTTATAAACTAATTTTTAGGAGTATGGAAGCTCTAGAACTCATTTTACAGACGAAAATAGATTGTAAAAAGTCGCCCGACCACCCAAATTTGGAAAGCTAAAAATCGAAATAATTCCGCCAATTCTTGGAATTGGAAGCTCAATTTGGGGATTGTCTAACTTTAAGACAGAATTTTAACAAATTTTTAACAAAATGTTGTAGCTTCGGTTCTGATCAGAAACCAAACTATCCGTTTGGTCCAAATAATGTTCAATAGATATTCAATAATAATAGAAAAATCTTTGTCATAGATGCAGTGCCACATTGGGATATTGACCTTGCCAAGAAAAAATCAAAAATCATCAATAACTTAAATTTGGTTGACTTCCAGACTTTTTATAGCATTTTTGGGTTCCGCGGGCAGAAATGCTATTATAAACCAATTTTTAGTAGTAAGGAAGCTCTAGAACTCATTTTACAGACAATGGATGATTTGACATGGAATTATCCATATACATATTAGCAAGCTAGATTCGCAAACCATTGTTAGATCGTTGTTCGATTCTCACTGGGTGCCACACACTTGGCCTTGTGCCATATCTATTGCTAAGCTTAGTATATATATATATATATATATATATATATATATATATATATGGTGATTGCTACTTCTTCGCAGAATAAGGCCATTTCTACAAGTAGTTCGGATGTGAGCACGCAGAGGGTACCCTGATCTAAATTTGTTTGTTTTCTGTCACACATGAATCCCTTTCTTGGTTTCCACTCGCATACGACCGTACGTGACTGAAAAGCCCAGCCTTCGACTGGCAGGCTCTGCCACACAGGTCACATATGTGGTCAGTTTTAGATGTAGATGTGTCCATGCCGTCCGTCATGTGCCGCTTACGCAGAGGCCGCTTTAGGATGGGGTGCTCGAGCTGCCTTACCTCAAATCCATACAAATCTTTTACAAAATAATATGTACTCGGACCCTACTTCTGTCAATTGCTCCTCCTCGCCGAAGCGGACTTCCACAAGGCTCAATATGTCTGCCCCATATCGATAGTTCTTTGCCACGATACCAGTTCATTGTTCAGGGTTTCGAGAGATGTCCGAACATTTCAGGTGGCTATTGTTAGCCTATGATTGTTGTAATATTTTCTTGTTTTCGCCCTGCTAATGTGAACAGTCGCCAGCCAGAGGTTACTGGCCAGCTTGATATTTGTTTAGGTCACCTTTTCTAATACCCTTCCCAGAGGTCTGCGTGGGCAGTACTACCCAGGGGATGCTCAGTCACTCACAACCTCGCCACGCATAGATTCACAGCTATGTGCATGCAGCCCGTCAGGCCTGCACACGCCACCGTTCCTCCATCACCGTGGGACTTGTAGAAATATCTGCACATGTTGACATGTTGTGCGCTTGTGCGACACGCACCGCATGCTCTCCTTCCCCGAAGACTGGAATCAGTGACAGACCGAGGCAAGATGACTGAAAGTATTTGGGGAGCGCAGGTGGATGATCTGTTGAGATCTACGGGTCCACCACACCGGGAAAAAAACTAAGTTAAAACTTAAGAAAAAGCTAAGAATATATATATATATATATATATATATATATATATATATATATATATATATATATATAATAGTCATTCAATAAATATAGTTAATCTTTTGAGAAAAAAAAAGCAAAACAAATTTTATTTCGGATTTTTTTCCATAGATGTAAACTCTTCATTATTTGGAATTAGTTCATAGCAAAAATTATTCCAATCTCGCAGAAATAATTTTGAGGCTATTCAAAATGGCGGAAAATTAAACAGAGTGCACCAGGCCTGAACAGAGGTCTGTCATCAAACTTTTGGTTGCTGAGAAGAGTAAAACATGTGGAATTTACTACACAAGTGTATGATGTGTACGGAGAAGTATGTTTTAGTCAAAGGAATGTTTAAAACAGTTTATTCGGAGGATAAATATCAAATTCAAGGTTATTCGGGCATTTCTTTCAGGTTTTTTATTTCAGTCAAAAATTGTTCAAAACCAGTTTTGCCCATATATGTTATGTTTCTGTTTTTATATTTTCAAGTCTGTAGCGAAATAAATGACGTACCTCGGAGCTCATAGCGAGCATGAACGTGTCTTACGTGCAAAATGAGTGAAGGGCTCGAAAGAAAAAAAAATCTGCCTTAGCACAGTAATTTAAGGAACGCGATCTCAGAGCCAGGAGAATTGGCGAGGATGTATTTGCATGTATGCAAAGTTTTTCGAGATCGAGCTGTTCATAAGACACCAGACGAAACAGGGAATTTAATTACCTAAAAATAAAGTTATCTTCGTTCATGGGTAATCGACTGAAGATGACTTATTTTAAGGTCATTAAAATAAAGAATTTAAAAAACACACATAAAACAAGGCTCGAGATTACTGTGGCTTGAACGTTGTGTTTATACGCAATAAAGATGAGGCCACAGTCCTAAATATCATAATTAATAGATAGAGAGAGAGGGGGAGAGAAGAGAGAGAAAGAGAAAGAGAGGAACTTATCTAATAATTAAAAATACATAAATAACATCTTTTACTTCACAATTTCCATGTGTATTTATGAGATGATGCTTGCTACGAATGATTATGAACATATCGGACTGTTGTGCTCATCTTTATTGTGTATATACACAATATTGTATATATACACAATAAAGATGAGGACAACAGTCAGATATACATAATTACTTCCTAATTTATTCTGACAAATCATCCTTTGTGATGCTGATGTTGTACTGAATAATTTCAACCGATCTATTCTAACAACCTTCTTCAAATGTATAATCAGTAAGAAAAAAGTTGTTGTTCTTTTGTTTGTTTTTTCTCCTAGGATAAATAAAGAAAATCTTAAGAACACTATATAAAAAATGTAAATATGAATGCGATTCCCTAACCTCTATCTCCTTTTGTAAAGTAAAGTCGTCAGGGCGGCCTAAGTCGCTATCAACGTCAGCGAGGGTGTCTATCCCCTTTTCAATAGCGCTAGACCAAGGAGATTGTTTTAGCGTCTGAGGTGGAGCGCCACACCTACCATCAGCTCCCTTACTTTACCGCACAGATCCCTGTGCTACTCATAGCTGAGTTGGCGAGGACCGGTATCGAACTGTAGAAAATAACACAAAACATAAACACTGTGTGTTTCTAGCCGAACGCTCTACCGACTGAGCTAAACCGGACCAGGGATATTTTTGTTTCTACATCTGGATGATCCCCACAACCTACATCAGTACCTCCTGTTACACACAAATCCAGTGGGAGTTGACGAGAGGCCGGTATCGAACTAGGGACTCGTGCGTTCCTAGGTTGATGTCGACCGATTGAGGTAAACACGCAAATCAGTTTACCAAAGGAATAGAAAAATGATTGGGAAACAAAAGACCCGGATGTTATCAATATCAGTCTTTAAACAAACAAATAAATATTGATGAATAAAATAATAATAATAGATATAATCATTGCCACAGAAACAGACACCCACATAAACAGAAATAATAATTGAATAAATAAATAATAAATAAGTAACAACAACACAACAACAACAACAACAACAAAACGTGTATTCATGGTGGTCCACACAGTGAAGGTAAAAGAAAACGAAATGATAGACAAACACTTGGACCTGGCCAAGAGCTCAAAGAAACCGTGGAACATAAAAGTAAGGTCGTCCAATTGTAATTGGAGCCCTTGGAAAGGTTTCCAAGGGTTTTAGAAAAAGAGTCTGGATGAACTGGAAATCAGAAGAAAAATCGAGACCATCAAAACATAGCACTTTTATGATCAGGCTAGAATACACAGAAGAAGACTTGCTGTAACTCAACCTTCAGCGAACCAACCGTCTAAGGCGGGTGGGAAAATCTAATAGAGGATAACTTATTATAATGGAAGATTATATGTCTATCTGTAACCGAAACTACGTCACCACCCATGTCACAATTCATTAAAATTATCAAGCGTTGTATACTCAGTGATTTATTAAATAATCAATTCTTTAATCTTAATTAGCTTATTATTTATCACAGCATATGCCAATAATATTGCATATGCAATAATAATAATAATAATAATAATAATAATAATAATAATAATAAATTGGAATACCAACTACCAAATCAGGACACCATAAAAACACTTGATGAAAATGAAAGTTACAAATACTTAGGAATTTTAGAAGCGGACAATATTAAGCAAACAGAATGAAAGGAAAAGTTTGAAAAAGAATATCTCAGGAGAACTAGAAAACTTCTTGAAACGAACTATCACAGCAGAAATCTGATCAATAGGAATTTAATACCTGGGCTGTCCCATTATAAGATAACTCAGCACCATTCTTAAAATGGACAAAAGAAGAACTCAAGACAGATAGACCAAAGGACGTGAAAATTAATGACCATGCACAAGGCTCTCCACCTAGAGATGAAGAGATAGATTTGTATGTGTCAAGAAAGGAAGGGGGAAAGAGGTCTTGCCAACATAGAGGAATCGTTTAGAACCACAATCCAACAACTTGAAGATTACACAAGGAAGAGCAAAGAAACAAACTACTTATGGCGGCAAACAATAGTAGAAACGGCAGATGGACAAACAGAAAACGACAAAGACTAGAAAACAAAAATGGGAAGAAAAACAATTATACGGACGCTTCAAACGACAAATAGAAGAAGTTTCACATCAAAAGACTTGGACATGATTAAGAAGGGAAAACCTCAAAAGAGAAACAGAATCATTTATAATTGCTGCACAAAATAATGCCATAAGGGACAAACTAACATCAAAGCGAAAATTGATAAGACCCAACAAAATAGTAAATGTAGACTTTGCGGTAATAGAGATGAGACTGTTAACCATATACTCTGCGAATGTAGCAAACTAGCACAACGAGAATACAAACTAGACACGACTGGGTTGGGAAGGTGATCCACTGGGAATTATGCAAAAAATTAAATTTTGACCAACACACAAATGGTAATATGCATAAACCAGAATCTGTTCTTGAGAACGAAACGCACAAAATTCTCTGGGACTTTGAGATAAAACCGGATCACCTTATCCCAGCAAGAAGGCCAGATCTAGTGTTGATAAACAAAAAAGAAAGAACTTGTCAACTGGTGGATTTTGCAGTGCAAGCAGATCACAGGGTGAAGTTAAAGGGAAATGAAAAATAGACAAATATCTGGACCTTGCCAGAGAATGAAAAAGTTGTGGAATATGAAAAGTCAAAGTGATACCAATTGTAGTTGGTGCACTTGGAACAGTCCAAAAGGATTAGAAAAGGGTTTGGAAAGTTTGGATATCAGAGGAAGGATTGAAACCATTCAGAACACTGCACTGCTGCAATCTGCCAGAATACTCAGAAGAGTCCTGGAGACCTAAGGAGACTTGCTGTCACTCAGACTCCAGTGAAAGACCATCAGCTAAACACTGATGTTGAAAACTCAAAAGGAGTAAATAATAATAATAATGGTGATTCGGTCTCTTTTTGTCTGTAACCGAAAATACGTCATTGCCTAACGTCACAGTATTTTTTTTTAATTTATGAAAAATCAATTAAGAGTCAAATTTCAGGAAAATGTTTATACTTATTCACCTTTAGAGTAATTTATGTTTAAATAGTTTTTTTTCCTAAAATTCACATATTCTTGCTATAATAATGATGATGATGATGATATTGATGATGATGATGATGATGATGATGATTCAAAGAAGAAAGAAATCCTTTTTTGTTTAGAGATTGTATTCATTGTGACAGGATATATGAACCGAGCAAATAAGATGATTCACTATTGAAAACCGGATATCATGCAAAGTCGATAATTACATTCAACATGGAACGCACTCCAGGTTTATTGGTGGGAAGGTGCACAGACAGGTGAGGTGCGTGATTAGCTTTTATGTTAATGTAGGCAAAATGTAAAGAAAATAAGATAAGAACGATATGATCAACAAATGTTTACATTATTGAACAGGTCATATCGATTATTACCGCCTTTGGATGTTTCGTTAAATATAGTCTTAGTATCAATCATATATTAATATAAATATATATACTGTGTATATATATATATATATATATATATATATATATATATATATATATATATATGCAAGTGAGGAAAATGGAAATGAATTCAATAGATATGTTGAAATGATAATCGAATATATATATTATATAATATATATATATATATATATATATATAAGAGAAATGACTTACCGTAAAAGATATTGAGTTAGTAAATCCCCATATTGGGGTTATACAAGTATTAATCGATAAGTCAATGTTATAACAAATATAAAAGTGCTCAATACGTTGTAGAGCGGATTTAGTAACATGTTTAGTAAGGTCATTTCTGTACAACTGCAATATTATATATATATATATATTAATAATTAAATTTAAATAATAAATAATAATACAAAAGAAAAAGAAGAAAAAAGAAAAAGAAAAAAGAAAAGGAGAGAGAGAGAGAGAGAGAGCAGAGAGATGTATGCGTTGGCTGGCTGTGTCAGGAGGATGGACAAAGGGCGCGCATCCCCAAAAAACTACTGTAACGGCGAATTAGCAGAGGGCAACCCGACCAATAGGGAGACTACGCCTGCGCTTTAAAGATGTCTGCAAGAGAGACATGAAGACATGCACATTACACCAAAACACATGGGAGGCTTGTGCAGAAGACGTACGACGCCTCCTCGTCAAACAAGGAATGAAAGGAGTGGAAAAAGAGAGGAAAATAGCCAGCCACAGAAAAGACAGCCAAAGGAAGGAGAGACAACGCAACTTCAGCAAGCATCACTGTTTGTTTGCAGTCACTGCTCCAGAGAATGGCAATTCAAAAAACTGGTCGTTTCAGCCACTCCACGCGTTACAGAAAAATGCTGCCTAAATACACTTATATATATATATATATATTATATATTGTTGTCATCCTCCCGTCTACTAAAGACGATGGGATAGTGTCCATTTAAAAATCTTTTATCTGTAACCGCGTGAGTGGCTGAAAAGACCAGTTTTTGAATGGCAGTCTCTGGAGCAGTGACTGCAAACAAACAGTGATGCTTGCTGAAGTTGCTGTTGTCTCTCCTTCCTTTTGGCTGTCTTTTCTGTGGCGGCTACTTTCCTCTCTTTTTCACTCCTTTTCATTCCTTGTTTGACGAGGAGGCGTCGTACGGTCTTCTGCACAAGCCTCCCATGTGTTGGTGTTAATGTGGCATGTCTTCATGTCTCTCTTGCAGACATCTTTAAAGCGCAGGCGTAGTCTCCCTATTGGTCGGGTGCCCTCTGCTAATTCGCCGTACAGTAGTTTTTTGGGGATGCGGCCTTTGTCCATCCTCCTGACACAGCCAAGCCAACGCATACATCTCTCTCTCTCTCTCTCTCTCTCTCTCTCTCTCTCTCTCTCTATATATATATATATATAATATATATATATATATATATAATATTGCAGTGTGTACAGAAATGACCTACTAAACATTGTACTAAATCCGCTCTACTAACGTATTGAGCACTTTATATTTGTTATAACATTGACTTATCCGATTAATACTTGTATTAACCCAATATGGGGATTACTAACTCAATATCTTTTACCGGTAAGTCATTCTCTTATATATATATATATATATATATATATATATATATATATATATTCGATTTATCATTTCAACATATCTATTGAATTCATTTCCATTTTCCTCACTTGCATATATATATATATATATATATATATATATATATATATATATATATATACACATGTATATATATATATATATATATGATTGATACTAAGACTATATTTAACGAAACATCCAAAGGCGGTAATAATCGATATGACCTGTTCAATAATGTAAACATTTTGTTGATCGATATCGTTCTTATCTATTTTCTTACATTTTGCCTACATTAACATAAAAGCTAATCACGCACCTCACCTGTCTGTGCACCTTTCCCACCAATAAACCTGGAGTGCGTTCCATGTTGAATGTAATTATCGACTTTGCATGATATCCGGTTTTCAATAGTTGATATCATCTTATTTTGCTCGGTTCATATATCCTGTCACAATGAATACAATCTCTAAACAAAAAAGGATTTTCTTTCTTCTTTTGAATCATCATCATCATCATCATCATCATCAATATCATCATCATCATCATTATTATTAGCAAGAATATGTGAATTTTAGGAAAAAAAACTATTTTAAACATAAATTACTCTAAAGGTGAATAAGTATAAACATTTTCCTGAAAATTTGACTCTTAATTGATTTTTCATAGAATTAAAAAAAAATACTGTGACGTAGGCAATGACGTATTTTCGGTTACAGACAAAAAGAGACCGAATCACCATTATTATTATTATTTACTCCTTTTGAGTTTTCACATCAGTGTTAGCTGATGGTCTTTCACTGGAGTCTGAGTGACAGCAAGTCTCCTTAGGTCTCCAGGACTCTTCTGAGTATTCTGGCAGATTGCAGCAGTGCAGTGTTCTGAATGGTTTCAATCCTTCCTCTGATATCCAAACTTTCCAAACCCTTTTCTAATCCTTTTGGGACTGTTCCAAGTGCACCAACTACAATTGGTATCACTTTGACTTTCATATTCCACAACTTTTTCAGTTCTCTGGCAAGGTCCAGATATTTGTCTATTTTTTCATTTTCCTTTAACTTCACCCTGTGATCTGCTGGCACTGCAAAATCCACCAGTTGACAAGTTCTTTCTTTTTTGTTTATCAACACTAGATCTGGCCTTCTTGCTGGGATAAGGTGATCCGGTTTTATCTCAAAGTCCCAGAGAATTTTGTGCGTTTCGTTCTCAAGAACAGATTCTGGTTTATGCATATACCATTTTGTTGTGTGGTCAAAATTTAATTTTTTGCATAATTCCCAGTGGATCACCTTCCCAACCCAGTCGTGTCTAGTTTTGTATTCTCGTTGTGCTAGTTTGCTACATTCGCAGAGTATATGGTTAACAGTCTCATCTCTATTACCGCAAAGTCTACATTTACTATTTTGTTGGGTCTTATCAATTTTCGCTTTGATGTAGTTTGTCCTTATGGCATTATTTTGTGCAGCAATTATAAATGATTCTGTTTCTCTTTTGAGGTTTCCCTTTCTTAATCATGTCCAAGTCTTTTGATGTGAAACTTCTTCTATTTGTCGTTTGAAGCGTCCGTATAATTGTTTTTCTTCCCATTTTTGTTTTCTAGTCTTTGTCGTTTTTCTGTTTGTCCATCTGCCGTTTCTACTATTGTTTGCCGCCATAAGTAGTTTGTCTTTGCTCTTCCTTGTGTAATCTTCAAGTTGTTGGATTGTGGTTTCTACGCATTCCTCTATGTTGGCAAGACCTCTTCCCCCTTCCTTTCTTGACACATACAATCTATCTCTATCATCTCTAGGGTGGAGAGCCTTGTGCATGGTCATTAATTTTCACGTCCTTTGGTCTATCTGTCTGAGTTCTTCTTTTGTCCATTTTAAGAATGGTGCTGAGTATCTTATAATGGGGACAGCCCAGGTATTAATTCCTTTGATCAGATTTCTGCTGTTGAGTTTCGTTTCAAGAAGTTTTCTAGTTCTCCTGAGATATTCTTTTTCAACTTTTCCTTTCATTTCTGTTTGCTTAATATTGTCCGCTTCTAAAATTCCTAAGTATTTGTAACTTTCATTTTCATCAAGTGATTTTATGGTGTCCTGATTTGGTAGTTGTATTCCATTTATTATTATTATTATTATTATTATTATTATTATTATTATTATTATTGCATATGCAATATTATTGCATATGCTGTTGATAAATAATAAGCTAATTAAGATTAAAGAATGATTATTTAATAATCACTGAGTATACAACGTTGATAATTTAATGAATTGTGACATGGGTGGTGACGTAGTTTCGGTTACAGATAGACATATAATCTCCATTATAATAAGTTATCTCTCTATTAGATTTTTCCCACCCGCCTTAGACGGTGGTTCGCTGAAGGTTGAGTTACAGCAAGTCTTCTTCTGTGTATTCTAGCTGATCATAAAAGTGCTATTGTTTTGATGGTCTCGATTTTTCTTCTGATTTCCAGTTCATCCAGACTCTTTTCTAAAACCCTTGGAAACCTTTCCAAGGGCTCCAATTACAATTGGGACGACCTTTACTTTTATGTTCCACGGTTTCTTTGAGCTCTCTGGCCAGGTCCAAGTGTTTGTCTATCATTTCGTTTTCTTTTACCTTCACTGTGTGGTCCACCATGAATACACGTTTTTGTTGTTGTTGTTGTGTTGTTGTTGTTGTTTACTTATTTATTATTTATTTATTCAATTATTTATTTCTGTTTATGTGGGTGTCTGTTTCTGTGGCAATAGATTATTTATCTATTATTATTATTTATTCATCAATATTTATTTGTTTGTTTAAAGACTGATATTGATAACATCCGGGTCTTTTGTTTCCCAATCATTTTTTCTATTCCCTTTGGTAAACTGATTTGCGTGTTTACCTCAATCGGTAGCACATCAACCTAGGAACGACGAGGTCCCTAGTTCGATCCGGCCTCTCGTCAATCCCACTGGATTTGTGTTGTAACAGGAGGTACTGATGGTAGGTGTGGGGATCATCTTCAGATGTAGAAACAATATCCCTGGTCCGGTTTAGCTCAGTCGGTAGAGCGTTCGGCTAGAAACCACAAGGTTCCTAGTTCGATACCGGTCCTCGCCAACTCAGCGTATGAGTAGCACAGGGATCTGTGCGGTAAAGTAAGGAGCTGATGGTAGGTGTGGCGCTCCACCTCAGACGCTAAAACAATCTCCTTGGTCTAGCGCTATTGAAAAGGGGATAGACACCCTCGCTGACTGGTTGATAGCGACTTTAGGCCGCCCTGACGACTTTACTTTACAAAAGGAGATAGAGGTTAGGGAATCGCATTCATATTTACATTTTTATATAGTTGTTTCTTAAGATTTTCTTTTAACATTATCTTATTCCGAGGAAGAAAAAACAAACAAAGAACAACAACTTTTTTCTTACTGATTATACATTTGAAGAAGGTTGTAGAATAGATCGGTTGAAATATCATGGTAACAACATCAGCAGCATCACAAAGGATGATTTGTCAGAATAAATTAGGAAGTAATTATGATATATCTGACTGTTGTCCTCATCTTTATTGTGTATATATACAATATTGTGTATATACACAATAAAGATGAGCACAACAGTCCGATATGTCATAATCATTCGTAGCAAGCATCATCTCATAAATACACATGGAAATTGTGAAGTAAAAGATGTTATTTATGTATTTTAATTATTAGATAAAGTTCTCTCTCTTTCTCTTTCTCTCTCTTTCTCTCCCCCTCTCTCTCTATCTATTAATTATGATATTTAGGACTGTTGGCCTCATCTTTATTGCGTATAAACACAACGTTCAAGCCACAGTAATCTCGAGCCTTGTTTTATGTGTTTTTTAAATTCTTTATTTTAATGACCTTAAAATAAGTCATCTTCAGTCGATTACCCATGAACGAAGATAACTTTATTTTTAGGTAATTAAATTCCCTGTTTCGTCTGGTGTCTTATGAACAGCTCGATCTCGAAAAACTTTGCATACATGCAAATACATCCTCGCCAATTCTCCTGGCTCTGAGATCGCGTTTCCTTAAATTACTGTGCTAAGGCAGACATTTTTTTTTCTTTCGAGCCCTTCACTCATTTTGCACGTAAGACACGTTCATGCTCGCTATGAGCTCCGAGGTACGTCATTTATTTCGCTACAGACTTGAAAATATAAAACAGAAACATAACATATATGGGCAAAACTGGTTTTGAACAATTTTTGACTGAAATAAAAAACCTGAAAGAAATGCCCGGAATAACCTTGAATTTGATATTTATCCTCCGAATAAACTGTTTTAAACATTCCTTTGACTAAAACATACTTCTCCGTACACATCATACACTTGTGTAGTAAATTCCACATGTTTTACTCTTCTCAGCAACCAAAAGTTTGATGACAGACCTCTGTTCAGGCCTGGTGCACTCTGTTTAATTTTCCGCCATTTTGAATAGCCTCAAAATTATTTCTGCGAGATTGGAATAATTTTTGCTATGAACTAATTCCAAATAATGAAGAGTTTACATCTATGGAAAAAAATCCGAAATAAAATTTGTTTTGCTTTTTTTTTCTCAAAAAGATTAACTATATTTATTGAATGACTATTATATATATATATATATATATATATATATATATATATATATATATATATATATATATCTTAGCTTTTTCTTAAGTTAACTTAGTTTTTTTCCCGTGTGGTGGACCTAGATCTCAACAGATCATCCACCTGCGCTCCCCAAATACTTTCAGTCATCTTGCCTCGGCTGTCACTGATTCCAGTCTTCGGGGAAGGAGAGCATGCGGTGCGTGTCGCACAAGCGCACAACATGTCAACATGTGCAGATATTTCTACAAGTCCCACGGTGATGGAGGAACGGTGGCGTGTGCAGGCCTGACGGGCTGCATGCACATAGCTGTGAATCTATGCGTGGCGAGGTTGTGAGTGACTGAGCATCCTGGGTAGTACTGCCCACGCAGACCTCTGGGAAGGGTATAGAAAAGGTGACCTAAACAAATATCAAGCTGGCCAGTAACCTCTGGCTGGCGACTGTTCACATTAGCAGGGCGAAAACAAGAAAATATTACAACAATCATAGGCTAACAATAGCCACCTGAAATGTTCGGACATCTCTCGAAACCCTGAACAATGAACTGGTATCGTGGCAAAGAACTATCGATATGGGGCAGACATATTGAGCCTTGTGGAAGTCCGCTTCGGCGAGGAGGAGCAATTGACAGAAGTAGGGTCCGAGTACATATTATTTTGTAAAAGATTTGTATGGATTTGAGGTAAGGCAGCTCGAGCACCCCATCCTAAAGCGGCCTCTGCGTAAGCGGCACATGACGGACGGCATGGACACATCTACATCTAAAACTGACCACATATGTGACCTGTGTGGCAGAGCCTGCCAGTCGAAGGCTGGGCTTTTCAGTCACGTACGGTCGTATGCGAGTGGAAACCAAGAAAGGGATTCATGTGTGACAGAAAACAAACAAATTTAGATCAGGGTACCCTCTGCGTGCTCACATCCGAACTACTTGTAGAAATGGCCTTATTCTGCGAAGAAGTAGCAATCACCATATTATATATATATATATATTATATATATATATATATATACTAAGCTTAGCAATAGATATGGCACAAGGCCAAGTGTGTGGCACCCAGTGAGAATCGAACAACGATCTAACAATGGTTTGCGAATCTAGCTTGCTAATATGTATATGGATAATTCCATGTCAAATCATCCATTGTCTGTAAAATGAGTTCTAGAGCTTCCTTACTACTAAAAATTGGTTTATAATAGCATTTCTGCCCGCGGAACCCAAAAATGCTATAAAAAGTCTGGAAGTCAACCAAATTTAAGTTATTGATGATTTTTGATTTTTTCTTGGCAAGGTCAATATC
>CM042178.1:42262471-42272471 GCA_023376005.1 Doryteuthis pealeii
GAGGATATCACATATTCCTATCAAATACATTTTTTGTTCTTACTTATTTACTGTAGTGTATTATTTTGTAGGGAGGGGGAGGAGAGTCATTTTTTATGATTCTGTTGCATGCTGGACTTTTGACTTTTCATTGAGATTTTTATTGTGGAGTTATCTGCTCTTTAAAAAGCCCATCATGCAATACAACCATAAAAAAACTACACTCTTCCCTCTCTCTATAAACTGCTACATTACAGTATGAGGTAGATAAAAGGAAAAGTGAGCAAGAAATGAACAACTCAAAACAAATCAAGGGTTGAAATGATTTTCGTCCGTATTACAGTATACATATATTTACTAACCCCACCGTACGAGTAGGATGTGACACAAGGTCAATTTATTAAGCTGTGTTTAACAGGTTTGAATTCAGAGTTTGCCTTCTCCTATACTGGCTATATAGCCAAGGTTAAAAAAAGCCTAGTCTGCCCTACTATTTACCTATATCTGGAGGGAGAATAGTTGGATGCATACTTTTTCCCAAGAGCATTAGCGCTATGTGAAATGCAAACAGCCTCGTCCAGGATTTGAATTCGTATTGACGAGTCCATTTCCTACGACTCTAACCATTACATCACGTGCCTCCATACATTACAGTATATAAGGGAGAGCAAAACAGCCACTTGTTTGAAAACTCATAGGCGTGAAACTATCAGTGAACAAGCGAAGTTGACTTCATATCTCGCTACCCTAACGCTACATGTTCTATCAGTGATTTTGAGACTCCAGACTATAAATAAACACACACACACACACACACACACACACACACACACACACACACATATATATATATATATATATATATAGATAGATAGATAGATAGAGAGATGAGAGGTATCAAAATGTGGTAGTAAGGGATGATTCTATATGTGATTTCTAAGATACACTGTATTATTATTGTATGATCCAGTATGTACAAATACAGTGAATCTTTAAATCACTTAAGAGAGCTCAATGTATTATAATCTTTTTTAGATTATATACAGAAGCATATTTATCTTAGAAAGGAAGGAAAAACTCAACACCGTAATTCCATAATAGATTTATTTCACGAAAATTGAGCCTTTATAAATCTAAGTTTTTATTTTTATTCTATTAAAAAAATTTTTTTTAATAATTTAAAAATTTTTAAAATTAATTAAAAATTTTTTTTTTATCTTTTATTTTTATTTTTTATCTTTTTATTTTTTAGTGTATATGTCTACGTGTGCATATATATATAATATATAATATATGTATGTACATATATGTGTGCATATATATCTATATCTTATATGTATATTTTGTATTATATATATATGTGTGTGTGTGTTTATGTGTTTAGCATATATTCAAATTATCTTTATCTACCATCTGATGAGACGAAATTTGGGGAGCTATATTAAATTAACTTAGATTTATAAAGGCCTCAATTTTGGTCGAATAAATTTATTATGGAATTTACGGTGTTGAATTTTTTCCTTCCTTTCTAATATAATATATATAATATACTATATAATATATATATATATTTAGAAAGGAAGGAAAAACTCAACACCGTAATTCATAATAATTTATTGAATATATATATATATATATATATATATATATTATAAATATATATGATTTAACATTCTTTTTTGAAAAAAATGAATGTAATATTTAAAAAAATGTTAAATTCATACTGTCGGATAACTTCCATTTACTTTCATAATATTGAGAGGCCTGATCACTCATTGGTTTACGCCAAGCCATAGCACCTATATGATTCCTCCGAACCCTATTGCCTTATGACACCCCCAACCCTTTTTATCAATTGTGCTTGAAGGTGTGGCCAACGGTCTTCTTTGTCCTGGCGCAAAAATTCATCTAATGACGAAGTTCCAATTCTGAACTTTTGGAAGTGTTGAATAATCCTTCACCACTATTACTCCAAGTCCACCTGACCCGGAATGGTATTATAGTTAGGGTTGTATATATGAGTTAAATATATTTTAAAAAAGTTTAAAATTGTATTTAAAAAAAATGGGGTAATTTATGAGGAAGACCGTCCCGGTCTCCACCTCAAAACTTGCTCCTGGTGACTGCTGAAAACCAACCCCAAATACGATTGAAGTCCGTAGCCGAAGCGTGTCGATGAAAACGTTGTTTTATTTCTTTTATTATCTATTAATTATGACAATCTCTCGCCAACCATCCATATCAGTCATCGCCCCCGGAAGGTCCCTTGTGCAGCATACAGAATCCACGAAGAGCCCATAATGTAGGTCATTGCAAGCGACCGACACTGGCATGCACATACACAGATATACACAAGGAGAACGTCCTTGCTCTCCAGTAGTGTCCTGCATGTTTTCATCTTAATTGGATAGTTGGTGGAAAAGAGTCAAGTAGTCGTATACCCGCACACTAACAGATACTACTCCGGGGTCGCATAATAGTATGGTGGTGTGGGCTTTGGACAAAGCTCTGTAGCGAGAATTTAAGGCGATGGAAAAATACCAGTAACGGTTAATGGCCCAAACTGACCACAGATGCGAGAATCACAGAGTCACATGATACTTAGTTAGATAGTCAGTTTCAACCAAAATGCAACGCAGAGCAGACGTGCGACTGCGGGGTTGAACTCAGACCGCGCGGGTGAAAAATGGTCAATACAGAAATAAAGCTTTGATCAAAGAACAAAAAATCTTGTTAATGTGTGACTTAAAGAACTAGCCCCGAAAGAACCCCTTAGAAAAGAAGATGAAACAACCACTAGATAAAGAAGATAGAAAGAAGTGAAAACAGACTAGACGATCACTGATGGCCGAAAGGGGGGAAGATTGAGAAGAAATGCAAAAGTTACACCGACATACTATCTGTCTCTCTCTCTCTATCTATCACGCGAGAACTCTTGTTTAATACTCGCAATGGTAGGAGCACGTGTGTATGGTTTAGAGTCATGGGAATGGACTCGTCGCCCCGAGTTCAAATTCCTGCGATGTAATTGGCATTTAACTTAGCGCTAATATCCTGGGAAAGGTATGAATCCTACTCTCCCTCCAGCTATGGATAAATAGTAGGGGCAGACTGGGCTCTTTAACCTTGGTTAGGCAACCGGTTCTAGGAGAAGGAAAACTCTGAATTCAAACTGTTGAACCCCGCTTAAGAATTGACCTTGTCTCACATCCAGCTCGTGCGGAAGAGGTTGGTAAATAATATACCCGCAATGGTTATATAACACCTAGATCCTGGAAATGGAGCCTCACCCTTAGATGCAGTTTAAGGGGCAAATACAGGATTCTTCATTTTTGAGTGTGTGTAGTCTTACTATCTGCAGGAGGAATACAATCAGCAATTCTAATCCACACCGAAAGGGTGGTTACCGAATTAGAAGGAAGTCTTTACCAAAGAAAATGGCGTAGCGGATACGTTCTCATTCTATTAAATTTGCAAGCAGGCGAATCGAGAAAAATTATATTACCAGCGAGCTTAATGTTTTTAATATATTCACCATCTTTTGCTGGGGCATGCATCGCTTCACCCCACCGACCAGAATATATAACCCAACCACGAGCGCGAATACCGCTTCTTCCGCTTTGTGCGAATATCCGGCGTTCATTGATATTGTTACTGGAAACAAAAGAGCAGTCGACAACGGTCTACTAAACGATTCACGTCTTGTTGATTCAATGGCGCTGAATTTTTTGTTACTGTGGGTCCAGGGAACAGCCCGTTTATTTTGTCCTGAATATCTGATCGCAAATTCAGTTGGAGGGGATGATTCGATTATTTATTTTTCGCAAGCTCAACGAATAAATCGGGAAACGTACACGTTGTTGTTGTTAACACTTTGACGACAACGTTTTTCTTTCTTATTCCCTTTTTCCATCATGGCGATCATTCTGATGATCTAATTTGAAAGTTTTATTCGTCATTTCTTTTTGAGCAAGGAAATGGGGGGATGGGTGGACTCAATTGGTTAGATCTTCAACCCGTTAATAGAGAAAGATGTTTTATGTTCAATAAAGAATCTAAATCCATAGCATCCAATCTCGGAGTGATTCTATCTTATCTATCTATCTATCTATCTATCTATCTACAACCATAGCTGGGACCGAAAGAAGAAGCTTGATCGGTGGTATAACAAAAACAGTGAAAACATCACATAAATGAAATGATATTTCGTTGTATATTCTTTTATAGGCGCGTTGTCTTGATAGTGGCTATACGTTGGTGAAAGCACATGGTAACAATCGAACCCTTAAATGTATTTACCTATAACCCTGTGGACAGAGAACACGAGGTGAGTGGCCCGAACGTCAAGGCCTGCCGTATTCTCGGAAGGGAAAAAAAAGCGGGCAAGGCTTTGCCTGATAATGTAGCACTGTAGAAATCGAACCCGCTTCTTCAGAATGCGAACGAGCAACACATTGGCACGAAGTTGAGATGCTACAGTCTCGGATGTAAAGGCCAGGTGGCCGGATGATAGCTATGAGGATTCCGGCGGCCGGGATTGGCTCGACAATCTCGTGCGTGGGCCACGCCCCGGATGTTGAGGAGAAACTAGTAATAATGAAGTGGGTGATGGCGGAGTCGAGTTGCGATTTTGAGTGGCTGAAATTTTTGCATGACGGACCTTTTCAGCTGCTGAAGATTTTTGAGTTACTAAAGATTTTCGACGAGCGACCGGATTTTTAGCTGCTAAAGATTTTTTTGACGGCGCGACTTGTTGCCCCCCCTCTTAACAAGTCGAATATTTATTTTTTTCCCCTATTTTTTTTCAATTCTGGAACCCAATAAATACCAGCTTTTAAAAAACCCGTAATCGGCACTTTATTTAATTCCCCGATACTATAAAAACTCGAATATAATATATATATATATATATATATATTATATATAATAATATATACTGGATTAAGAAAATTTGCTTTAGAGCATTGTTGGAGTAAAGAATATTATTATTTATATATTTTATTTGCTTTTGAAGGCAGTTACAGTGCGTATAATTGTATAACATTTGATAATTAATGAAAATAATCATGGACAAGCGAAGCTCGGCAAATAATCGCTCCCTACGTAGAACACGTAAAACAGCTGTTTCTAACAGTAATTAAAGTCTCATCAGGATGTATATACTTAATTTCCTCCAACAGAAATATAATATATATATTATATGAGGAAAATGAGTAAAGGAAAGAAATGTAGATGGATAAAAAAAATTAATTCACTTATCAAAAAGTTTAGGGAAATTATAAACATTTTATTCTTTGGCAATATAAACTAACTGGTATCCATCCCCAAAACTTTCAAAGTTTTTATAACGGTCTTCCTGCGTTCCAAAAATGATTCCAAAATATTCCTAAACTTGTTGAATAAGTGATTAATTTTTTAATCCATCTACATTCTTTTTACCCTTTTTCTCATAATAATATATATAAATATTATTTCTGTTGGAGGAATAAGTATACTCGCTTTGATGAGACTTAATAATGGTAGAAACAGCTGTTTTAACGATGTTCTACGTGGGAGCGATAATTTGCCCGATTCGCTTGTCATGATTATTTCCATTTAATTATCAAATGTTATACATATATCGCACTGTAACGCTTCAACAAAATAAATATAATAATAATATTCTTTACTCAACAATGTTCTAAAGCAAATTATCTAATCTCATATATATATCTATATATATATATAATATATATATTATTATATATATATAATCGGAGTTTTATAGTATCGGGGAATTGAAATAAAGTGGCTCGAGTACGGGTTTAAAAAGCTGGTATTATGGGTTCTAGAATGAAAAATAAGAGGGGAAAAATAAATATTCGGCTTGTTAAGAGGGGGGGCAACACTGTCGTCCGTCAAAAATCTTTAGCAGCTAAATCGCGTCGTCGGTAAAATTTTCGTAATCAAAAATCTTCAGCAGCTAAAAGTCCGTCCATCGCAAAATTTTCAGCCCTCAATGCAACTCGCCTCTGCCATCACCCCACTTCTACTTAACTAGTTTCTCCTCAAACATCGGTGTCTGTGGCCCACGCACGCGATTGTCGAGCCATCCGGCCGTCCCCGGAATCCTCATAGCTATCATCCGGGCACCTGGCGCTTTACATCCGAGACTGTAGCATCCTCAACTTCGGTGCCATGTGTTGCTCGTTTCGCATTCTGAAGGAAGCGGGTTCGATTCTACAGTGGCTACATATCAGGCTAAAGCCTTGCCGCTTCTTCGAGAATACGGCAGGGCCTTGACCGTTGGGGCACTCACCTCGTGTTCTCTGTCACAAGGGTTATAGGTACAATACATTTAAGGTGCGATTGTTACATTGTTCCAACCTACGTATTAGCCCTTATCAAGACCAACGCCGCCTATAAGAAGAATAATACAACGAATATCATTTCATTTATTGAATGTTTTAAGCGTTTTTGTATCCACCGATCAGCTCTTCTTTCGGTCCCAGCTATGGGTTAGATAGATACATCGAATAGATAGATAGATAGATAGATACTCCGAATGGATGCTAAGGATTTATGATCTTTTATTGACATCAACATCTTTCTCTATTAACGGGGTTTTGGGGGGGGGTGGGAAAAAGAATCAAAAAAAACCAATGAAGTCCCCCTCCCCCATTCCTTGCTCAAAAAGAAATGACGATAAAACTTCATTAAGTCATCAGAAATGTCGCCATGATGGAAAAAGGGAAATAAGAAACGAAAAAACGTGTCGGTCAAGTGTTTCCACAACAACAACGTGTACGTTTTCCTCGATTTTATTCGTTTGAGCATTGCGAAGATCTCGGATATACACGAATCATCGCCTGCCAACTGAATGCGACAGATCAGGACAATAACGGCTGTTCCCTGACCCACATACAAAATTAAGCGCCATTGAAATTCAAACAAAGACGAATCGTTTATGTAGACTTGTCACTGCTTTGTTCCAGTAAAACAATATCAATGAACGCCGATATTCGCACAAGCGAGAAGCGTATTCGCGCTCGTGGTTGGGTATATATGTCTGGTCGTGGGGGTGAAGCGAATGCATGCCAGCAAAGATGGTGAATTATTAAAAACAATAAGCTCGCTCGTAAATATAATTGTTCTCGATTACGTCTGCTTGCTAAGTTTAATAGAATGAGAAGCGTCATCCGCTACGCCATTTTTCTTTGGTCCAAGACTTCCTCCTAATTCGGTAACCACCCTGTCGTGTGGATTAGAATATGCTGAGTTGTATTCTCCTGCAGATAAGTAAGACGTACACACTCAAAAAATGAAAGAATCCTGTATTTGCCCCTTAAACTGCATCTAAGGGTGAGGGCTCCATTTCCAGAGATCTAGGTGTTTATAACCAGCGGGTAATATATATTTAGCCAACTCTCTCTCTCCGCACGAGCTGGAGTGCGACAAGGTCAATTTCTTATGCGGGGTTCAACAGGTTTGAAATTCAGAGTTTTTCCTTCTCCTAGACCGTTGCCTACACCAAGGTTAAAGAGCACCAGTCCTGCCTACTAGATTTATCATATGCTGGAGGGAGAGTAGGATTCATACCTTTCCCAAGAGATAAGATATTGGCTAGAGTTAAAATGCAATTATCGTCCAGGATTTGAACTCGGGCGACGCCGTCATTCCATGACTCTACCATTACACCACGTGCTTCCTACCATTGCGAGTATAAACACAAGAGTTCTGAGTGATGATAGAGAGAGAGACAGATAGAGCGTGTAACTTACTTGTGCATTTCCTTCTCATCTTCCCTTTCGGCCATCAGTGACGTCTGAGTCTGTGTTTTTTACTTCTTTTCCTATCTTCTTTATCTAGTGGTTGTTTCATCTCTTTTCTAAGGGCTTCTTTCGGGGCTAGTTCTTTTAAAGTCACACATTAACAAATTTTATTTGTCTTTGATCAAAGCTTTATTTCTGTATTGACATTTTCACCGCGCGTCTGAGTTCAACCCGCAGTCGCAAAACCGTCTCCTCTGCGTTGCATTTTGGTTGAAACTGACTATCTAAGCTAAGTATGTCAATGTGACTCTTGTGATTTCTTCGCATCTGTGGTCGTTTAGGGCCATTTAACCCGTACTGGTTTTTTTCCATCGCCTTAAATCTCGCTACAAGAGCTTGTCAAAAGCCCACACCACCATACTATTATGCGACCCCGGAGTAAGGTATCTGTTAGTGTGCGGGTATACGACTACTTGACTCTTTCTCAGAAAAAAAAGAAGAAAAAAAAAAAAAAAAAACAAACTGATCAATTAAGACTGAAAACATGCAGGGACACTACTGGAGAAGCAAGGACGTTCTCCTGTGGATATCTGTGTATGTGCATGCCGTGTGCGTCGCTGCAAATGCCTCATTTGATGGGCTCTTCGTGGATGTCTGTATGCTGCACAAGGGACCTTCGGGCGATGACTGATATGGATGGGTTGGCGAGAAGATTGTATAATTAATAAGATATAAAATGAATAAACAAACGGTTTCATCGACACTGCTTGGCTACGGACTTAATCGTATTGGGGTTGGTTTTTCACAGTCATCCAGGAGCAAGTTTTGAGGTGGAGACCGGGGACGGTCTTCCTCATAAATTAACCCATTTTTTTAAATACAATTTTAAACTTTTTTAAAATATATTTTCTCATATATACAACCCTAACATATAATACATTCGGGTCAAGTGTGGACTTGGGAGTAATCAGTGGTGAAAGGATTACTCAACACTTCCAAAAGTTCCAGAATTGGAACTTCGTCTTAGATGAATTTTTGCGCCAGGACAAGAAGACGCGTTGGCCACCACCTTCAGCACAATGTGATAAAAGGGTTGGGGGTGTATAAGGGCATAGGGTTGGAGAATCATATAGTGCTATGGATTGGCGTCCAATTGAGTGATCAGGCCTTCAAATATATATGAAGTAAATGGAAGTTAATCGCACAGTATGAATTTAACATTTTTTTTTTACATATTAACATCATTTGTTTTTCAAAAAAGAATGTTACATTCATATATATATATATATATTAATATTATATATATATATATTCAATAAATTTAATTATGGAATTACGGTGTTGAGTTTTTCCTTCCTTTCTAATATATATATTATATATCAATATATATATATATATATATATATTAGAAATGGAAGGAAAACTCAACCGTAATTCCATACCACTATTTATTCGACCAAAATTGAGGCCTTTTATAAATCTAAGTTAATTAATATACTCCCAAAATTTCGTCTCATCAGAATGGTAGATAGATAATTGGAATATATGCTAAACACATAAACACACACACACATATATATATATTACAAAATATACATATACAGATATATGATATATATGCAACCATATATGAATACATATATATAATATATATATATATATGCACAGTAGACATATACACTAAAAAATAAAAAGATAAAAAATAAAAAATAAAAAGATAAAAAAAAAATTTTAATTAATTTAAAAAAATTTTTTTAATTATTAAAAATTTTTTTTATAGAATAAAATAAAACTTAGATTTAAAAGGTCCAATTTTCGGTAGAGATAAATCTATATGAATTCCGGTGTTGATTTTTTCTTCCTTTCTAAGATAAAATTGCCTCTGTATATAATCTAAAAAGATTATAATACATTGAAGCTCTCTTAAGTGATTTAAAGAGTTCACTGTAATTTGTTACATACTGGATCATGACATAATAATACGTGTAATCTTAGAAATCACATATAGAATCATCTTACTACCACATTTTGGATACCTCTCATCTCTCTATCTCTAATCTATCTACTATATATATATATATATTAATATATGTGTGTGTGTGTGTGTGTGTGTGTGTGGGTGTGTGGTGTGTGTTATATTTAATAAGTCGGAGTTCCTAAAATCACTGATAGAACATGTAGCGTTTAGGTAGCGGAATATGAAGTCAACTTCGCTTGTTTCACTGATAGTTTACGCCTATGAGTTTTCAAACCAAGGTGGCTGTTTTGCT
>CM042178.1:42276492-42281492 GCA_023376005.1 Doryteuthis pealeii
GTTCAACAGGTTTGAATTCAGAGTTTTCCTTCCCTAACTGGTGCCTTAACTCAAGGTTAAAGAGCCAAGTCTGGCCCTACTATTATCCATAGCTGAAGGGAGAATAGGATTCATACAATTTCCCAAATTTAGCGCAAAGTGAAATGCAATTATCACATCCAGATTTAAACTCGGGGCGACGAGTCCATTCCCATGACTTTAACCATCGCACCACGCGCTCCTTTCTATCTATATGTGCTAGAAGCATGACTGAGGGTCTTCTAATGGTGAAGGTTACGGATATCTACCCTTATGGCACACCTCCAATCTTTCAACCGTATATATTTTTACCAACCCCTCCACGGCAAGCAGGATACGACACAAGTCAATTTCTTAAGAATGTTTTGAATTCAGATTTCATTCTCCAGACTAGTTACCAAGCCATGTTTAAAAGCCAGTCTGTCTTGCTATTTACCGATAGTGGAGGGTGAATTGAATTCGTACCATTCCCAAGATATTAGCGTTAGTGAAATGCAAACAGCTTCGTCTGGAATTAGACTCGTCGACCTGAGTTCAATTCCTACAGTCAATTTCGAGTCTAACCATTAGACCCACGCGCCTCCATAATTACAGAGATAGAAGGCGGGGTATGAGGGTCTTCTAATGGTAAGTTCCAATTCTGGGGCTTGGGATTGTCAACAGTGACCGAGTAGTACAGTTGGGTGCCCCATTAGGGATTAAATAAAAAAAAACCCATTACGCCCCACTTCTCTCTCTCTCCTCCTCACATTCACGCTTTATCTAATATACAATTTATCATTCGAAAAAAAAATCCTGTTCTTTGACAGAAAAATCAGGGTTACTCTTTCAACTGTAAACTCTCCCGTATACAAGACTTCAGTTCTTTCCGAGTAATTTTATATATATCACCAGAAACTCCGGGAGCAGGGAGAACCTCTTACAAGGTATCATATTACTTAGCTTGTTTGACTCAGACAACATATTGGACACCCAGTGAGAATCAAACTCATTTAGTAATAGTCTGCTAGACAACTTTCTAGTTTTTGAGTGCCTTCTAAGACACTCAAAAACCTAATGTTGGTTGTTTGTTTACGGATGTCAACTCTTTTCGGGTCATTTTAATTCCGAACCAATAATTACTACTTACATTATGGCATTAGATATGAATACTGCTAACATATAAATACTGCAAAACAGATGATTATATTAAATGATGCCACTAAACCATATAACTGTTCAAATTAATAGCATTAGAATAGAATACTTGATACCATATAACTATGTTCAAATTTTATATTAGTAGGAATACTTATACCATAATCTGTGTTCAAATTATTAGTATTAGATAGGAATAACTTGATACCATATATCTATTTCAAATTAATGCATTAGATAGGAATACTTGATACCATATAACTATGTTCAAATTTAGTATTAGATAGGGATACTTATACCATAATCTGTGTTCAAATTATAGTATTAGATAATACTTATACCATATAACTAGTTCAAATTTTATATTGATAGGAATACTTAACCATAATTCTGTTCATGATATCTGAGATTTCTCAGAATATCATTTTAATAATAGCAAGTAAGGTTGTCTATTTGTTAGAAAAGAAACGAACAAAATATAAAGTTAAATAAATAAAGACAAAGTTAAGAGTGCTGCCTTTGAAAAAAAAAAGGTTAATTCCCTTAGTTGTTTGGATTAAAAAAAAATAACCGCGAAAAAATTGAGAGAAAGGACGGTTTTTTTAGTTTAGAGAACGGCAGTTTAGTTTAGGACAGAAATTCAGAGAGACGGACGACCGAGAAAGAGACAGATAGCAGTTGAACGGTTTTGAAATGACGGTTGAAACGGAGAAAAAGATTTGTGAGAAAAACTGAATTAAAATAATAAGGAAAAAAAAAAACGAAAAGTGATTGAGTTGGGGAAAAAAGGAAAAGTTTGTAGAAATCAGAGATATTTGAAGAAAAAAAAACTGAATTAATTTGAAAAAAAAAGAAAAACGAAAAGAAGTAATTTTGAAAACGGATTTTTAAAAGACGAAAAGAGAACTTATATTAAAAAAAGAAAATAAGGAGAGGAAAAAATTAAAAAAAGAGCAACTTATATTTTAACAAAAATGGTATTTTTTTTAACTCTTTCAGTACTTTTGTGCGTTTGCACCCGTCGTTTAAAAAAAAAACAAACAAAGTAAATTATAATTATTTTAAAATAAAATAATTGTTAATCACTCACAAATTGTCTTAATGACTAATATTTTTAAATATTTTTTTAAGAAAACATTCGTATTTTCCCCTGAAATATTATTTTCTGAGAGTCAATGCCTAGCACTCAGACACCGACTAGCGATGTCTTGAAAATATTGACAGACACTTCAGACATATCTGTTTTTCAATATTAATACAGTGATATATGAAGTCTGTATTTTATTAATGCTATTTAATTTGAAACAAATATTCACGAATGCTGTCAATATTTCAAGACACTCGCTAGTCGCGTGATCCTGAGTGACTAGGCAATTGACTCTCCAAGAAAAAAAATATTTCAGGGAAAATACAGAAGTTTTCTTTCAACAAAATATTTAAAAAATATTACATTAAGACAATTGTAGTGATTAACAATATTTATTTTATTAAAAAATAATTATTATTTACTTTGTTTGTTTTTTTAAACAGACGGGTGCAAACGCACAAAAGTACAAACAGTTAAAAAAAATACCATCTTCGTTAAAATATAAGTTGCTCTTTTATTATTCTTCTCTCCTTATTTTTTTTTATCAAATATTAAGTTCCTCTTTCTCTTTTAAAATCCGTTTCAAACAAATACTTCTTTCTTTTCTTTCCTTTTTCAAATTAATTCAGTTTTTTTTCTTCCAAATATCTCTGATTTCTACAAACTTTTCCTTTTTTCCCAAACTCAATCACTTTTTCTTTTTTTTCCTTATATATTAATTCAGTTTTCTTAAACAAATCTTTCTCCGGTTTCAACCGTCACTTCCAAAAAACCCGTCTCAACTGTCTCATCTGTCTCTCTTCTCGTGTCCGTCCGTCTCTCTAAATCTCCTGTCCCTAAACTAAACTGCCGTCTCTAACTAAAAAAAAACCGTCTGTTCTCTCAATTTTTTCCTTATTTTTTTTTAATCCAACAAACCTAAGGGAATTAACCTTTTTTTTTTCAAAGCAGCAACTCTTAACTTTGTCTTATTTATTTAACCTTTATATTTGTTCGTTTCTTTTCTAACAAATAGACAACCCCTACTTGCATTATTAAAATATTCTGAGAAATCTCAGATATCATACAAATTAGGTATCAAGTTATCCTTCTAATACTAAAAATTTGAACATAGTTATATGTATCAATATTCCTATCGAATAGAATATTTAACACAGATAATATGTATCAAGTATGCCTATCTAATACTAAAAATTTGAACATATTATATGGTATCAAGTATCCTATCAATGCTATAATTTGAAAATAGTATATGGTATCAAGTATCCTATTCTAATACTAATAATTTAACACAGATATATGGTATCAATATTCCTATCTAATACTAAAAATTTGAAACAATAGTTATATGTATCAAGTATTCCTATCTAATGCTATTAATTGAACACATTATATGGTTTAAAGCAATTACTATTTAATAATAAATATCTGTTTGCACTATTTATATTTAGCAAGTATTCATATCTAATGCCAATAATACTAGTAAATTATTTGGTCGGAATTAAATGACCCGAAAAGAGTAGTGACAATCCGATTAAAACAAAACAACAAACAAATTAGGTTTTGAGTGCTTAGAAGGCACTCAAAAACCTAGAAAGTTGTCTAGCAGACTATTACTAAATGAGTTTGATTCTCACTGGGTGTCCCAATATGTCTGCTCCTGAGTCAAACAAAGCTAAGTAAATGATACCTTGTAAGAGTTCTCCCCTCGCCCCCGGAGTTCCTGGTCGATAAAATAATCAAATTATCGAAAGAAACTGAAGCTTCGTTATACGGACGAGTTTACAGTTGAAAGAGTTAACACGCTGATTTTTCTACCAAAGAACAGCGATTTTTTTTTATCGAATGAATAAATTGTTTAATTAGATAAAAGCTGAAATGTGAGGAGGAGAAGAGAAGAAGTGGGCGTAATGGGTTTTTTCTATTAATCCTAGATGGGCACCAACATGTACTACCACTCCGGGTCACTGTAATGACAATCCCCAAAGCCCAGAATTGGAACTTCACCATTAGAAGACCCTCAATCCCCGCCTTCTATCTCTGTAATTATGGAGGCGCGTGGTCTAATGGTTAGACTCGAATTACTTAGGAATGAACTCAGTCGACAGTCTAATTCCCAGACGAAGCTTTGCATTTCACATAACGCTAATACTTCTGGAATGGTACGAATTCAATTCACCCTCCAGCTATCGGTAAATAGCAAACAGACTGCTCTTTAAACATGGCTTGGTAACTAGTCTAGGAGAATGAAAACTCTGAATTCAAACATCTTAAGAAATTGACTTTGTCGTATCCTGCTTGCGTGGAGGTTGGTAAAAATATATACGGTTGAAAGATTGGAGGTGTCCATAAGGTAATATGCGTAAACCTTCACCATTAGAAGACCCTCAGTCACTGCCTTCTACACATAACGATAGAAAGGAAGCGCGGGTGCGATGGTTAAATCATGGAAATGGACTCGTCGCCCCGAGTTTAAATCCTGGATGATAATGCATTTCACTTTGCGCAATACCCTTGGGAAATGTATGAATCCATTCTCCCTTCAGCTATGGATAAATATAGGCAGACTTGGCTCTTTAAACCTTGTTAGCAACCAGTCTAGGAGAAGGAAAACTCTGAATTCAAACCTGTTGAACTCCGCTAAGAAATTGACCTTGTGTCACATCCTGCTATACGATAAAAGGAAGTTTGTCATAGCGTTGACATGCCGTAAAATCTAACCAACCAACG
Organism: Doryteuthis pealeii; assembly: GCA_023376005.1. Classification (NCBI taxonomy): domain Eukaryota; kingdom Metazoa; phylum Mollusca; class Cephalopoda; order Myopsida; family Loliginidae; genus Doryteuthis; species Doryteuthis pealeii. Next base: position 42,281,465 of record CM042178.1, read on the forward strand.
TGGTATTATCAAAATTACGCGGGAAGAA
>CM042178.1:42286492-42316421 GCA_023376005.1 Doryteuthis pealeii
TCTCTCTCTCTCTCTCTCTCTCTCTCTCTCTCTCTCACTTTTTTTTTTTCTCTTCCACTTTCTCTCGTGTGATTGGATCGTTTACACGAGACTAATATTCAAAAGCATGTTTAGGTATTAATGTAGCCGGCACTCAGATGTAAAATAATAATAATAATAATAAAATAATAACAAATACTTCGGAATTTTAGAAGCGACATATCATCAAGCAGAAATGAAAGGAAAAGTTAAAAAATAATATCTCAGGAGAACTAGAAAACTTCTAGAACCAAACTTAACACCAAAACCTGATCAAAGGAATTAATACCTGGCTGTCCCCATTATAAGATACTCAGGACCATTCTTTAAAATGGACAAAAAGAAGAACTCAGACAGATAGACCAAAGGATGAGAAAATTAATGACAATCACAAGGCTCTCCACCCTAGAGATGATAGAGATAGATTGTATGTGTCAAGAAAGGAAGGAGGAAGAGTCTTGCCAATAGAGGAATGCGTAGAAACCACAATCCAACAACTTGAAGATTACACAAGAAGAGCAAAGACCAAACTACTATGGCGGCCAACAATAGTAAAACGGCAGATGGACAAACAGAAAAAAAACGACAAAGACTAGAAAAACAAAAATGGGAAGAAAACAATTATTATGGACCTTCAAAACGACAAATAGATGAAGTTGCACATGAAAAGATCTGGACATGGTTAAGAAAGGGAACCTCAAAAGAGAAACAGAATCACTTATAATTGCTGTCACAAAAATAATGCCATAAGACAAACTACATCAAGGAAAATTGATAGGACGCAAACTAAAAATAGTAAATGTAGACTTTGTGGTAATAGAGATGAGACTTTAAACCATTACTCTGCGAATGTAGCAAACTAGCACAACGAGAATACAAAACTAGACACACTGGTTGGAAGGTGATCCACTGGAATTATGCAAAAAATTAAATTTGACCACACAACAAAATATGCATAAACCAGAATCTTCTCGAGAACGAAACGCATAACATTCTCTGGATTTGAAATTAAAACGGATCACCTTATCCAGCAAGAAGACCAGACCTAGTGTTTATAAATAAAAAAGAAAGAACTTTTCAACTGGTATTTTGCAGTGCCAGCAGATCACAGTAAAGCTGAAGGAAAATGAGAAAAGGACAAATTATCTGGACCTTGCCAGAGAACTGAAAAGTTATGGAATATGAAAGTGAAAGTGATACCAATTGTAGTTGGTGCCTTGGACAGTCCCAAAAGGTTAAAAGGTTTGGAAAGTTTGGATATCAGAGAAGGATTGATATCATCCAGAACACTGCACTGCTGCCAATCTGCAGAATACTCAGAAGAGTTCTGGAGACCTGAGGAGAACTTGCTGTCACTCAGACTCCATGAAAACCATCAGCTAATGCTATGTGAAAATTCAAAGGAGTAAATAATAATAACAAAAATTATATTAAAATCATTTATCTTAAAATATCGGGGCATAAAATATGGATCAATTAGGGTCAGGTAGTAGATGACACGAAAAAAGTTGTTGACATTCTACATTTAGAAACGAGTTTCTCTTTTCTTCTGATGACTGTGTAGGTACACATGAAACTCAATTTATATAAAGAGATGCAATATACTGAGTTTTTTTAAAGTGTATAGTGCTGGGTGGGATGTGGTATTGAGCAATTTTATTTTGAAATTTGTATAAATTCTTTGTAAAATATGAAGTGCCTCTCTTTTACTCTCTCTCTCTCTCTCTCCTCTCTTCTCTCTCTCTATATATATATATAATATATATATATATATATATAATATATATATATTGTACACATACATATATATACACACATACACTATATATATATACACATACATATATATATATACACTAATATATATATATATATATATATTTAGGTGTATATGTGCTTAATTGAAGTCGTACCTAATTTGTTAAGTTAATTAATTAATAATTAATAATTAGGCGGCATACCTATTTAAAATGTAGGCTAAACAAATCGAGAAAATCAATCTCTGTATGTACATTTCGTCCTATAGGCCTCATCAGCAGAGCTATAGAAAGGAAACCGCTTCTATAGCTCTGCGATGAGGCCTAATAGGCCGAAATGTACATACAGAGAATTTATTTCTCGATTTTCAAAAATTAGGTACGACTTCATTAAGCACATATACTCCAAAAATTTGACTGAAAAAAAAGCCTTATCAAACACATCGGTATTTACTTGTCATACATATATTATTATATATTATTATAATATATATAAACACACATATATATACATATATATAATTACATATAATATACACATACATGTATATATATAATACATACATATATAACATATAATATATATATATATATATATATATATAAATGATAAAGATAATAAAAAAGAACGCAAAAATAATAAAAAAAGAAAAAAGAAGCTAAAAGAAAGAGAGTAAGATAGATAGATAGATATGAATTCGAGAGGCGCAAATATAGCATATCTATTAATAATAATATGTGCTAATTTATATATGTATGCATTATATATGTACGCAAACATATAAGTACATATTTTATTTATAAGAATAAGCAGCATTCTTTCAAATATATATATTATAATATATATGTTAGTGTGTGTGTGGTGTGTGTAGACGGAGAGATGGATAGATATGAATGTAAGCATATATGCATGTAAATACGTGTGTGTCAATTATGTACACCACTATGTACTTATATATTAATTACAAGTGGCAAAGCATAATCTTTACAGATCATTCCGTCCCTCACAATCCCACAACTCCACCACTAGAACCCTTCCTTGCATGAGCCCTCAAATGACTCATCAAACCTGCTACAGATCCACAAAGTTTGATGCAATATGACATTGAAAAGACTCCTCCCATTGATGAGATGATTCAGATGAATCAGATGATAAAATTATGCTTATGCACCACATATGTCTCTTAAGACCAGAGCCGACTACAGACCTTCCACAGATAGCACAAGACACATTATTTGCTCCTGGAATCTGCAGGATTGACCCAGTGAGACTTCCTATGAATGCAAGTACACAAATACATACAACCCATAATATATATATATATATATATATATATATAATATATATAAAGTTAAAAAATATAGAGGTTAAATTGTATTCAATGATTCATATATATATATAATGTATTCATGATTCATATATATATATATATATGTTGAAAGCGAAATAAAGAAAGAAAGTATAAATAGATACAATAGGATATATTAATTAATTTAACTTACACGTGTTTCGGTCAGAGTTTATCCATGTTTCCTTATTCAATCTATATTATTTTTAAATAACAAAATGAAATGAAATAATAATAATAATAGAAAAAATGTAGAAAATGTTCCGCACACAAAGAAATATCGATCTTCCTCAGATAAAATCCTTATTTTCAAATAAAATTCATTGAACGCGGATTGAATAATGTACCACATGGATAAACTCCTGACCGAACCACGTGTAAGTAAAATTAATTAAAATATCCTATTTATCCATTCAATACTTTCTTTCCTCTATTTCTCTTTTCAACATACCGTCGATTCACTCCAGTTTCAATTACACACACACACACACACACACATAATATAATATATATATATATATATATATATATATATATAATATTTAAATTTACATAAATTGCCCAGAATAATGACTGTCACATCGGAAGTTATAACTATTTCTTCTCAACGCGTTGTATTCTTCCAATATAAGTATTGTCCAATCTCATCTATTTTTCACATGAAGTAAAACAAGTTGAACAAAACTGACATAAGACAAATTGAATATTTGTGTGCTATTTAATTCTTGATGGTATTATTTGATGGTTATATACCAATAGTAAGTAAAATAATGTTTATTGCCGAAAACATGCTCTGTCCAATGTTTAGTAGTTGAAAATTTAGGACAGATAACATAATTATTATACCTCACTGACATAATATATATTATATATATATATATTAATTATTATTATTATTATAATGGAGATTGTGTATTTATCTGTCTGAACCGAACTAATATTATTACAAGTCACAATTCCCTTTGTACTTACATCACATTCTCCATGATTTTATTTTATTAAACCTCAATTATTATAAAATTGTTATACATCATTAAGACTGTTACCATATCTAGATACTAATAACATGCAATTGTATTTATATATACAACAAATAGTTGGTTTACAGGTGAATGGGAAGCTAATTTGCATATTATTTTAAAAATTGATTTTAATAAAATATGCTTAGTATTATGATTCTAAATTGTTTAGTTTTATCTATTGAATATGAGCAAAATCTCGGGATTAAATCTTAAAGAAATCCATTAACAAGAAGAAATAACTGTAATATTATTCTTTACTTCCTATTTTAACTAAATAGTTAAATTAGAAAATTTACCAATGAAAGACGGGAGTAATGAAAATGATGGAAGAGTTAATTTCAAGTTGTTTATTTTTCGATTATACCCCCTCTGTTCGAAATCTTTTATCTGCCATTCTTTATTCAGTTTCATTCGCCTTTCTAATTTAATATGATATTTATATATTAAAACTTAAAATGTGCACCCTACGGAGTGTGCATATATTTGCTAGTGTAGATAATGAATGGATATAAATCCGACAGTTGATTGAAAAGAGATAGAAAAACAAATTTTAAGTACGCTATGAACATTTTTCCTATCTCTTCAAAATATATATATAAATATATTTATTATTATATATATATATATATATATATAAATTAAGTAGCGTGAACATGGTGTCAAACCTGTTACTAATAGTTTCTCACCTATGCAATCTTCAGACCAAAATCAGACTGAAATCGTATTTGCAGAAACTGTGAATAACCAGGTTGTTGACTCCAGTCTATCTATGCTACTTTACCTAAATATAAATGCTCTGTCGATGATATTGAGCACTGTCTGCCTACAAATATAGCACCAATTACTAAATATTATATATATATATATATATAATATATATATATGGTTATATCGATGGAACCTTACGTTTTTGAAGTTTTTTCTTCTTTTTTTCAAGTTTTTAACAATTTTTTTTATTTATCATTTGAAAACCGTTAATAAGTTTCCGAAGGAGTTATCATTAGTTAACCAAGTACTCGGTTCTTTTCTTATCCATTATCAAGGCTTCTTATTATTTGACTATACTATTGCATTGTTTTTGTCGCTTAAGGTGACGCTAAATAACGCTGTGTTATTTTTAAATAAATCTCACAAGTTAGATAAAAATGTGATTACAATAAAAATTGACTGCTATTGACACTATCGATAATATAGAAATCTGATTTCTGATAAGATAAAGCGAAAATACTTACAAACTTACTCGTATCAGTACAACTATATGGGCTAAACCACTCTACTTTAATGAAAATTCAGAGAAAAACAAAGATTTGAACTACACTTTGAACTACCTTTGAGCTTTTGTAGAGTCGCTAACACCCTCAGCACTCTACCAGATGTACTGCCCATACCTTAAAATAGCCTAATTAAAGTAGACTAACCAGCTGAATAATATTCAGACTGACTTTACTGCGTTGACTATACCGATTGCCCTCTATTTAGTGTAAGTTTTCTTGTTTATTGTTACTTATTTGTTCTGTGTTTTGTATGTATCCGTGCACCGATGCTGGCTGAATAAATGGATAAGCACATAACTTCTCTGTGTATCACGATACAATACTGCGTTTTGAAAAACACTTGTTGGGTTATTTATGCCAAAGACAGTTTTTTATTCGTTTTGGGTATTCATTTTTCAAACTTAATTTTAAACACATTTTAATACTCATTTGTATCATTTAACCTATAGATCATCCTAACATATACCATACTGGGTCATGGTAGACCTGTGAGTAATGACATAAAGGATTACTCCACATTCCCAGAGCTCTAGAATTAGAACTTCGTTACTAGATGTAGTTCACCGTCATATCCAGGACACTAAGACCCTCAGCCACCGCCTTCTATCACATATATGAAGGGTTGGAGAGGTTTGCCATAAGGGCAACTGGGGTGGACAATCATATAGGTGTTAGGGCTTGATTGACCAGCGATTGATCTGAGAAGGTACTCCAAACGCCCGTCTAGCCTTAAGTTAAGGGACCAAATGGGTGTTGCATGTCATGGACTGCTTAGGATTCGCCCTTAAGCAATCCCGGTCACCACCCTGGCCAATAAGCTGGACTCCATTGGAGAATCTACCCATCTGAAAAAGCTGCAGCTGGTGTATTCTAAACCCCCAGCCGACAGGACTAAGACACTGGTGGAGAAGATAAGAACGAACTCATTAGTGAGTCTCCTTTTGCAGGCGTTGAACAGTTGCAAGCCAACGCTCTGAATCGTTGAGGCGTTATTGTTTTTCATCGACTGTGAGCAAACGTGGAACTTACTTTGAACACGCTTGCGTGACCAAATGTTTCGGTGCAAAATGTGTGAATACAACGCTTTTCTGATATCTACACATGACATTTCAGTGTTGGCAACAAGCAAATACTCGAGTGCGACGCCGGTTAGAACTTGCTGGATTGATGCCCGAGAGAATCAGGTAGAAAAAGACAGGACAGACAGGCAGGACCAAACAGAGAGAGAGAGAGAAGGGAGGCGAAGCCGAGAGAGAGAAGAAGAGTGGGAGACAGAGAGAGAGGAGAGTTGAAAGGAGGACGCCAGAAGAGATGGAAGGAAAGAGAAGGAAGAAGGGGTGACAGAGAGAGAAAAGGGAGGGAGACAGAGAGAGAGAGAGGGAGAGAGGGAGAGAACAAGAGAGAGACAGAGAGAGAGAGAAAAAAAAGGGAAAGACAAGACGAAAGAAGGAGAGAGAGAGGGGAGAGAAGACAGAGAGGTGAGAGAAAAGGGAGGGAGACAAGAGAGAAAGAGGGGCGGATAGAGGGAGAGAGAAGGGGTGAGACAGGAGAGGACACAGCGAGAAAAAGAGGCAGAGAGAGGAGAGACAGAGAGAGAGAGAAAAGGGGGAAACAGAGCGAGAGAGAATGTCAAGGTAAACCAATGCTTGGCAGAACGATTTGATGATGATGATGATGATGATATGATAGGAGGAGGAGGGAGAGGAGGATTGCATGTTTTGAAGAAACAACTCCCGGAGCAGCCGCAACCAAACAGCAGCTACTAACAAAACACTTTACCTTTCCTATCACACAAACCAATCCAATGAAGACGAACAAAGACCATGACTAGGACACTGCTGGGAAGTAAGAACGAACTCATTAGTGACGTTCTCCGATATATCCTACACACAGACATTTGCCCGACCAGCATGCTTGCCATTGATCTACTCTGTGTGGACGTCGTTTGAGGACAAGCCAAGATGATGACCGATAGCGTCGTGGTAGTGAAAAGGAGAGAGAGAACAGGGGAGAGAGAAAAGGGGAAAAGAGCGAGAGAGAGAGAGAAAGAGAGGAGTCAAGGGAATCCGTGCAATGCAGAACAACATTGATAATGTTTGATGTTGAATGTTGATAATGATGATGATGGAGATTGATGGTGGATGTATGAGGATGATGATACATATACCTATTGCTTTAATCGATGAATTAAAACGGCAAGTACTGACGGAAGTACTACCCGCTTCAGACACGGTATAACATATTGATTATATGAATATATAAAATACAATGTCAGTACAGCAATTGTAACCTTCACCATCTTAGCCTCTCAAAACATTAATATATATATATATAATATGTAAAGAATAATCTAATGAGTCAGGACGAACCTACTATTAGTTTCGCTTAATGCTCTTTTTCCCCAGGGGGGGGGGCCTTAAAAAATTCTGGGTTTCAGGGAATTATTATTTGCTCTACTTAGGTATTGAGCACTTTTTACTTATTAGCTATTCTCCTAGCGGTTATATGATATATATATAAATTCTTATATACATAATTACATATAAATTGTTTTTTCTTTTCGGCCAATATACTGTACCAATATATTATTTTTTGTGGTACGACTATTCTTTGGTCTATTCTTTTTTCAAAAATGGTTTTTTTTTTTTCAAAAAATGTTTGGTAGTCTGTATTTTTACAATCAAACTATTTGCTGGGTTTTTTCTCACCGCAGGATTTACCAACACGGTTTGGTATATTAAATTATATATATATATATATATTACCAAACCCTCCGCCCACGAGCAGGATGCGACACAAGGTCAATTTCTTAAGCGGAGTTTAACATGTGTGATTCAGAGTTTTCCTTCTCCTAGACTTGGTTACCTAGCCATGGTTAGAGTCAAGTCTGTCCTCTATTTATCCATAGCTGGAGGGGAGAATTGGATTCATACCTTTCCAGGAGGTATTTGCGCTATGGTGAAATGCAAACGGCTTTATCCAAGAATTGAACTCGCGTATGACGAGTCCATTCCTACGACTCTTACAATTAGACCCATTACCTCCATATATATATAATATATATATATTATATATATATATATATATATATAATAAAGTAATCCACAGACACGTGTTTCGAGGTATCACCCTTCATCAGTGTGGTTATATATTATATATATATATATTATATATATATATATATATAATAAGTAATCCACAGACACGTGTTTCGGAGGTATCACCCTCATCAGTGTTGGTATACCGTTTTTACAGCTACCTCTGGTCGGGTTCGAGCACCGAATGAACTTTTCATTTCGCCAATCAACGGCCACAGGCAGGCTGTCAAATATAGGGACTATTAATTCGCTATTTCTAAGCGGGAGATGGAATTTCACTAGGCCTCAAACTTTATGTAAACAAAACGAGGCTTAGCTGTACGCCGAATTACGGTGAATTTCTGCAATTAAATCCCTTCTAATTAAAGTTTGCTCAACAAATGGAGCATATAAGTAAAGTAATCCACAGACAAGGTTGTTTCAGGTATCCCTTCTCATTTCAGTGTGGTTTTACCGTTTTATATATATTATATATATATATATATATATGTGTGTGTGTGTGTGTGTGTGTGTGTGTGTGTGTGTGTAATATAATGAGGAAATTGAAAAAACACAAGTCATAAAAGAGTGATGTTTTATGTTTCGCCAAACGCTGCATTGTTTCAATTCTGTTTCAATAGATCCTCGTCACGGCTTTCGTCGGTTCAGTCTATTCATTCGTTTTTCTTCCACAATTTTTTTAAATAGGGACTGACCGACAAATAAAATACTCTCACTTTTCTTAATCACTGTGATAAATTTTATTCCTCAAATTAACGAAAAGCCGTGACCAAGATCTATTGAAACAGAATCCAATTTCATTATATTACATACTGTCGCGGATTCACCTTCACTTTCTCTTCACACACCACACACACCACTCACACCACACACACACACACACACACACATATATATATATAATATATTATTTAATATATATATATATATATAAAAGGGTTTTGTTAATTTGCTTGGAGCATTGTGTTTATATTGGTATGTTGGTTGGTTATTGAAGGCTGTCACAATGCTCGAACTTGAAGTGGTCCTAGCAATTGCTCAAATTGTTCAGTTCGGTATTCTTCTGATTTATAGGATTTTTTCATCCTGGAAATATTAAGAATAAGTAACAGGGGTTAACAAACAACATCATAGTTACCTTCTGTTTTTCTTTACACTTGCATTGTTTTTTTTTTATGACAGCCTTCAAAACAACCAACATATATATATATATATATATATATATATATATATATATATAGGTTTTTGGTATGTTACGTGTCGACTACACGTGTGTTTCTTCGCGAAGAACAGGGGACACGTGTAGTCGACTGCATTAATTCAGTATCTCGATAACTCAGTGGGATTTAACTTGAAGATCCTATTGGTGAAAACTCGAGTAGGTTATCACTTGTACCTATATGTGTAATAAATTTGCTCTACTAACGATGAGCACTTTGTATTTGTTATATCGCTGACTTACCTTCCTGAATTCTGCACCATCTAACAATCGTGACCATATTCCCGGTAAGTCACCTTTTCCTTATACATACTAGCAAATATATGCACCCTCGGGTGCAAGTACTTTCATTTTAATGTATAAAATATCGTATTTAAATTGAAAGGCTAATGAAACTAAATAAGATGCAGATAAAAGATTTTGAAACGGAGGGAGTATAATCGAAAAAATAGAACAACTGAACTTACTTTCCATCCACTCTCGTCTTTCATTGATTATATTTTTCTCATTTAGGTATTTAAGTTGAACAAGAGGAAGTTAAATAATAAATGACAGTTTATTTTTTCATGTTAAGGGATTTCTTTTAAGATCATTGAAGAAGAATTTTTGCTATTATTCATTAAAATAAAACAAACGTTAGAACTAATAATACTAAGCATATATTTATTTAAAATTACATTTTAAATATCAATATGCAAATTAGTCCTCCCGTTCACTCTGTAAACCGCTATTTTTGTTGTATAATAAATACCAATTGCATGTTGTTATATGTAGACCTGCCAACGCCGGGGGTCCAGTGGCTTCGGCCCTGGATCTTTACTAGTTTAATAGCGTCGATCCCAGGGGGCCATCCCCCCAGGCAAACACCTGCCCCTCATTTAAAGGGCAGGGCTGGGGTTTATTTGCCCATGCCTTGAGGCCCCTTTGAGGGGGGAATGCCGACGGATCGACGGCAATTTTTCACCCTTGCCATTCCATGAGCTTCGGTTTGTGGGTGGTCCCACGTTAAAGGACTTTGTGCCTGACCCGCTACAAGTGGGGTTACGTGGTAAATACAGAGACATGGTTAACAGTAAAATAATGTAAAACAAGTTATTAATAATCGAGGTTAAATAAGGATAAATTCATGGTGAATGTACGTCATAACTAGGGGAATTGTGACTGAGTATGATTTTTAGTTTCGGTTACAGACAGAAAAACCACACAATCTCCATTATAATAAGATATATATATATATATATATATACATATATATATTTATATATAAAGACATGTATGTATTATATATATATACCACATAAAAACATATGTTATATATGAACTCGTTATAAACTTGTTTTTTTCAATTTTCATCATTATTACATACTGTTCGGATTCACTTCCACTTTCTTTTCACATAAACCACACACACACACACACCACACAACACATACATATATATAATATATAATATTTATATATATATTATATATATAAACAAAAATTCACTTCCATTATAATATGAATTTAATGCCGTGGAAATTGAAGGCATCCCCAAAAAAATTAGTTGAATAGATATGCGATATTTCAAAGCGTCTAGCGATTGAATGTAAGTTCGGAACTCGCTAGCCGCAAGGCACCTGCTTTTCAAACAGGAAGTCGTTCCTGGTTTAAATGTCTGGCTGTTGAGAGTGTATTGTATTTTGATTTGTATGTTTATTGTTTATGTTGTAGCGACTTGTAGCGACTTAGTTTGAGTCAGGTTCATTCAAGATGCTTGTTGCTGTCAAAGTATTTATGCCAATTATATCTATATTGAATATGTGTTTGTATGGTTACGTTATTTTTGAACCGCGTTATTTACACACACACAAGGACACCCCACACACAACACACACACCACAACACACACACACACTCCACATAACACATGCAAATGTATGGAAGTACGATGAGGAAATTAACCCGACAAGTATTGAAGAAAATTTTTTAAAGAAAACAAAACACAGGATATCATGAAACTATGGAAATTTTTTATGTCGATAACTTAATATTTCGGCTTTTAAAAAAAAATAAAACCTTCATTTGAAAATTTGTATGAGTAAAAGGATTGAAGATGTTTAGTCGTATGTTAAATGTTTGAAAAAGGTTATTTACTGTTATTTACGTGGCGTTTATAGTGAAAAGCCGAAGACGCGATTTCATAATATATATATAATATATATTGTGTGTGTGTTGGTGGTGTGTGGTGTGCTTGTGTGTGTGTGTTCTTCTCTCTCTCTCTCTCTCTCCTCTCCTCTCTTCTCTTCTCTCTCTCTCTCTCTCTCTGTGTCTGTGTCTGTGTGTGTTGGAGGCGCGTGTTGCCATGGGTAGAGTCATAGGAAATTGACTCGTCGACCAGTGTTCAAATCCTGGACGAGCTGTTGCATCCACATTAGCGGCTAATATCCTTGGGAAAAGGTATGGCAACAACAACTTTTAGTGTCATGGGTTAAACTGCATTCTAGTGATGAGTTCCATTCTGGAGTCTGGGGAGTTGTGGAGTACCCCTTCATCGCTTTTACTCCATTCTAAACCGGAGTGGTATACCTGTTAGGATCCCAAATCTATGTATTAAATAGAGTTTTTAAAAATGAGTTTACAAAATAAAACCTGTAAAGAAAAATTGTACTACAAACTTGTTGTCTCGCACTCTATTGTTCTGAAAAAACAAACTGATTTATGTAACCAGTCTAGGGAGAAGGAAAACTCTGAATTCCAAACCTATTAAACTTCCGCTTTAAGAAATTGACCTTCTCCTGCTTGTTGAGGATATAGGCGCGTGTGTGTTCATATGTGTGTGTGCCAACCTCTCTGGTCCAAGCAGAAGTGTCATTTCTTAGCGGAGTTTAATAGGTTTGAATTCAGAGTTTTCCTTCTCCTAGACTGCGTTACATAAATAGTCTGTTTTTCAGGACAAATAGAGTGCGAGACAACGTTTGTAGTCAATTTTTCTCTTACAGGTTTTATTTTTGTAAAAACTCATTTAAAACTCTATTTAATTACATAGATTGGGATCCTAAAGCGTACTACCACTCCGGGTTAGGAATGGAGTAAAGCGAGTGAAGGGGTACTCCACACTCCCAGCAGCTCCAGAATTGGAAAACTTCAATCCACTAGATGCAGTTTAACCCATGACCTAAAAGTTGTTGGTTGCATACCTTTCCAAAAGGAATATTAGCGCTATGGGAATGCAAACCAGCTTCGTCCAGGATTTGAAACACTGGTCGACGAGTCAATTTCCTATGACTCTAACATGGCAACTACGCGCCTCCAACACACACAGACACCAGACACAGAGAGAGAGAGAGATGAGAGAGAGAGAGAGATGCAGAGAGAGAGAGAGAGAGAGAGAGAGACACACACACAACACACACACACACACAACACAAAACACATATATATTATATATATATATATATATGAATCGCGTCTTCGGCTTTCATCTATAAACGCCACGTAAATAACAGTAAATAACCTTTTATCACACAATTTAACATACACTAAACATCTTTTCATCTTTTACTCATACAAATTTTCAATGAAGGTTTTAATTTTTTTTTTAAAAGCCGAAATACTTAAGTATCGACATAAAAAATTTCCATAGTTCATGATTATCCTGTGTTTGTTTTCTTTAAAAATTTCTTCACATACTGTCGGGTTAAATTCCTCATCGTACTTCCATACATTTGCATGTGTGTATGTGAGTGTGTGTGTGTGTGTGTGTGTGTGTGTGTGTGTGTCCTTGTGTGTGTGTAAATAACGCGGATTCACCAAATACGTACATACAAACACATATTCAAATAGATATAAATTGGCATAAATACTTTGACAGCAACAAGCATCTTTGAATGAACCTAGACGTCAAAACTAAGTCGCTACAAGTCGCTACAATCATAAACAATAAAACATACCAAATACAAATACAAATACACTCTCAACAGCCAGACATTTAAACCAGGAACGACTTCCTGTTGAAAGCAGGTGCCCTTGCGGCTAGGCGAGTTGCCGAACTTACATTTCAATCGCTAGACGCTTTGAAATATCGCATATCTAATTCAAACTAATTTTTTTGGGGATGCTTCAATTCCAACGGCATTATTCATATTATATGGAAGTGAATTTTTATATATATTATAATATATATATATATATATATATATATATATGTGGTGTGTGTGTGTGTGTGTGTGTTTATGTGAAAGAAAAGTGGAAGTGAATCCTACAGTATGTAATATAATGAAAAATTGAAAAAACAAGTTTAATAAAACGAGTTCATATATACATATGTTTTATGTGTATATATATATATACATACATGTCTTTATATATATTATATATGTATATATATATATATATATATATCTTATTATAATGGAGATTGTGTTGTTTTTCTGTCTGTAACCGAAACTAAATCACTACTCAAGTCACAATTCCCTTAGTTATTGACGTCACATTCACCATGAATTTATCCTTATTTTAACCTCGATTATTAATAAAATTGTTTTAACATTATTTATACTGTTAACCATGTCTACTGTATTTACCACGTACCCCACTTGTACGGGTCAGGCACAAAGTCCCTATTAACGTGGACCACCCACAAACCGAAGCTCATGGAATGGCAGGTGAAAAATTGCGTCGATCCGTCGCATTCCCCCTCAAGGGGGGCGCCTCAGGCACTGGGCAATAAACCCAGCCCTGCCCCTTTAAATCGAGGGGCAGGTGTTGCCTGGGGGGGATGGCCCCCTGGGATCGACGCTATTAACTAGTAAGATCCAGGGCCGAAGCCACTGGACCCCCGGCGTTGGCCAGGTCTACATACTAACAACATGCAATTGTATTATATATACAACAAAATAGCGGTTTACAGGTGAACGGGAAGGCTAATTTGCATATTGATATTAAAAATGTAATTTTAATAAATATATGCTTAGTATTATTAGTTTCTAACTGTTTGGTTTTATTTTAATGAATATAGCAAAAATCTCTTCAATGAATCTTAAAAGAAATCCCTTAACATGAAAAAATAACTGTCATTTTATTATTTACTTCCTCTTTTCACTTAAATACCTAAATGAGAAAAAATAACAATGAAAGACGAAGAGTGATGGAAGAGTAAGTTTCAGTTGTTCTATTTTCGATTATACTCCCTCCGTTTCAAATCTTTTTATCTGCATTCTTATTTAGTTTCATTAGCCTTTCTAATTTAATACGATATTTTATTACATTAAAACTGAAGTACTTGCACCCGGAGGGTGCATATATTTGCTAGTATGGTATAATGGAAAAGGTGACTTACCGGTGAATATTGGTCACGATTGTTAGATGGTGCAGAATTCAGGAAGTAAGTCAGCGATATAAACAAATACAAAGTGCTCAATACGTTAGTAGAGCAAATTTATTACAATATAGGTACAAGTGATAACCTACTCGAGTTTCACCATAAGGATCTTCAGGGTTAAATCCACTGAGTTAATCGAGATACTGATTAAATGCAGTCGACTACACGTGTCTGTTCTTCGCGAAGAGAACACACACGTGTAGTCGACACGTACATACCAAACTATATATATATATATATATATATATATATATATATATATATGTTGGTTGGTTTTGAAGGCTGTCACAATGCAAGTGTAAAGAAAAAAGAAGGTAACTATGATGTTGTTTGTTACCCTGTACTTTTCTTAATATTTCAGGATGAAAAATCCTATCATCAGAAGAATACTCGAACTGAACAATTTGAGCAATTGCTAGGACCACTTCAGTTCGAGCTTGTGACAGCCTTCAAAACCAACCAACATACCAATATAAACACAATGCTCCAAGCAAATTACAAAACCCTTTTATATATATATATATATATATATATATATATATATATATATAATGTGTGTGTGTGTGTGTGTGTGTGTGTGAGTGTGTGTGTGTGTGAAGAGAAAGTGGAAGTGAATCCGACAGTATGTAATATAATGAAAAATTGGATCTGTTTCAATAGATCTTGGTCACGGCTTTCGTTAATTTGAGGAAAATAAAATTTATCACAGTGATTAAGAAAACTGTGAGAGTATTTTGATTTGTCGGTCAGTCTATTTAAAAAAATTGTGGAATGAAAAACGAATGAAATAGGACTGACCGACGAAAGCCGTGACGAAGATCTATTGAAACAGATTGAAACAATGCAGCGTTGGCGAAATAAACATCACTCGTTTTATGAACTTGTGTTTTTTCAATTTCTCATTATATTACACACACCACACACACACACACACACACCACACACAATATATATATATATATATAATATATATAAAACGGTAAAACCACACTGATGAGAGGTGATACCTCGAAACACCTGTCTGTGGATTACTTTATTATATGCTCCCAATTTGGTTGAGCACTTTAATTAGAAGGATTTAATTGCAAAATTCACCGTATTCGGCGTACAGCTAAGCCTCGTTTTGTTTACATAAAGTTTGAGGCCTCTAGTGAATTCATCTCGCTTAAGAATATAGCGATTAAATAGTCTCCTATATTTGACAGCTGCCTGTGGCCGTTGATTGGCGAATGAAAGTTCATTCGGGTCTCGAACCCGACCAGAGGTAGCTGTTAAAAAACGGTATAACCACACTGATGAGGGTGATACCTCGAAACACGTGTCTGTGGATTACTTTATTATATATATATAATATATATATATTATATATATATATATATATAACCACACTGATGAGGGGTGATACTCGAAACACGTGTCTGTGGATTACTTTATTATATATATATATATATATATATATATATATATATATATATATATATAGGAGTAATGGTCTAATGGTAAGAGTCGTAGGAAATGGACTCGTCAACGCGAGTTCAATTCTTGGATAAAGCCGTTTGCATTTCACATAGCGCTAATACCCCTGGGAAAGGTATGAATCCAATTCTCCCTCCAGCTATGGATAAATAGCAGGACAGACTTGACTCTTTAAACCATGGCTAGGTAACCAGTCTAGGAGAAGGAAAACTCTGAATTTCAAACCTGTTAAACTCCGCTTAAGAAATTGACCTTGTGTCGCATCCTGCTCGTGCGGAGGGGTTGGTAAATATATATATATATATAATTTATATACCAAATGTTGGTAAATCCTTGCGGTGAAAAAAAACCCAGCAAATAGTTTGATTGTAAAAATACACTACCAAACATTTTTTGAAAAACATTTTGAAAAAAGAATAGACCAAGATAGTCGTACCCCAAACAAAAAATAATATATTGGTACAAGTATTTGGCCAAAAGAAAAAACAATTTATATGTAATATATGTATATAAGATATATATATATATTCATATAACCGCTAGGAGAATAGCTAATAAGTAAAAAGTGCTCAATACCTAAGTAGAGCAAATAATATCTGACAGATCTTAGCCCTGAAGAGCATTAAGCGAAACTAATAGTAGGTTCGTCTGACTCATTAGATTTATCTTTACTATATATATATATATTATTAATGTTTGAGAGGCTAGATGGTGAGGGTACATGCTTGTACTGACATTTGTATTTATATATTCATATAATCAATTATGTATACCGTGTCCTGAAGCGGGTAGTACTTCGTCAGTACTTCGTTTAATTCATCGATTAAAGCAATAGGTATATGTATCATCATCCTCATCATCATCACCATCATCATCATCATCATCATTATCAACATCAACATCAACATTATCATGTTGTTCTGACAGCACGGATTCCTTGACTCTCTCTTTCTCTCTCTCTCTCGCTCTTTTCCCCTTTCTCTCTCCCCCTTCTCTCTCTCTTTTTCACTACCCGACGCTATCGGTCATCAGTCTTGGCTTGTCCTCAAAACGACGTCCACACAGAGTAGATCAATGGCAAGTCATTGCTGGTCGGCCAATGTCTGTGTGTAGGATATATCGGAGAACGTCACTAATGAGTTCGTTCTTACTTCCCCAGCAGTGTCTAGTCATGTCTTGTTCGTCTTCATTGGAATGGTTTGTGTGATAGGAGGTAAGTGTTTTGTTTAGTAGCTGCTGTTTTGGTTGCGTTGCTGCTTCCGGGATTGTTTCTTCAAAACATGCATCCTCCTCCTCCTCCTCCTCCTTATCATCATCATCATCATCATCATCATCAAATCGTTCTGACAGCATTGGTTTCCTTGACTTTCTCTCTCGCTCTGTTTCCCCCTTTTCTCTCTCTCTCTGTCTCTCCTCTCTCTGTCTCTCTTTTCTCGCTGTGTCTCTCTGTCTCACCCCTTCTCTCTCTCCCTCTATCGCCTCTTCTCTCTGTGTCTCCCTCCCTTTTCTCTCACTCTCTCTGTCTTCCCCCTTCTCTCCCTCTCTCCTCTCCTTCTCTCTGTCTTCCTCCCTTTTTTTCTCTCTCTCTCTGTCTCTCCCTTTTCTCTCCCTCTCTCCCCCCTCTCTCTCTCTCTGTCTCCCTCCCTTTTCTCTCTCTGTCTACCCCCTTCTCTCTCTCCTCTCTCTCTCTGCCTCCCTCCTTTCACTTCTCTCTCTCTTGTCTCCCCACTCTCTTCTCTCTCTCGGCTTCCCTCCCTTCTCTCTCTCTCTCTCTGTTTGTCTGCCTGTCTGTCTGTCTTTTTCTACCTGATTCTCTCGGGCATCAATCCAGGCAAGTTCTAAACCCGGCGTCCGCACCGAGTATTTGCTTGTTGGCCAACACTGGAATGTCACTGTGTAGATATCAGAAAGCGTTGTATTCACCATTTTGCACGAACATTTGTCAACGAGAAAGCTGTGTTCAAAGTAGTTGCCACGTTTGCTCACAGTCGATGAAAAACAATAACGCCTCAACGATTCAGAGCGTTGCTTGCAACTGTTTCAACGCTGCAAAAGGAGAACGTCACTAATGAGTTCGTTCTTACTTCTCCACCAGTGTCTAGTCCTGTCGGCTGGGGGTTTAGAATACACCAGCTGCAGCTTTTCAGATGGGTAGATTCTCCCAATGGAGCCAGCTATTGGCCATGGGTGGTGACCGGTGATGCTTAAGGGCGGAATCCTAAGCAGTCCATGACATGCAACACTCCATTTTGGTCCTTACTTAGGCTAGACGGGCGTTTGGAGTAGCCTTCTCAGATCAATCGGCTGGTCACATCAAGCCCTAACACCTATATGATTGTCCCACCCCAGTTGCCCTTATGGCAAACCTCCCAACCCTTATCATATATGTGATAGAAGGCGGTGGCTGAGGGTCTTAGTGTCCTGGATATGACGGTGAACTACATCTAGTAACGAAGTTCTAATTCTAGAGCTCTGGGGAATGTGGAGTAATCCTTTATCGTCATTACTCACAGGTCTACCATGACCCAGTATGGTATATGTTAGGATAAGATCTATAGGTTAAATAGATACAAAATGAGTATTAAAAATGTGTTTAAAAAATTAAGTTTGAAAAACAAATGAATACCCAAAACGAATAAATAAAACTGTCTTTGGCATAAAATAACCCAACAAGTGTTTTTCAAAACAGCAGTATTGTATCGTCGATACACAGAGAAGTTATGTGCTTAATCCATTTATTCAGCACCAGCATCCGGTGCCAACGGATACATACAAAACACAGAACAAATAAGTACAAACAATAAACAAGACAAAACTTACACTAAATAGAGGAGGGTCAAATCCGGTATAGTCAACGCAGTAAAGTCAGTCTGAATATTATTCAGCTGGTTAGTCTACTTTAATCATAGGCTATTTTAAGGCTATGGGCCAGTACATCTGGTAGAGTGCTGAAGGGGTGTTAGCGACTCTACAACAAGCTCAAAGCAGTAGTTCAAAGTGTAGTTCAAATCTTTGTTTTTCTCTGAATATTTCATTAAAGTACGAGTGGTTTAGCCATATAGTTGTACTGATACGAGTACAGTTTGTAAGTATTCTCGCTTTATCTTATCAGAAATCAGATTTTCTATATTATCGATAGTCTGTCAATAGCAGTCAATTTTTATTGTAAATCACATTTTTATCTAACTTGTGAGATTTATTAAAAAAAAACCACCAGCGTTATTTAGCGTCACCTTAGCGACAAAAAAACAATGCAATAGTATAGTCAAATAATAAGAAGCCTTGATAATGGATAAGAAAAGAACCGAAAGTACTTGGTTAACTAATGATAACTCCTTCGCGACAAACTTATTAACGGTTTTCAAAATGATAACATAAAAAAATTGTTAAAAAACTTGAAAAAAAAGAAGAAAAAACTTCAAAAAACAGTAAGGATTCCATCGATATAACCCATATATATATATAATATATATATATATATATATATATATATAGATAATATGGGTGCTATTTTGTAGGCAGACAGTGCTCAATATCATCGACAGAGCATTTTATTTAAGGTAAAGTAGCATAGATAGCATGGAGTCAACACCTGGTTATTCACAGTTTCTTGCAAATACGATCTTCAGTCTGATTTTGGTCTGAAGATTGCATAGGTGAGAAACTATTAGTAACCAGGGTTTGACACCATGTTCACGCTACCTTAACTTATAATATAATATATATATATATATATATATATATATATATATATTATTTGAAAAGAGATAGGAAAACAAATGTTCATAGCGTACTAGAAACATTTGTTTTTCCTATCTCTTTCAATCACACTGTCGGATTTATATCCATTCATTATCTACACTAGCAAATATATGCACACTCCGTAGGGTGCACATATTTAAGTTTTAATATAATAAAATATCATATTAAATTAGAAAAGGCGAATGAAACTGAATAAAGAATGCAGATAAAAAGATTTCGAACAAGGGGGTATAATCGAAAAAATAGAACAACTTTGAAATTAACTCTTCCATCATTTTCCATTACTCCCGTCTTTCATTGGTAAATTTTCCTAATTTTAACTATTTAGTTAAAATAGGAAGTAAAGAATAATATTACAGTTATTTCTTCTTGTTTAATGGATTTCTTTTAAGATTTATCCCCGAGATTTTTGCTCATATTCCATAGATAAAAACTAAACAATTAGAAATCAATAATACTAAGCATATATTTATTAAAATCAAATTTTTAAAATCAATATGCAAATTAGCCTTCCCATTCACACTGTAAACCACTATTTGTTGTATATATAAATACAATTGCATGTTATTAGTATCTAGATATGGTCAACAGTCTAATGATGTATAACAATTTTATTAATAATTGAGTTTAAATAAAAATAAAATCATGGAGAATGTGATGTAAGTAACAAAGGGATTGTGACTTGATAGTAATATAGTTTCGGTTACAGACAGATAAATACACAATCTCCATTATAAATAATAATATAATATATATATATATATAATATATAATGTCAGTGAGGTATAATAATTTATGTTATCTGTCCTAAATTTTCAACTACTAAAACATTGGACAGAGCATGTTTTCGGCAATTAAAACATTATTTTACTTACTATTGGTATATACCATCAAATAAATACCCATCAAGAATTAAATAGCACAACAAATATTCCAATTTGTCTTATGTCAGTTTTGTTCAACTTGTTTTACTTCAATTGTGAAAAATAGATGAGAATATGGACAATACTTATTATTGGAAGAATACAACGCGTTGAGAAAGAAATAGTTATAACTTCCGATGTAGACAGTCATTATTCTGGGCAATTTATGTACAAATTAAATATATATATATATAATATATATAATTATATATATATATATATATATATATGTGTGTGTGTGTGTGTGTGTGTGTGTGTAAATTGAAACTGGAAGTGAATCCGACGGTATGTTGAAAGAGAAATAGAGGAAAAAAGTATTGAATGGATAAAATAGGATATTTTAATTAATACTTACACGTGGTTTCGGTCAGGAGTTTATTCATGTGTACATTATTCAATCCGCGTTCCAATGATTTTATTTGAAAAAAATAAAGATTTACTCTGAGGAAGATCGATATTTCTTTGTGTGCGGAACATTTCTACATTTTTTCTATTATTATTATTATTTCATTTCATTTTTGTTATTTAAAAATAATAATAGATTGAATAAGGAACACCATGGATAAACTCCTGACCGAAACACGTGTAAGTTAAATTATTAATATATCCTTTGTATCTATTCTATACTTTCTTCTTTATTTCGCTTTTCAACATAATTATTAATATATATGAATCATGAATACAAAATTATATTATATATTATGAATCATGAATACAAATTTTAACCTCTATATAATTTTTAACTTTATATATATATAATATATATATATATATTATATTATATATATATATATATATGGTTGTATTGTATTTGTGTACTTGCAATTCATAGGAAGTCTCACCTGGGTCAATCCATGCAGATTCAGGAGCAAATAATGTGTTCTTGTGCTATCTGTGGCAAGGTCTGTAAGTCGGCTTTCTGTCTTAAGAGACATATGGTGGTTGCATAAGCATCAAATTTTATCATCTGATTCATCTGAATCATCTCATTCAATGGGGAAGAAGTCTTTCAATGTCATTTTGCATCAACTTTGGGATCTGTTAGCAGGTTTGATGAGTCATTTGAGGGCTATGCAAGGAAGGTTCCTAGTGGTGGATTGTGGGATGTGAGGGACGGCAATGATCTGTAAAGATTATGCTATTGCCACTTGTAATTACATATATAATACATAGTGGTGTACATAATTGACACAACGTATTACATGGCATATATGCTTACTCATTCATATCTTATCCATCTCTCCGTCTACACACACACACACACACACACACATATTATATATAATATATATAATTTTGAAAAGGAAAATGCTGCTTATATCTTATAAAATAACAAATTATGTACTTATATGTTTGCGTACATATTTATAAATGCATACATATATAACAATTACGCACATATCTAATATAAATAATATGTATATTTGCGCCCTCTCGAATTCATATCTATCTATCTATTCTTACTCTCTTTCTTTAGCTTCCTTTTTCTTTTTTATTATTCTTTTGCGTTTCTTTTTACTTTATCACTTATATATATATATATATATATATATATATAATATATGTAATATATTATGTATGTATATATATATATATACATGTATGTGTATATATTATGTATATATATATATGTATAATTATATGTGTGTGTATATATATATATATATATATATATATATATATATGTATGACAAGTAAATACACAAGCGATGTGTTTATGATAAGGCTTTTTTCAGTCGAAAATTTTTGGGAGTATATGTGCTTAATTGAAGTCGTACCTAATTTTGAAAATCGAGAAAAATCAATCTCTGTATGTACATTTCGGCCTATTAGGCCTCATCAGCAGAGCTATAGATAAAAGCGGTCTTCCTTTCTATAGCTCTGCTGATGAGGCCTAATAGGACGAAATGTACATACAGAGATTGATTTTTCTCGATTTGTTTAGCCTTACATTTAAATAGGTATGCCCGCCTAATTAAATTAATTATTAATTAATTAACTTAAAAAATTAGGTACGACTCAATTAAGCAACATATACACCTAAAATATATATATTATATTATATATATGTATGTGTATATATATATGTATGTGTATATATATATTATGTTGTATGTGTGGTATATTATATATGTATGTACTATATATATATATATATATATATATATATATATATATATATATATATAGAGTGGAGAGAGGAGAGAGAGGAGAGAGAGAGAGAGAGAGAGTAAAAGAGAGCACTTCATATTTTACAAAGAATTTATACAAATTTCAAAAATAAAATTGCTCAATACCACATCCACCCAGGCACTATAACAGCTTAAAAAAATCAGTATATTGCATGGCTCATTTACATAAAATTGAGTTTCATGTAGCTACACAGTCCATCAGAAGAAAAGAAGGAGAACTCGTTTCTAAATGTAGACATGTCAACAACTTTTTTCGTGTCATCTACTACCTGACCCTAATTGATCCCATATTTTATGCCCCGATATTTTAGATAAATGATTTTAATAAATTTGTTATTATTATTTACTCCTTTTGAATTTTCACATCAGCATTAGCTGATTGGTCTTTCACTGGAGTCTGAGTGACAGCAAGTCTCCTCAGGTCTCCAAACTCTTCTGAGTATTCTGGCAGATGCAGCAGTGCAGTGTTCTGGATGATATCAATCCTTCCTCTGATATCCAAACTTTCCAAACCCTTTTCTAATCCTTTGGGACTGTTCCAAGTGCACCAACTACAATTGTATCACTTTCACTTTCATATTCCATAACTTTTCAGTTCTCTGGCAAGGTCCAGATATTTGTCCATTTTCTCATTTCCTTCAGCTTTACCCTGTGATCTGCTGGCACTGCCAAAATCCACCAGTTGACAAGTTCTTTCTTTTTTATTTATCAACACTAGGTCTGGTCTTCTTGCTGGGATAAGGTGATCCGTTTTTATTTCAAAGTCCCAGAGAATGTTATGCGTTTGTTCTCGAGAACAGATTCTGGTTTATGCATATACCATTTTGTTGTGTGGTCAAAATTTAATTTTTTTGCATAATTCCCAGTGGATCACCTTCCCAACCCAGTCGTGTCTAGTTTTGTATTCTCGTTGTGCTAGTTTGCTACATTCGCAGAGTATATGGTTTAAAGTCTCATCTCTATTACCCACAAAGTCTACATTTACTATTTTGTTGCGTCCTATCAATTTCGCTTTGATGTAGTTTGTCCTTATGGCATTATTTTGTGCAGCAATTATAAGTGATTCTGTTTCTCTTTTGAGGGTTCCCTTCTTAAACCATGTCCAAAGATTTTTCATGTGCAACTTCATCTATTTGTCGTTTGAAGCGTCATAAATTGTTTTTTCTTCCCATTTTTTGTATTTTCTAGTCTTTGTCGTTTTCTGTTTGTCCATCTGCCGTTTCTACTATTGTTGGCCGCCAAGTAGTTTGTCTTTGCTCTTCCTTGTGTATCTTCAAGTTGTTGGATTGTGGTTTCTCGCATTCCTCTATGTTGGCAGACTCTTCCTCCTTCCTTTCTTGACACATACAATCTTATCTCTATCATTTCTAGGGTGGGAGAGCCTTGTGCATTGTTCATTAATTTTCTCATCCTTTGGTCTATCTGTCTGAGTTTTCTTTTGTCCATTTTTAGAATGGTCCTGGAGTATCTTATAATGGGGACAGCCCAGGTATTAATTCCTTTGATCAGGTTTTTACTTGGTGTTAAGTTTGGTTTCTAGAAGTTTTCTAGTTCTCCTGAGATATATTTTTAACTTTTCCTTTCATTTCTGCTTGCATGATATTGTCCGCTTTTCTAAAAATTCCGAAGTAATTTGTTATTATTATTTATTATTATTTTATTATTATTTACAATCTGAGTGCCGGCTTAACATTAATACCTAAACATCTTTTGGAATATATAGTCTACGTGTAAAACGATTCCAATACACACGAGAGAAAGTGGAAGAGAAAAAAAAAGAAAGTTGAAGAGAGACGAGAGACGAGAGAGAAGACGAGAGAGAGAGAGAGGAGGAGAGAGAGAGAGATTTTATAGAAAGTAAATAGATAGGTAGATAGATGGATAAAGAGAGAGAAGAGAGAAAGAAAAAGAGAAAGAAAGTGATAGGTTAGATAAATAGATAGATTGGTAAGAATAGATAAAGAAAAGAGAAAAGGACGCGAAGAGAGCGAGGAAAGAGAGAAAGAGTGCGAGAGAGAGAGAGAGACTGAGAGAGAGAGAGAGAGTGGGTGGGAAGGGATTCATAAGATGGAAGGAAAAGATAGACCTAAAGGGAGAGTGGAAGTTATATAAAATATACGGAACAAATCATCACACTATCTATCATCGATCTATCTATCTATCAGTAAGCTCTTTGGAAGGTAATTTAATTACATATACATAAGGAATCTCTCTGTATTTACCTATGTATGTATATATCAGTACACTGGTAGCTACTGACCAAGCCGAGGGTTAAGGAATAGACTGGATGAAAACCCGACAAGAGTTAATTGCTTGTCCAAGGTCGAAACACAATGTCCGTGGATGATATATAATATATATATATATATTATAATATTTGGAGAGAATATGCTTTAGTCTCTCCGCTAAATATATAATTAATTAAAATTCCAAATTAGACAACGACTTCAATTAAGCACATATTCTTCCAAAAATTGTCGGTGAAAAAAAAGCATATCAAAACACTCACACATAACTGTCATGTAGAAAATCCTATAGAGGATAATCATCACTAAAAACAAACGAAAATCTAAGAAAAGTCCGGTTGACCTCTCTGTCAGCTTGACAGTCAGGGCGAACACGCACAAGGCCGGCTCTTCTATCTATAGCTCTGCTGATGAGGCCTAATAGGCCGAAATTTCATACAAGAGATTTGAGTTTTTCTCGATATGGTTTAGCCATACATTTTTTAAATAGGTGTGACCGCCTTATCCCACCCCACATCGGGTAGACCAATCAGCACATATTCTCACAAAAATTGTCTCGGCTAAAAAAAAGCCATATCATCATCCGGGTCATGTATTACTTCTTTATATATATATATATATATATATTATATAATGGGGTGTGTTGTGTTTCTGGTGTAAAATAAAATGGGAGTGGAATCTGATGGTATGTTGTATAAAGAGAAATAAGGAAGAAAGTAAGATGGGATAAATAGGATATTTTAATCAATTCTTTACACGTGTTTCGGTCAGGATTTATTCCATTGTAACTTTATTTAAACTATTATTATTTTCGAATAACAAAAATGATATGAACATGATAATCATAGAAATAATATTATTTAATTCATTGGTTATTTTAAAAATAATAATGATTAATAATGTTTATACATGGATAAACATCTGACCGAAACAGGTGTAAGAAAATTGATTTAAGATATCCTGTTTATCCATTCTATACTTTCTTTCCTTTATTTACGTTTTCAACATAAGTTCGGATTCCACTTCCAGGTTCATTTTACACACACACACACACACACACACACACACACACACACACATATATATATATAATATATATATATATATATATATATATTATATATATATATATAGGGTGATTGAAAATTAAACTCCCTATTTGACACTATTATCTTGTCAGTCGTCCATACTTTGCCAACTATTGACAATACTGTAAAACAGGGATTTACTTTTCATCAGCCTGTTATATAAATACAAGTGAAAAGTTGCGATTATGTGTGGTGGTGGTGGTGGCTCTTAGTTGAAGAACTAAAAGTTTGATTGCACTCTTAAAGCTAGATAGAGTCAGTGGTGATATTAATACCTAATGACCCGCAACTTAAAAAAAATATGATGCTACCGTTGGAAGCGTAAATGGGTTTGACCAATCTGCGGGAAATCGGCTGTCAAAGGTCATATTATATAACCTGAAGCAAGCCAATGAAACCATCAAAGGTCTACAGCATGCGAATATAAGAGCGGTGCAGATGCAAGTGTATATATAATTATATATATATATTATATTATATAATATATATATATTATATATATATATATATATGTGTGTGTTGTGTGTGTTGTGCGTGTGTATATATATATATACTATTATTATAGATAGATAGATAGATAGATAGATATGAACAGTAAGATAGATAGATAGATCAGATAGATAGATATAAAACAGTAAGATAGATAGATAGATAGATATAATTTATCTATCATCTATCTATCTATCTTAGTAAGATAAGATAGATAGATATAAACAGTAAGATAGACAGATAGATAGATAGATATAAACAGTAAGATAAGATAGATATGTAGATAGATAGATTATACATAGTAAGATAGATAGCATAGATAGATAGATAAATATAAATAGTAAGATAGATAGATATAACAGTTAAGATAGATAGATAGATAAGATAGATAGATAGAATAGATATAAAAGTTAAGATAGATAGATAGATAGATAGATAAGATAAATAAGTAAAGATAGATAAAATAGATAAGATAAGATAGAATAAACAGTTAGATAATAAATAGATAGCATAGATAGATAGATATAAATATAAGATAGATAGATAGATAGATAGATATAAACAGTAAGTTAGATAGATAGGTAGATATAAACAGTAAGATAGATAGATAGATTGATAGATAGATATTAACAGTAAGATAGATAGATAGGTAGATATTAAAGAGTAAGATAGATAGATAGATAAGATAAGATAGATATAACATTAAGAGATAGATAGATAGATAGATATAAACAGTAAGATAGATAGATAGATAGATAGATAGGTAGATATAAATATTAAGATAGATAGATAGAGATAGATAGACAGATATAAACAGTAAGATGATAGATAGATAGATAGATAGATAGATAGAATAAACAATAGATAGATAGATAGATAGATAGACAGATAGATAGATATAGACACTATAGATAGATATAGACACCAACACAGACAAACGCACACACATACACACTTGGTAGCTCTCGTATATTCTTACCAGAGACACAGAAAGATTCACTCACTCACACACATATTACATAGGTAGATTTTTGGAGGATATGTGCTTAATTGAAGTCATACCTAATTTGGTGAAATTAATTTGTAATAATTAATGAATTTAGGCGGCATATATTTGACATTTTCTCGAATTTGTTCAGCTTACATTTGAACATATATGCCCGCCTTAAAATTCATTAATTATTAACTAATTATTTTTCAAAAATTAGGTATGACTTCAATTAAGCACCATTCCTCCAAAAATTGTCGGCTCAAAGCCAATATAAAATAAACACATTTGTTTGTTTACTTAACCTCATAGGTAGATATGCACCATTTATACACGAATACACACTCACACACACACACACATACCACAACACACACACACACACACACACATAATATATATATATATTGTGAAAAGAGAAAGAAAGGAAAGAAAGTATTGAATGGATAAAATAGGATTATTTTAATTAATTTAAACCTACACGTGTTGCGGTCAGAGTTTGATATAGAAGAATAGATAGATAGAATAGTAGATAGATAGATTGACGAGGATAGATTGATAGATATGGACATAGATTTATACCTAACAAAATCAGATAGTTATATATGAAAATTTCATTATAGATTGACAGGTCCATAGATACATAGATCGCCCAGGGTAGATAGATATTACAATTATATAATATATATTATATATATATATATTATATTATATATAGTAATATATATATATGGAAAATATGGTGAAAGAAATTAATCCGGACAATATGAGAAGAAAATATTTTAAAAAATATAACAAACACAGGAGTTGTGATCGGGAAAACAATTTTATGTGTCATACTTAAGCATTTTCGGTATATTGTACCATCTTAACAGTGTCCAGACAAGATGGTACAAGTATACCGAAATGCTTTAAGTATTGACACATAAAATTGTTTCCCCCTAATATTAACATCCTGTGTTGTATATCTTTACATATTTTTTTCTCATATATATATATATATATATATATATATATATATAAAATATATATATATATATATATATAATTTTAACAATAAAAGAAAACTCAATGAGTAAATATATTAATATATATATATATATATATACTCCACTCCCACCAAACAGGAATAGAGAATTTAATACCTTACTATATATATAATACGCACACGCATGTATAATTCATGTTCATATTATTGACCAAAGCCAGAAGAAGATACCAAAAGATCGCAAACACGTGACGCATGTATAAGATAAAAAATAATAAAATTTTTTTCTAAAAACATTAATCCATTTTGCGGACCTTCTTTTTTATATAATATTTATATTCTTTGGTTGTAGGTACAAGTTTCTTGGTACAAGGTTGATCTTGATTTTGATCTTAGGCGGTCCATAACCACGATTACCCTGGTATTTTAAGACCTTTTTATTCACAATATATATATATATATATATATTATATTATATATATATATAATATATATAATATAATGTAATACAATAGTATATAAATATATACAATATATATATAATTATATACAATATATATATATATTATATATATATATATATATATATTATATATAACTATATATATACCCTATATCATATATATATATCCTACATAGATACATAGGTAGACTAACATTATCTCTCTCTTTTTTTTT
>CM042178.1:42324021-42339021 GCA_023376005.1 Doryteuthis pealeii
CCTTTCACGCCTCCTCGGTATGGCTAGACATAGCAATTACTTCTAGCCGGGTTTTCATCAGTCCGATTCCTTAACCCCTCGGCTGTCAGTAGCTACCAGTAAGAAACAGAATTTTAACTGATAAATACATACATAGATAAATAACAGAGAGCCTTGCTTACGCTAATACGGTGAACGTCAGTTAAATTACCTTCCAAAGAGCTCTACTGGATAGATAGATAGATAGATAGATGGATGTTCGTATATTTATATATAACTTTCCTCTCTCCTTTTAGTCTATCTTACCTTCCATCTCTATGCCTCCCTCCCCCCTCTCCCTCTCCCTCTCTCCCTCTCTCTCTCTCTCTCTCGCACTCTTTCTCTCTTTCTCGCTCTCTCGCTCTTTCTCTCTTTCTTTATCTATCTACCAATCTATCTATTTATCTACCTATCACTTTCTTTCTCTTTTTCTTTCTCTCTTTCTCTCTCTTTATCCATCTATCTACCTATCTATTTATCTTTCTATTAAAATCTCTCTCTCTCTCTCTCTCTCTCTCTCTCTCTCTCTCTCTCTCTCTCTCTCTCTCTCTCTCTCTTCTTCACTTTCTTTTTTTTTTCTCTCCACTTTCTCTCGTGTGATTGGATCGTTTACACGAGACTAATATTCAAAAGCATGTTTAGGTATTAATGTAGCCGGCACTCAGATGTAAATAATAAACCACAATCCAACAACTTGAGGATTACACAAGAAAGAGCAAAGACAAATTACTTATGGCGGCCAACAATAGTAGAAGTGACAGGTGGACAAACAGAAAAACAACAAAGACTAGAAAACAAAAATGGGAAGAAAAATAATTATATGGACGCTTCAAACGACAAATACAAGAGGTTGCACATGGAAAGACTTGGACATGGTTAAGAAAAGGAAACCTCAAAAGAGAAACAGAATCTTTAATAATTGCTGCACAAAATAATGCCATAAGGACAAACTATATAAAAGCGAAAATTGATAAGACCCAACAAATAGTAAATGTAGACTTTGTGGTAATAGAGATGAGACTGTAAACCATATATTCTGCGAATGTATCAAACTAGCACAACGAGAATACAAAATTAGACACGACTGGGTTGGGAAGGTGATCCACTGGGAATTATGCAAAAAATTAAATTTTGACCACACAACAAAATGGTATATGCATAAACCAGAATCTGTTCTCGAGAACGAAACGCATAACATTCTCTGGGACTTTGAAATAAAAACGGATCACCTTATCCCAGCAAGAAGACCAGACCTAGTGTTGATAAACAAAAAAGAAAGAACGTGTCAACTGGTGGATTTTGCAGTGCCAGCAGATCACAGGGTAAAGCTGAAGGAAAATGAGAACATGGACAAATATCTGGACCTTGCCAGAGAACTGAAAAAGTTATGGAATATGAAAGGGAAAGTTATACCAATTGTAGTTGGTGTACTTGGAACAGTCCCAACAGGATTAGAAAAGGGTTTGGAAAGTTTGGATATCAGAGGAAGGATTGATATCATCCAGAACACTGCACTGCTGCAATCTGCCAGAATACTCAGAAGAGTTCTGGAGACCTGAGGAGACTTGCTGTCACTCAGACTCCAGTGAAAGACCATCAGCTAATGCTGATGTGAAAATTCAAAAGGAGTAAATAATAATAACAAAAATTATATTAAAATCATTTATCTTAAAATATCGGGGCATAAAATATGGGATCAATTAGGGTAAGGTAGTAGATGACACGAAAAAAGTTTGTTGACATGTCTACATTTAGAAACGAGTTCTCTTCTTTTCTTCTGATGACTGTGTAGCTACATGAAACTCAATTTATAGTAAAGAGCATGCAATATACTGAGTTTTTTTAAGCTGTTATAGTGCTGGGTGGATGTGGTATTGAGCAATTTTATTTTTGAAATTTGTATAAATTCGTTGTAAAATATGAAGTGCTCTCTTTTACTCTCTCTCTCTCTCTCTCTCTCTCTCTCTATATATATATATATATATATATATATATATATATGAGTGTGTGTGTGTGTGTGTACACATACATATATATATATACACATACATATATATATATACACATACACATATATATATATACATACATATATATATATATATATATACATATATATTTTTGGGTGTATATGTGCTTAATTGAAGACCGCTTTTATCTATAGCTCTGCTGATGAGGCCTAATAGGCCGAAATGTACATACAGAGATTGATTTTTCTCGATTTGTTCAGCCTTACATTTAAATAGGTACACCCGCCTAATTAATTAATTATTAATTAATTAACTTTCAAAATTAGGTACGACTTCAATTAAGCACATATACTCCCAAAAATTATCGGCTGAAAAAGCCATATCATAAACACATCGCTTGTGTATTTACTTGTCATACATATGTATATATATATATACATATACATATATATATATATATACACATATATATATATATATATATACATATACATATATATACATATACATATATATATTTATACATATAAATACGCATATATATATATATATATATATAATATATATATATATATATATAAGTGATAAAGATAATAAAAAAGACCGCAAAAGAAGAACAAAAAAGAAAAAAGGAAGATAAAAGAAAGAGAGTAAGATAGATAGATATGAATTCGAGAGGGCGCAAATATACATATCTATTTATATATAGATAGGTGCGTAATGGTATATATGTATGCATTTATATATGTACGCAAACATATAAGTACATATTTTATTTATAAGATATAAGCAGCTTTTTCTTTTCAAATTATATATATATATATATATATATATATATATATATGTGTGTGTGTGTGTGTGTGTGTGTGTGTGTGTGTGTGTGTAGACGGAGAGATGGATAGATATGATAGTAAGCATATATGCATGTAAATACGTGTGTGTCAATTATGTACACCACTATGTACTTATATATGTAATTACAAGTGGCAATAGCATAATCTTTACAAATCATTGCCGTCCCTCACAATCCCACAACTCCACCACCAGAACCCTTCCTTGCATGAGCACTCAAATGACTCATCAAACCTGCTGCAGATCCACAAAGTTTGATGCAAATATGACATTGAAAAGACTTCCTTCCCATTGAATGAGATGATTCAGATGAATCAGATGAATCAGATGATAAAATTTGATGCTTATGCACCACCATATGTCTCTTAAGACCAGAAGCCGACTTACAGACCTTGCCACATATAGCACAAGACACATTATTTGCTCCTGGAATCTGCATGGATTGACCCAGGTGAGACTTCCTATGAATTACAAGTACACAAATACATACAACCATATATATATATATATATATATATATATATAAGTTAAAAATTATATAGAGGTTAAATTTGTATTCATGATTCATATATATATATATATATATATATATATATACATATATATATACACATACATATATATATGTTGAAAAGCGAAAGAAAGAAAGAAAGTATAGAATAGATACAATAGGATATATTAATTAATTTAACTTACACGTGTTTCGGTCAGGAGTTTATCCATGTGTTCCTTATTCAATCTATTATTATTTTTAAATAACAAAATGAAATGAAATAATAATAATAGAAAAAATGTAGAAATGTTCCGCACACAAAGAAATATCGACCTTCCTCAGAGTAAATCCTTATTTTTTAAAATAAAATTCGTTGGAACGCGGATTGAATAATGTACACATGGATAAACTCCTGACCGAAGCACGTGTAAGTAAAATTAATTAAAATATCCTATTTTATCCATTCAATACTTTCTTTCCTCTATTTCTCTTTTCAACATACCGTCGGATTCACTTCCAGTTTCAATTTACACACACACACACACACACACACACACACACACACACATATATATATATATATATATATATATATTTAATTTGTACATAAATTGCCCAGAATAATGACTGTCTACATCGGAAGTTATAACTATTTCTTTCTCAACGCGTTGTATTCTTCCAATATAAATATTGTCCAATTCTCATCTATTTTTCACAATTGAAGTAAAACAAAGTTGAACAAATTGGAATATTTGTTGTGCTATTTAATTTTTGATGGGTATTTATTTGATGGTATATACCAATAGTAAGTAAAATAATGTTTTATTGTCGAAAACATGCTCTGTCCAATGTTTTAGTAGTTGAAAATTTAGGCCAGATAACATAATTATTATACCTCACTGACATTATATATATATATATATATATATATATATATATATATATATTATTATAATGGAGATTGTGTATTTATCTGTCTGTAACCGAAACTATATTACTATACAAGTCACAATTCCCTTTGTTACTTACATCACATTCTCCATGATTTTATTTTTATTTAAACCTCAATTATTAATAAAATTGTTATACATCATTAAGACTGTTGACCATATCTAGATACTAATAACATGCAATTGTATTTATATATACAACAAAATAGTGGTTTACAGTGTGAATGGGAAGGCTAATTTGCATGTTGATTTTAAAAATTTGATTTTAATAAATATATGCTTAGTATTATTGATTTCTAATTGTTTAGTTTTATCTTATTGAATATGAGCAAAAATCTCGGGGATAAATCTTAAAAGAAATCCATTAACAAGAAGAAATAACTGTAATATTATTCTTTACTTCCTATTTTAACTAAATAGTTAAATTAGGAAAATTTACCAATGAAAGACGGGAGTAATGGAAAATGATGGAAGAGTTAATTTCAAAGTTATTCTATTTTTCGATTATACCCCCTCTGTTCGAAATCTTTTTATCTGCATTCTTTATTCAGTTTCATTAGCCTTTCTAATTTAACATGATATTTTATTATATTAAAACTTAAATATGTGCACCCTACGGAGTGTGCATATATTTGCTAGTGTAGATAATGAATGGATATAAATCCGACAGTGTGATTGAAAAGAGATAGGAAAAACAAATGTTTATAGTACGCTATGAACATTTGTTTTTCCTATCTCTTTTCAAATATATATATATATATATATATATATATATATATATATATATATATATATAAGGTAGCGTGAACATGGTGTCAAACACTGCTTACTGATAGTTTCTCACCTATGCAATCTTCAGACCAAAATCAGACTGAAGATCGTATTTGCAAGAAACTGTGAATAACCAGGTGTTGACTCCATGTCTATCTATGCTACTTTACCTTAAATATAAATGCTCTGTCGATGATATTGAGCACTGTCTGCCTACAAATATAGCACCCATATTATCTACAATATATATATATATATATATATATATATATATATATATATATATATATATATGGTTATATCAATGGAATCCTTACTGTTTTGAAGTTTTTTCTTCTTTTTTTTTTGAAGTTTTTTAACAATTTTTTTATGTTATCATTTTGAAAACCGTTAATGAGTTGTCCGAAAGAGTTATCATTAGTTAACCAAGTACTTTCGGTTCTTTTCTTATCCATTATCAAGGCTTCTTATTATTTGACTATACTATTGCATTGTTTTTGTCGCTAAGGTGACGCTAAATAACGCTGGTGGTTTATTTTTTAAATAAATCTCACAAGTTAGATAAAAATGTGATTTACAATAAAAATTGACTGCCATTGACAGACTATCGATAATATAGAAATCTGATTTCTGATAAGATAAAGCGAGAATACTTACAAACTGTACTCGTATCAGTACTACTATATGGCTGAACCACTCGTACTTTAATGAAATATTCGGAGAAAAACAAAGATTTGAACTACACTTTGAACTACTGCTTTGAGCTTGTTGTAGAGTAGCTAGCACCCCTTCAGCACTCTACCAGTTGTATTGGCACATAGCCTTAAAATAGCTTACGATTAAAGTGGACTAACCAGCTGAATAATATTCAGACTGACTTTACTGCGTTGACTATACCGGATTTGACCCTCCTCTATATAATGTAAGTTTTGTCTTGTTTATTGTTTGTAATTATTTGTTCTGTGTTTTGTATGTATCCGTTGGCACCGGATGCTGGTGCTGAATAAATGTTTTAAGCACATAACTTCTCTGTGTATCGACGATACAATACTGCTGTTTTGAAAAACACTTGTTGAGTTATTTTATGCCGAAGACAGTTTTATTTATTCCTTTTGGGTATTCATTTTTTTATTCAAACTTAATTTTTTAAACACATACTCATTTTTTATCTATTTAACCCATAGATATTATCCTAACAGGTAATACCATACTGGGTCAAGGTAGACCTGTGAGTAATGACGATAAAGGATTACTCCACATTCCCCAGAGCTCTAGAATTAGAACTTCGTTACTAGATGTAGTTCACCGTCATATCAAGGACACTAAGACCCTCAGCCACCACCTTCTATCACATATATGATAAGGGTTGGGGGTTTGCCATAAGGGCAACAGGGGTGGGACAATCATATAGGTGTTAGGGCTTGATGTGACCATCTGAGAAGGCTACTCCAACCGCCCGTCTAGCCTAAGTAAGGACCAAAGTGGAGTGTTGCATGTCATGGATATTGCTCAGGATATTGCCCTTAAGCATCACCGGTCACCACCCACGACCAATAGCTGGCCCCATTGGGAGATTCTATCCCTCTGAAAAGCTGCAGCTGGTGTATTCTAAACTCCCAGCCGACAGGACTAGACACTGCTGGAGAAGTAAGAACGAACTCATTAGTGACGTTCTCCTTTTGCAGCGTTGAAACAGTTGCAAGCAACGCTCTGAATCGTCGAGGCGTTATTGTTTTTGATCGACTGTGAGCAAACGCGGCGCCCACTTTGAACACAGCTTTCTCGTTGACAAATGTTCGTGCAAAATGGTGAATACAACGCTTTCTGATATCTACACAGTGACATTCCAGTGTTGGCCAACAAGCAAATACTCGGTGCGGACGCCGGGTTTAGAACTTGCCTGGATTGATGCCCGAGAGAATCAGGTAGAAAAAGACAGACAGACAGGCAGACAAACAGAGAGAGAGAGAGAGAAGGGAGGGAAGCCGAGAGAGAGAAGAGAGTGGGAGACAGAGAGAGAGAGAGTGAAAGGAGGGAGGCAGAGAGAGAGAGGAGAGAGAGAAGGGGGTAGACAGAGAGAGAAAAGGGAGGGAGACAGAGAGAGAGAGAGGGGGGAGAGAGGAGAGAAAAGGGAGAGACAGAGAGAGAGAGAAAAAAGGGAGGAAGACAGAGAGAAGGAGAGGAGAGAGGGAGAGAAGGGGGAGACAGAGAGAGTGAGAGAAAAGGGAGGGAGACACAGAGAGAAAGAGGCGATAGAGGGAGAGAGAGAAGGGGTGAGACAGAGAGACACAGCGAGAAAAGAGAGACAGAGAGAGGAGAGACAGAGAGAGAGAGAAAAGGGGGGAAACAGAGCGAGAGAGAAAGTCAAGGAAACCAATGCTGTCAGAACGATTTGATGATGATGATGATGATGATGATGATAAGGAGGAGGAGGAGGAGGAGGATGCATGTTTTGAAGAAACAATCCCGGAAGCAGCACGCAACCAAACAGCAGCTACTAAACAAAACACTTACCTCCTATCACACAAACCATCCAATGAAGACGAACAAGACATGACTAGACACTGCTGGGGAAGTAAGAACGAACTCATTAGTGACGTTCTCCGATATATCCTACACACAGACATTGGCCGACCAGCAATGACTTGCCATTGATCTACTCTGTGTGGACGTCGTTTTGAGGACAAGCCAAGACTGATGACCGATAGCGTCGGGTAGTGAAAAAGAGAGAGAGAAAGGGGGGAGAGAGAAAGGGGAAAAGAGCGAGAGAGAGAGAGAAAGAGAGAGTCAAGGGAATCCGTGCTGTCAGAACAACATGATAATGTTGATGTTGATGTTGATAATGATGATGATGATGATGATGGTGATGATGATGAGGATGATGATACATATACCTATTGCTTTAATCGATGAATTAAACGAAGTACTGACGAAGTACTACCCGCTTCAGGACACGGTATACATAATTGATTATATGAATATATAAATACAAATGTCAGTACAAGCATGTACCCTCACCATCTAGCCTCTCAAACATTAATATATATATATATATATGTAAAGATAAATCTAATGAGTCAGACGAACCTACTATTAGTTTCGCTTAATGCTCTTCAGGGCTAAGATCTGTCAGATATTATTTGCTCTACTTAGGTATTGAGCACTTTTTACTTATTAGCTATTCTCCTAGCGGTTATATGAATATATATATATATCTTATATACATATATATACATATAAATTGTTTTTTCTTTTGGCCAAATACTGTACCAATATATTATTTTTTTGTTGGTACGACTATCTTGGTCTATTCTTTTTTTCAAAAATGTTTTTCAAAAAATGTTTGGTAGTGTATTTTTACAATCAAACTATTTGCTGGGTTTTTTCTCACCGCAAGGATTTACCAACACGTTTGGTATATTAAATTATATATATATATATATTTACCAACCCCTCCGCACGAGCAGGATGCGACACAAGGTCAATTTCTTAAGCGGAGTTTAACAGGTTTGAATTCAGAGTTTTCCTTCTCCTAGACTGGTTACCTAGCCATGGTTAAAGAGTCAAGTCTGTCCTGCTATTTATCCATAGCTGGAGGGAGAATTGGATTCATACCTTTCCCAGGGGTATTAGCGCTATGTGAAATGCAAACGGCTTTATCCAAGAATTGAACTCGCGTTGACGAGTCCATTTCCTACGACTCTTACCATTAGACCATTA
The DNA here is from genome assembly GCA_023376005.1 of Doryteuthis pealeii. NCBI lineage: Eukaryota > Metazoa > Mollusca > Cephalopoda > Myopsida > Loliginidae > Doryteuthis > Doryteuthis pealeii. The sequence goes on from CM042178.1 coordinate 42,332,796, forward strand.
CCTCCATATATATATATATATATATATATATATATATATATATATATATATATAATAAAGTAATCCACAGACACGTGTTTCGAGGTATCACCCCTCATCAGTGTGGTTATATATATATATATATATATATATATATATATATATATAAAAAGTAATCCACAGACACGTGTTTCGAGGTATCACCCCTCATCAGTGTGGTTATACCGTTTTTTTTAACAGCTACCTCTGGTCGGGTTCGAGACCCGAATGAACTTTCATTCGCCAATCAACGGCCACAGGCAGCTGTCAAATATAGGAGACTATTTAATCGCTATATTCTTAAGCGGAGATGAATTCACTAGAGGCCTCAAACTTTATGTAAACAAAACGAGGCTTAGCTGTACGCCGAATACGGTGAATTTTGCAATTAAATCCCTTCTAATTAAAGTGCTCAACCAAATTGGGAGCATATAATAAAGTAATCCACAGACACGTGTTTCGAGGTATCACCTCTCATCAGTGTGGTTTTACCGTTTTTATATATATATATATATATATATATATGTGTGTGTGTGTGTGTGTGTGTGTGTGTGTGTGTGTGTAATATAATGAGAAATTGAAAAAACACAAGTTCATAAAACGAGTGATGTTTATTTCGCCAACGCTGCATTGTTTCAATCTGTTTCAATAGATCTTCGTCACGGCTTTCGTCGGTCAGTCTATTTCATTCGTTTTTCATTCCACAATTTTTTTAAATAGACTGACCGACAAATCAAAATACTCTCACAGTTTTCTTAATCACTGTGATAAATTTATTTTTCCTCAAATTAACGAAAGCCGTGACCAAGATCTATTGAAACAGATCCAATTTTTCATTATATTACATACTGTCGGATTCACTTCCACTTTCTCTTCACACACACACACACACTCACACACACACACACACACACACACACATATATATATATATATATATATATATATATATATATATATATATATAGGGTTTTGTAATTTGCTTGGAGCATTGTGTTTATATTGGTATGTTGGTTGGTTTTGAAGGCTGTCACAATGCTCGAACTGAAGTGGTCCTAGCAATTGCTCAAATTGTTCAGTTCGAGTATTCTTCTGATGATAGGATTTTTCATCCTGAAATATTAAGAATAAAGTAACAGGGTAACAAACAACATCATAGTTACCTTCTTTTTTCTTTACACTTGCATTGTGACAGCCTTCAAAACCAACCAACATATATATATATATATATATATATATATATATATATATATAGTTTGGTATGTACGTGTCGACTACACGTGTGTGTTCTTCGCGAAGAACAGACACGTGTAGTCGACTGCATTTAATCAGTATCTCGATTAACTCAGTGGATTTAACCCTGAAGATCCTTATGGTGAAACTCGAGTAGGTTATCACTTGTACCTATATTGTAATAAATTTGCTCTACTAACGTATTGAGCACTTTGTATTTGTTATATCGCTGACTTACCTTCCTGAATTCTGCACCATCTAACAATCGTGACCATATTCACCGGTAAGTCACCTTTTCCATTATACATACTAGCAAATATATGCACCCTCCGGGTGCAAGTACTTCAGTTTTAATGTAATAAAATATCGTATTAAATTAGAAAGGCTAATGAAACTAAATAAGAATGCAGATAAAAAGATTTGAAACGGAGGGAGTATAATCGAAAAATAGAACAACTGAAACTTACTCTTCCATCACTCTCGTCTTTCATTGTTATTTTTTCTCATTTAGGTATTTAAGTGAAAAGAGGAAGTAAATAATAAAATGACAGTTATTTTTTCATGTTAAGGGATTTCTTTTAAGATTCATTGAAGAGATTTTTGCTTATATTCATTAAAATAAAACCAAACAGTTAGAAACTAATAATACTAAGCATATATTTATTAAAATTACATTTTTAATATCAATATGCAAATTAGCCTTCCCGTTCACTCTGTAAACCGCTATTTTGTTGTATATATAAATACAATTGCATGTTGTTAGTATGTAGACCTGGCCAACGCCGGGGGTCCAGTGGCTTCGGCCCTGGATCTTTACTAGTTAATAGCGTCGATCCCAGGGGGCCATCCCCCCAGGCAACACCTGCCCCCTCGATTTAAAGGGGCAGGGCTGGGTTTATTGCCCAGTGCCTGAGGCGCCCCCCTTGAGGGGGAATGCCGACGGGATCGACGCAATTTTTCACCTGCCATTCCATGAGCTTCGGTTTGTGGGTGGTCCCACGTTAATAGGGACTTTGTGCCTGACCCGTACAAGTGGGGTACGTGGTAAATACAGTAGACATGGTTAACAGTATAAATAATGTAAAACAATTTTATTAATAATCGAGGTTAAAATAAGGATAAATTCATGGTGAATGTGACGTCAATAACTAAGGGAATTGTGACTTGAGTAGTGATTTAGTTTCGGTTACAGACAGAAAAACACACAATCTCCATTATAATAAGATATATATATATATATATATATACATATATATATATATATAAAGACATGTATGTATATATATATATACACATAAAAACATATGTATATATGAACTCGTTTTATAAACTTGTTTTTTCAATTTTTCATTATATTACATACTGTCGGATTCACTTCCACTTTCTTTTCACATAAACACACACACACACACACACACACACATATATATATATATTATATATATATATATATATATATATATATATATATATAACAAAATTCACTTCCATATAATATGAATAATGCCGTTGGAATTGAAGCATCCCCAAAAAATTAGTTTGAATAGATATGCGATATTTCAAAGCGTCTAGCGATTGAAATGTAAGTTCGGCAACTCGCCTAGCCGCAAGGGCACCTGCTTTCAACAGGAAGTCGTTCCTGGTTTAAATGTCTGGCTGTTGAGAGTGTATTTGTATTTGTATTTGTATGTTTTATTGTTTATGATTGTAGCGACTTGTAGCGACTTAGTTTGACGTCTAGGTTCATTCAAAGATGCTTGTTGCTGTCAAAGTATTTATGCCAATTTATATCTATATTGAATATGTGTTTGTATGTACGTATTTTGTGAATCCGCGTTATTTACACACACACAAGGACACACACACACACACACACACACACACTCACATACACACATGCAAATGTATGGAAGTACGATGAGGAAATTAACCCGACAGTATGTGAAGAAAATTTTTAAAGAAAACAAACACAGGATATCATGAACTATGGAAATTTTTTATGTCGATACTTAAGTATTTCGGCTTTTTAAAAAAAAAATAAAACCTTCATTGAAAATTTGTATGAGTAAAAGATGAAAGATGTTTAGTGTATGTTAAATGTGTGATAAAAGGTTATTTACTGTTATTTACGTGGCGTTTATAGATGAAAGCCGAAGACGCGATTCATATATATATATATATATATATATATATGTGTGTGTGTGTGTGTGTGTGTGTGTGTGTGTGTGTGTGTCTCTCTCTCTCTCTCTCTCTCTCTCTCTCTCTCTCTCTCTCTCTCTCTCTCTGTGTCTGTGTCTGTGTGTGTTGGAGGCGCGTGTTGCCATGGTTAGAGTCATAGGAAATTGACTCGTCGACCAGTGTTCAAATCCTGGACGAAGCTGTTTGCATTCCACATAGCGCTAATATCCTTGGGAAAGGTATGCAACCAACAACTTTTAGTGTCATGGGTTAAACTGCATCTAGTGATGAAGTTCCAATTCTGGAGCTCTGGGGAGTGTGGAGTACCCCTTCATCGCTTTTACTCCATTCTAACCCGGAGTGGTAGTACCTGTTAGGATCCCAATCTATGTATTAAATAGAGTTTTAAAAAATGAGTTTTACAAAATAAAACCTGTAAAGAAAAATTGACTACAAACTGTTGTCTCGCACTCTATTTGTCTGAAAAACAAACTATTTATGTAACCAGTCTAGGAGAAGGAAAACTCTGAATTCAAACCTATTAAACTCCGCTTAAGAAATTGACCTTCTGCTTGGACAGAGAGGTTGGCACACACACATATACACACGCGCCTATATATATAATATATATATATATATAATATATATATATATATATATATATATATATATATATATATATATAGACATATATATATATATATATATATATATATATATATATGGGAGAATATGTGCTTTTTAATTTTAGTCAGACCTAATTTTTTGAAAGTTAATTCATTTATGTTTAATTAGGCGGGATTTTAACTACTTAAATGTGAGGCTAAACAAATCGAGAAAAATCTGTTTAGCCTCACATTTAAGTAGTTAAAATCCCGCCTAATTAAACATAAATGAATTAACTTTCAAAAAATTAGGTCTGACTAAAATTAAAAATCACAATAGCTAAAAAGTTGTTTACATATATATATATATATATATATATATATATATATATATATATATATATATATATATATATATTCTACAAAAAAGAAGGTCCGCAAAATGGATTATGTTGTTTGGGTTGGTTTCATTATTTTACAGAATAACAGAATATGGTTAATTGACGCCTGAAGAAGTTATCAGAAGATCTGAAACGCGTGTCGCAAATGTAATATAATAAGAAAAAAATTGAAAGCAAACATAATCCATTTTGTGGACTTTCTTTTTCATAAAACATTTAATTTTCTCCCGCTGGACCCATAACAACACTTTATATATATATATATATATATATATATATATATAGAGAGAGAGAGAGAGAGAGAGAGATATATATATAGATATAGATTGATAGATAGATAGATAGATAGATAGATAGATATTTTTTAAAAATTTTTTGATGAAACAAAGAAATCACAGTGCTCAACCACAAATTTATTTATTTGTTGAATTTTTTAAATATAAATGTTTTTCATAAGCAACTACCCAGGTTTCAGGTTATTTCACCATCGTCAGGTTGCTAATAGATCTTCTGGTGTTTATGTGAAGACATTTCCTGCTGTTATGTTTTTGGACCGCAAATTACGTCGGTTGATTATTGTGGACGCTCTTTATGTTTTCGATTATATTTTTGAAATTTTTAATCCCTGCATTTTTTTTAAAAAAAGCTCATAAAGTTATCTCCCTTTAATCCTTTGAAAATGTGTTCTTAGTTGTAGTTATTTTTATCAACTTCATATGTTAAAAGACGTATGTCTTTTCAAATTTTCTGATGTTAAATCCTGTAAATTTTTCAATTTAATTTTTTTAGGGTGGATGGTGAGTTTCCTTTATCGAAAATTCATTCTTTTATTGAATAATATATCCAAAATCACATTTGAAAAACTCTGTTTATATTCAAGTTTTCTGATGGTAAAGTCTTGTAAAAATCCGTAATTTCATCTTTCAGGGTGGATGTTGAGTTTTGCTTATCCATGCATTTAGGAAGAATTTTTTTCTTATGTGGACATGTCTTAAAAATCTCAAACTTTTTATTTAGACTTTTTTTTATCATTGTTGTAATTATTCGAAATCAAATTTTTCAGTATGTATATATATATAAATATATAAATATATATATATATATATATATATATATATATATATATATATATATATATATATATATATTATATGTGTGTGTGTGTGTGTGTGTGTGTAAACAAATCTTTGGTACAGCCAAATTTATATATATATTTAAGAAACGGATATAAAGTAACCTACTCGAGTTTCATCATCTGAATTGTCAGGGTTACATCCGCTGAATTAATCGAGTTTTCGATTAATATCAGCTGATACCACGTATGTCTGTTGGAATCGTGGTATCAACTGATAATAATCGAAAACTCGATTAATTCAGCGGATGTAACCCAGACGATTCAGATGATGAAACTCGAATAGGTTACTTTATATCCATTTCTTAAATAAATGCTGCTCTACATTGTATTGAGCACTTTGTATTTGTTTTTTCACGGTCTTAACACCTGGATTCTGTACACTTCCAACGATCGTACCCGCACCCACCGGTAAGCCACTACTCATATATATATATATATATATATATATATATATATATATATATCAAAGAAAGAAAAACTTACAAACAGTCATTCCGTAATAATTTATTTCAACCAGAAACTTTTAATTTTTTTTTTTAATTCTTAAAAATCCTTAAGAGGCCAGCCCCCTCAGATGTATTTTACAAAGTAAAGGGATTCACCTAAAGAAGGGTTAATATAACCAGAAAATTCACAAAATGTAGGTCAGACAGCAA
>CM042178.1:42356521-42358880 GCA_023376005.1 Doryteuthis pealeii
GTGTGTGTGTGTGTGTGTGTGTGTGCGTGCGTGCATGTGTGTGTGTGTGTGTCTGTGTGTACATATATATATATCGATCGACCTCAACTACCTATCGATTTAAGTCTGTTTTGATCTATTGCACTCTGTATTATTTACTCCTTTTGAGTTTTCACATCAGTGTTAGCTGATGGTCTTTCACTGGAGTCTGAGTGACAGCAAGTCTCCTCAGGTCTCCAGGACTCTTCTGAGTATTCTGGCAGATTGCAGCAGTGCAGTGTTCTGAATGGTTTCAATCCTTCCTCTGATATCCAAACTTTCCAAACCCTTTTCTAATGCTTTTGGGACTGTTCCAAGTGCACCAACTACAATTGGTATAACTTTCACTTTCATATTCCATAACTTTTTCAGTTCTCTGGCAAGGTCCAGATATTTGTCAATTTTTCATTTTCCTTTAACTTCACCCTGTGATCCGCTGGCACTGCAAAATCCACCAGTTGACAAGTTCTTTCTTTTTTGTTAATCAACACTAGGTCTGGTCTTCTTGCTGGGATAAGGTGATCCGTTTAATTTCAAAGTCCCAGAGAATTTTGTGCGTTTCGTTCTCAAGAACAGATTCTGTTTATGCATATACCATTTTGTTGTGTGGTCAAAATTTAATTTCTTGCATAATTCCCAGTGGATCACCTTCCCAACCCCAGTCGTGTCTAGTTTTGTATTCTCGTTGTCTAGTTTGCTACATTCGCAGAGTATATGGTTAACAGTCTCATCTCTATTACCGCAAAGTCTACATTTACTATTTTGTTGGGTCTTATCAATTTTCGCTTTGATGTAGTTTTCCTTATGGCATTATTTGTGCAGCAATTATAAGTGATTCTGTTTCCTTTTTGAGGTTTCCCTTTCTTAACCATGTCCAAGTCTTTTGATGTGCAACCTCATCTATTTGTCGTTTGAAGCGTCCATATAATTGTTTTCTTCCCATTATTATTATTATTATTATTATTATTATTATTATTATTATCTCTTGTATGGTCGTATCCCGTTTCCTTTCTAATCCTCTTCACAACTGACGACACAATGTCTGCGCCTTTTTGATGACACATTTTAGAGACACGGATTCATTTACGTGTTTAAACCCATTAGCCTGATCTTCAAACAAGAAATTCACGAGATTGACAGTAATTAATTAATTAGTTTATTGATGCACCAATTTCATTTATATATATATATATATATATATATATATATATATATATAGAGAGAGAGGAGAGAGAGAGAGAGAGAGAGAGAGAGAGGGGGGAGACAGACAGACAGACAGACAGACAGATTAAGATAGATAGATAGATAGATAGATAGGAAGAGAAAAATGGAAGTGAATCCGACAGTATGTAATATAGGGAAAAATTGAAAAAACACAGGTTCAAAAAATGAGGATGTTTAATCAGCCAATGCTGCAGTGTTTCAATCTGTTTAGTAGATCTTCTTCAGGGCTTTTGTTTTAAGGAAAATAAATTCATCACAGATAATACAGATGTACCGTTAGTTTCGTATTTACCTGGCAGAGTTGTCTGCCCGTTTAGTTTGCTGGTGCCCGCTAGGGGGCCGTTTTATATTTAAGCCGCTGGTTCAAACGCTTCTTTCTCTTTTCCTGTTCCTCGACCTACGAGACACATGGGGTAGACACTTTCTACCCCTTCTCGTTGGGGCTTTTGGCCCCCCTTACATTACTGTAAGTTATACACAGCATGGACTATCCCTAGTCTCATGTCTGTGGCTTTTATGTATATCTTGTACCATTCATGAATGTGTATTTATCTTTCTACATGTAACTTTGTTATACCTATGTATTATGTATCTTGTTATATCCATGTGCTGTATACGTATTAAATGTTTCGTTTATCAAAACCTTTGTCGGAGTCTTATATTCAAGTATATATAACTTTGAATTCTTTCTTACACAGAGATTGTGAGAGTCTTTTGTTGATCAATCCACCTAAAAACACTGAGTGAAAAACTAGCGTTCTGAGATTGTTTTAAATTATGAAACGCTGAGACAAACGGTTCTGAAGCTGACACAAAACGTTGTCTTACGTTGTGTGATAGATAGATAGATAGATAGATAGAATGATAGATAAATAGAAACTGACTGAGATTAATGCATATGAATAGATAGTAATAGCAGAAATGTGTTATGGGTCTACCATGGTTTCGATCTATACGATCTCCACGAGACCCTACCTTAGATTTTACATTGAAGTTGCTTACTTTAACTAAGATAAATGTAATAATACATAATAATATAACACATTGTTGTCATTCCTTCCGTCTATGAGAGACGATAGCGTAGTGTCCAAATTTTATTTTTTATTCTCTCTCTTTT
>CM042178.1:42366480-42383980 GCA_023376005.1 Doryteuthis pealeii
GGAACCTCACCATCAGATAGAGTTTAACGTCATTCCCAGGACATGTAGACCTACAGCCACCGCCTTCTAGCACCCATATGATAAAAAGGGTTGGGGCTTGCCATAAGGGCAATAGGGTTGGGAAAATCATATAGGTGCTAGGGCTTGACGTGACCAGCCGATTGATCGGGGGGGCTCTCCGACCGCCCGTCTAGCCCAAGATAGGGTCAAAGTGGAGTATTGCATGTCATGAACTGCTCATCCACCTGGGCTATATCCTTAAGCGTCACGGGTCGCCACCCACGGCCAACAGGTGGCCCCATTGGGGGAGTCTTACCCCTCTGCAGAGGTGCAGTCGGTGCATTCTAACGCCCCAGCCGACAGGGCGGTATATATATATATATATATATATGGTTGCCAGCCTTCCGTCTACGAGAGACGATGAAGTAGTATCAAAGTTTTCTTTGGTGTTTGTTTTTTGTTTTCTCTTTTTGTGTTTGTTTTTTAATTTTATTTTTTCGTTTTCTCTTTTATATATTGTTACGAAGTGTTTCAGCTTGAATTTCAATTAAAAAGAATAAAACCTTTTCTTGACTCAAAATTCAATTTGAGATGTCAGAATGAGTGTAAGTGTTGATAGAAAAAACTTGTAAGAATTGTTTTGAAATATATTTCCTTTGTTTAAAAAAAAGGATCTTGTTAAAAATCAACTACAAAGAATTGTTTTGATTTTCACTTCCTTTGTATAAAATCAATTTGTAACGAATTTTTTTTTGAAAATTATTTCCAGCCAAATAATCTTTCTTTTTTTTTTTTCTTTTTTTTTTCCTTTTTTTTTTTTTTTTTTTTTTTGTTCAGTGAAAAGTTCCAGAATTGAAAGGGCCATCTATCGAAACTCCTCCGAAAAGAAGCGTGGGTGAGGAGCCTTAGTTAGCCAAGCCCCTCTAATGTGGCTTGAGTGTGTAACCAATGAAGATCTGAGGCGCAGGAGGATGCCCCCTCCACAGGTGGATTGAACTTGTGATTGGTCAGCGAATCAAAAAGTCGTTGTTCCCGGAAGAATACTCTATAAATGTTCAACGTGAGAGAGGAAAATCAGAGAGACCCTACCAAACCAGACGAAAGACGGAAGAATTCTCTTCAAGCGCCTCTCCGGCAAAACCCGGTGCAACACTCCTTATTTAGGCTCGGCGGAAGATCGGAGAGCCCCCTCCTCCCCGATCGTTCGGCTGGTTATTTCAAGCCCTAGCACCTATACGATTGTCGCAACTCTATTTTCATTATGGCAAAACCCCAACCCTTTCTATCATATATGTGCTAGAAGGCGGTGGCTGAGGGTATGACGTTAAAATGCATCTAATGGTGAAGTTCCAATTCTGTAGCTCTGGGGAGTGTGGAGTACCCCTTTATCGTCATTACTCGTAGGTCCATTCTGACCCTGAGTTGTAGTACCTGTTAGGGTTCCGTCTATAGGTTAAATAGAAAAAATGAGTTACAAAAAATTTTCAAAAATCTTCAGTAACCATCAAGAATTAATTAAACAATATCTTCGGCATAAAATAACCCAACAAGGGTGGGCATGCCGTAAAATCCAACCAACTAACTAATTCATTTTCTTTTAATTTTTGTTCCTTCATTTATCGTTTTCCTGTATCTTGATCCTACCATTTATATATCAATACTCGTGTTCCTTATTTGTACGACTGTTATCATCTTTCAACACCCTCTGGTTAAAAAATGAGACCGTCCAAATCGTCCAAGATGAAATGCAAGCATGTAAATCCTGATGATCTGGTGTTACTTATCCGCAGAATTCTTATCTCTTATGGGTGTCGTCACCTCAGCTAAATAATGGACCATTCCGTTTTTATCAGAAAGAAAGAAAGATAAGAAAATGAATGCTAGATATAAAAATATAAGAAGAAAAAGAAAGAAAGTAGGGGGTGAGCGCACGGAAGCGACAACACTAATCTGTTTCAATCAAACATAATGAAAAGATGAAAGGAAGGAAAGAAAGAAAAAAAGTGTGAGAAAGAGTTAAATCAAGATTATTATATTTTTATTACATATTTAACTAAGCGAAGGAATAAATGTTGAATTCAGAATAATCGTTTTAAAGGTAGGTCAAAGATTTCCCTGCTGCTAGTACGTGATCTTCTCTGTGTAGACGATGCCGCTCTATTAGCACACAGCCTAGAAGACATCTAGACCATTATTGATAGATTGTCTGAGACATCAAAAGCATTTGGACTTACTATCAGTATAAAGAAACTATTTGGCAACAGCTCTCAAGTAAACCTACCAAACGTGGTAATAATCAAATTATCATACTATAGTATACCCACAGGTCATGCTAGTTCTTTTTAAAATTTCTCCTATCCTAATATTTCCTTCTTTTTGTTTCACCGTTTTTTTTTCTTTCTTTCTTTTTTTTCTTTCTTTCTGTTATATAGTAAGGTCACGTGAGTATTAGGAGGAGAGTCCGTCGTCTAAGTACTTCAAGTGAGTTCTGTACAGAGTAATATGTGTGTTCTTAAATAGTGACTAGAACCATCGCCACTGTTAAGGTACGGGGGAGATGGGTCATTCCATTATATCACTTTCTTTCTTTCTACTTCAGTCTTTCTTTTTTATTCCCCCCTCCCATTTTATGTATAGGTTAGAACACTGCAAAGGAAAGCGACGAATTTGAATAATTGGCGGGGATATGAGGCTTTCAAACACCCCCTGACACAAGCGCATATACATACTCTCGCACATATACACACACACTCGTGTATATACAAACACACAGTCTCTCACATAAGCACTTGTACACACACACACACACACACACACACAAACACTTGCACATAGACACACGCACATGCACGCTCTCACATCTTGCCGACGTCGAATGTATTAATACTATTTGTATTTGCCTATTTAGAACTTTGCCTTGTTTGGATTTAATACTGAACTGGATTGTGTATTCTCGGGACTTGATACCAATCGTTTGAGAGTTAACTGGAGCTAAATCTCTATTTACGAATTTATTTTCTATATTAGAGATTAATATGTCCCAGTCAGTCGGTAGAGCGTTCAGCTAGAAACCACAAGGTCCCTAGTTCGGTACCGGTCCTAGCTAACTCAGCGTATGAGTAGCACAGGGATTTGTGCGGTAAAGTAAGGAGCTGATGGTAGGTGAGGTGCTCCACCTCAGACGAAAAAAAAAAACAATCTGCTTAGTCTAGCGCTAGTGAAAAAGGGATAGACTCCCTCACTGATTGGTTGATACCGACTTTAGGCAACCCCGACGGAAAATGCAACAGTAATAATTTTATTTAATAGTTTGCATTTGTTTCTTTCCTTCCTATTTTCTTTTAATCATTTGTAGGTCTTTTCTTTCTGTCGATTTATCTAAGTATAAGATGAATGCCAAATCCTCCCTTATATTTATGAACTTTCCCAACATCATCAGCAGGCATTTCTGGTAAAAATTGGCCAATGAGAAACGATATAGAACGCATTTAAGATCATTGACATTTGTCCTGAAATCAACTGAAAATTGAATTTTCAGCGATCAAGACCTACAGGGTAGGATTTCAAGAAATACTACAGACTTTCTGCTGTGACACTCTGCATCTCTTCTGCATTCACTGCATTTCTGAACTCATATCACTGGCCATGATTCCATGTCGTCTGCTAGCTAACTTCTAGGACCTGTTCACGTTGCAACAAGCTCAAACACCTCGCAGGGGACCTTCCCGCCGAGGGGTGCACAACAAACAAGTATTACAAAAGAGAAAGAGAGAACAAACAACAACAAAGACGAAATCAGTCAGGTGAACATCAAAACGGTCAGAGATGAGGTATATAGTTCGCATTCATTCTCCTCTGTCTGTCGATTCATTCTCCTCTGTCTGTTTGTTCCCTTAAGGACTTCTTCTAAAGTTGACTTCTATGCTATTCACAAGTCTCTAAGAGAGATGTTACTTCTTCGCTGCCCAAGATCTAACTGGCTTGACTTTTAAATCTCCCAGAATCCCTCAGATCTCATCTCACTCTCATTCCCGGGATTCCTCACGAGATTTCTAAATCCTTTGTTCTAACATTGGACTCTACGCTGGTGGTCACGTATTTTTATGACTGATCCCTATCTCTTCCCACATTTGTCTGTTATTTGCGTTTATCACCTTTTTTATCTAGCCTAAATCCTTTTCTTATTTTTATGATTTCTTTAACTTATGTGAGAAGACCTGTTCTGTACTCTGCTCTTTCGATGTACTTGTCTAGATCCCAACGTTGTGAATTATGTACTGGCCGAATTTAAAGCACGAGTCGGAAAACAGGCTCACAAGGATTAAGAACAAAACAACAACAACAACAACAAGTGTAAACAAGACACATGGAAGAAGGGTGTGTTGATACTCGCTGGCTGCTACTGTCTACCCCTACCGGCGATCTTGACACTTCAACGGCCGAGTTGTAACTAACTTAGGGCTTGAGTTTAGTTGTATTTATGTCAAATTCCCTTTCCCCAAACCATCTTCTCCGGACCACACAAATGGCCAGGACTTAAATAAATCGCCGACTTCTAGTCGCCATTAACCCTTAAAATTAAAGTACTTAAATATTTTTCCAGACAATCCGTCTTCAATATGTTGATCATTAATTTTTTCAAAAGAGAATTTCTCCTAAAAAATCCTTTTTGCTTTTAATACCTGGGTGCCTAAGATATTATCACCAAGTGGTCCCATTTCATGGTGGCATACAGGTCTCTTTAAACTTTACGACCTAATCTTTGGATTCGTAAAAAGGTCAGCCACCCACCCCTTTTACTTATGCCGGACCTTAACCTACTCTCTTTCTTATTTATTTATTTATTCTGACCATGTTCGTCTTCAACCACAGTATCACACTTATCATTGACCCTACTTTACACATACAATATATGTAGACATACACACATGTATATATGCATGCACACACATTATCCACACTAGTTACTATTTACTACTGGTCTTGCTACTACATATTCAATCTGCACACATACACACACATATATGTGGTTTGACTTACTACTTATGTATTCAATATAACTAACTATGCATTTATATGCACACACACATGCTTTCACCCACTGTTGTGTTATACTGCTACAAATAATATCGACTAAAACTATACACTTTTCTACCTAGGATTTCAAGGACTGTGTTGTAGATGAGTTAACACCCCTATAGGATGGACTGGCTCATAGCCTATAATAGTCGACATAGCAGTGATAGAAACGGAAAATTATAATCAGTCAAAAGCACTGCGTTTAACTACACACATTTGACCCTCCTCATTCTTGTAAGTTTGTAATCTTGCGAATTGTTCTACTTCTTGGTTTTATGTAATAAGTATCTGTTAGCACCAGATACAAGTGCTGAATAAATACATCTCAATGATGGACTCTCCCGTCGATCGACGTATGAGTGTTCATACAATGAACATCCACACAGGGATTTGTTTATAGTGTTGAAGGCTTGTGTTGGACCATCCACACTTTTTGGCTCAGTCGATAGGAAAGAATTGGTGCATCAAGGGTTGCCACAAACCCAATCAACGACCGACCTCAGGAATTTTGAATTCAGAATTATCCCTCTCCTAGACTGGTTATCTACCCAAGGCTGAAGGGCCCAGTCCGCCCTACTATTTAAGCCATAACTGGAGGGAATTTTGAATTCAGAGTTATCCCTCTCCTAGACTGGTTGCCTACCCAAGGCTGAAGGGCCCAGTCTGCCCTACTATTTAACCCATAGCTGAAGGGAATTTTGAATTCAGAATTATCCCTCTCCTAGACTGGTTACCTACCTAAGGTTGAAGGGCCCAGTCTGCCCTACTATTTAACCCATAGCTGGAGGGAATTTTGAATTCAGAATTATCCCTCTCCTAGACTGGTTACCTACCCAAGGCTGAAGGGCCTAGTCTGCCATATATATATATATATCTATATCTATATATAATGGAGATAGAATGCATTTTTGTCTGAAGCCGAAACTCCGTCACGGCTGACGTCAGATATTCCGAACAATACTCTAGCGTTTATCAATGAGAACCTAATTTATAATCAATTTGTGTTATACTTAATATTAAAGGAACAAATTGCTTTATATACAAGTATTAAGATGTTTGATATTTGCTGGTTTGTAATATTTGCATAGCCAATTTTCAACGAATCTTTTAATAAATGCATGTTTAGTTCTAAACAGTTTCTAATTGATATTTTAATTTTATTTGTATTTATAATTATTTCATGTTAAAGTTTTGCGAGAAATTAATTAAAAATAAAGATACAGCCACTAATTTCAATCTTACGTTAAATTATTAGTTATGGTCTTTTGTCCGTGACTACTCCCGTTTTCGTGCGGTAAAAAAAATATATATTTTTAAAGTTTTAATAGAGTTAATTTTAATGAAAAAATTTATAGATAAATTTATTTTTAATTTTCGCGGCACCTTCACAAATATAACAAGTATTTTATTTCAAATTATTTTATTTCTATTAGAATTTTAAAAAAAATAAAAATTATAGATAAAATTTATTTTAATTTTCGCGGCACCTTCACACAATATAACAAGTATTTTATTTCAAATTTTATTATTCCTATTAGGAATTAAAAAAAATGTTACATTTATTTTTAATTCAAAATGTTTACGGTTATTCCAATTACTAATATTAAAATTAAAATAACAAACCAGTTCTGAGCGATGCTTTTCCCTAAATATGATGACCCTGATTTATTTAGAAATTAAGAAATATCTTTTAATTTTAATTTGTCATAAATTCCCTTACAGAAACAGACGACAAAAAAACAAACAAAAAAATGATTTACGTGTTTGTTTTTTTAACACTTAGCGCTTCTTTCTTAAACTAAAAATTAATCTTTATTTTTTATCATAATTGACGCAATACTTTTTAAAATTCATTATTCAACAATGTTTAACCGAAGTTCGCATGAAAAAATTATAGACAAAATTTATTTTTAATTTTCGCGGCACCTTCACAAATATAACAAGTATTTTTATTTCAAATTTTATTATTCCTATTAGGGAATTAAAAAAGATGTTTACTTTATTTTTAATTCAAAATTTGTTTACGGATTTCATATTACTAATGTTATTTTCATCATTTATTTTAAATTAATCTAGCGAGAAATTAATATTATTTTGTTCAATGTTTAAACAATGTTTAAACAATACACATTCATCAATAAGAGGATTACTATTCTGTATTAGATGATTGAAAATAGCATTTACTTCGAGTTTATATAAATTTTGTTTTTTTTTAAAAATTAAATAAATAAAATTATTCGTCGGACTTGAGCATCTGAAACCCTCCATCTAAAATTTTTTAAATCTTTTTTTATTTTCTTCAATGGATTATTATCGATTACACACCAATCTATCAGATTGTAAAAAGAAAAAATTCAAAAAAGTTATTTATTTTCGAGTTTTCAGGGTGCTCAGTTCCCCGTATAAGTTTATTGTAAATCGATCCCCATATCGGAACCGCTAAAAATTTTTTTTTTTTTTTTTTTTCCTTCAATGGATTGTTATCGATTACACACCAATCTATCAGATTGTAAAAAAAAAAAGCGCCTGATTCAAAAATAAAGAACTTTTTAGTTCTTTATTTTTTGAGTTTTCAGGGTGCTCATTTCCCCGTATAAGTTTATAGTAAATCGCTCCCCCTATATCGGAACGCTCTACCTTAACAGTTGGGCTGAATTTGCACAAAGGTGTCAAAATTAAGGTGACATTGAAAAAAACAGAACCCACAAATTTTGTAATAAAAACTGTTAATTGTAACTAGGGGGGTTAGGGTTAGGATTTGAGGTTAGGGTTGGTGTTGGGTTTAAGGTTAGTTTAATGGGAAAATAAATAAATAATTTGGGTTCTGTTTTTTCTGGGCCACCCTAACTTTGACATGTTTGCGCCAGTTTCCTTTCGAGCGGTTCTGATATGGGCAGCGATTTACTATAAATTATATGTCGGCATGAGCACCCTGAAAACTTAAAAAATAAGAACATTTAAGAATTTTTAAAAAAAACCTGATAGATTGGTGTGTAATCGATAATAATCCATTGAAGGAAAACAATAAAATAAATAAATGAATAAATTTTGTAGCGGTTCTGATATGGGGATCGATTTACGATAAACTTATACAGGAACTGAGCACCGCGAAAAATAAATAACTTTTTTGAAT
Organism: Doryteuthis pealeii; assembly: GCA_023376005.1. Classification (NCBI taxonomy): domain Eukaryota; kingdom Metazoa; phylum Mollusca; class Cephalopoda; order Myopsida; family Loliginidae; genus Doryteuthis; species Doryteuthis pealeii. The sequence continues at coordinate 42,374,693 of CM042178.1, forward strand.
TTTTTCTTTTACAATCTGATAGATTGGTGTGCAATGATAATAAATCCATTAAAAGAAAGAAAAAAATTAAAAACAAACATTTAGATTTGGGTTTCCAGATGCTCAGATCTGCCAATTATTCAATTTAATGCTTACTTTAATGGATATAAAATTTATTAAATCTCTAAGAAAATGAATTAAGAGTGTAACACATATATTATATTCATTAATTTATTGTACAAACATTTTACATAAACTAGCAAAAAATGCCATCTGGGCGTTATAAAAATTAATTTTTTGAAAGATATTGTCTGAGTTAAAATTTCCATATAAGAGGGTTTGTATTATCGGTAAAATCATCAAATTTATTAAAGGAGTAAAGAAAAATGAAACCATTTGAAATGGAAACTTACTTCTGTCCCCCTCAAATCAAAATGTTGCATGCATCTATTAATATTAATCAAATAATATTTTTATCAATGACAGTGTTTGATGTAAGCAGTGACATAGTTTTAGTTGATACTGAATCTATTATCAAAAGATTTTATTTATTAAAAAACTTTTTACAAAATTCATATTTTTTACATAAGTGTACCAAACAAAATTTAGTTGAAATAAATCTATAAATTAGATATTTTTATTTACTCCAATTAAAAAAAAATTAATATTAAATATTATTTAGCATTTAAAATTGATTTAAGTATCATTACTCTATTTTATTTTATGTAATATTATTTACACTAAAAACTAAATGTTTGTTGTTAAATGTAAAATAAATAAGGTGAATGTTTATTTTTTTTTATTTCAAAATTTTTAGAATAATCCAAACAATAAAAATCATTTTGTATAGTTGATTGTTTATTCATTGATGAACCAAATTAAATATTATTTCAGGAAAAACTTTGGTGTAGAAAGTTAACTTCCTAATTTCTATTTCAAATTGTTTATTTTTACTCCTTTAATGAATTTGATGATTTTAATTACTAAAATCATTAAATGTTGAATATCCTTTTAAATTTTTGGCATATTTTGGCATTGTTGTTTTTATTACTTCAATTCATTTATTAATTTTACTTGGATACTACCCTCTGACATTGAATTTTAAATCCCACTCGGCTCAGGCTATATTTTTCAAAATTTTATTTTTACACCGCCCGAAGGCGGTTTGTTTGCTAGTATATATATATATATATATATATATATATATATATATATATATTAAAGTAATCCACAGACACGTGTTTCGAGGTATCACCTCTCATCAGTGTGGTTATAACGTTAACAGCTATCTCTGGCCGGGTTCGAGACCCGAATGAATTTTCGTTCGCCAATCCTCTTACCCGTACGGCCATAGGCAGCTGTCAAATATAGGAGAATATTTAATCGCTACATTTCTAAGCGGAAATGAATTCACTAGAGTCCTCAAACTTATGTAAACAAAGCGAGGCTTAGCTGTGCGCCCAAATACGGTGAATTTTGCAATTAAATCCCTTCTAATTAAAGTGCTCGACCAAATTGGGAGCATATATATATATAATATATATATATATATATATATATATATATATACCCGGCTAAATAAATGAAACTCAAAGCAAACCAGAGTCTTCAGATATTTATTCCTCAAGTAACAATTACGCTAACAATATTAACATAATAATTACGTTAATGCTTCACACTTAAGCCCAAACCTAGTATAAGTATCTCCTAAAACGGATACAAATACTAACATTCACCTCAAATATATTTACGCACCAGAAGCATACGGAGACGCAAAATCCACATCATATATATATATATATATATATATATATATATATCTGTGTATCTTTTACCACCTCAACACTGCAACAGACGTTCTTCTACAAGGAGTATCTACTAAAACTATACTCTTTTCTACTTAAGATTTCAAGGAACTAAACATTGATTAACCAAATGAACCCAAACTCAATACAGACTTAGATTTACCAACAATGGAACTAAACGCTTAAAATGGTAACCCGAATTTTAACACCTCTATTTATCATTTTCGTATATTTTAATCACACTATTTCTTTTTCTTTTTTTTAATTTCTCCTATCTCAAATATTTCCTTTCTTTTATTCGCAAGTTTTTTTTCGCTTTTATTTCCTTTCTTACTAATTCAGTTTCTCTCTTTTTTTAATCATCCCTCTCCCCAATTCGATGTGTAGATTAGAATACCGCAAAGGAAAGCGACGAATTCGAATAATTGGAAGAGATATGAGGCTTTCAAACACCAAACTGACTCAGTTCTATTCATAGTACATGTTGTCAACAAAAAAAATAAATAAATCTTAACTTTATTGTTGTTTCTGGTGCAATTCGTTGCATAGATTAGAATGTTACCAACAAAATGTTAATTTTATGTCGTCTCGTGTACAATTTGATGTTTAGATTACAATGCAATCGAAGAAAGTGACGAATTCTAAGAATATGGGGCTTTTAAACACTCCTGACTTAGTAATTTTCATAGTATATAGTTTTTGAGTTTGAGTTTTGTTTAACGGCATATCAACCCCTGTGGGTCATTTAATGCCAAATATAGTTTTTACGGCAAGTATTATCATAATAATACCCCAGAACTTCAGAACGGGTTCCTCATTTGACATAGTCTCACACATTTGTTCACACTCACATACACACTACACACACACACACGCCCATACACTCACTAGGTACTACCCCGGGTCAGAGTGGAACTGGGATTAATAATTGATATGTCCCGGAAGGGATATATTAGTAGAAGTAGCAGAGTGGTGAAGCCACGGTAACAGTGTGGTAAAATTGAGCAGGTAAGTAGTATACTGGAGCGACATCGTAGTAGTAGTAGTAGTATTAGGCATAGTTGTAGACATTGTACTTCTACATTGCTCAGTATTTATGGCTGGCACTAGCCAATCATATTACTGTGAGAGGGAACCCAGGTGTATTCATATTCATTACATCCATAATAATACCCCAGAACTTCAGAACGGGTTCCTCATTTGACATAGTCTCACACATTTGTTCACATTCACATAGTAAGTTATGGACACACACACATACACACTCACACACACAACATACACGCATGTGTATATCTGAGCCGACAAATTCTAAGGTAATATTAGTACATACATTTCTCTAGGTACTACAGTCTGGTATATTGGCTAACTAGGTACTACACCAGGTCAGAGTGGAGATGGGGGTTATAGTAACGAAAGAGTGACTCTACACACCCTAGACGCCTCTTAGATAGTATTATCTGCGTTATTCGGACTATTGTCCTCATCTTCATTGTTATCTGTACAAGGTTTCTGCCGATGTGCCTCGGCCTTCTTCAGGTATTTTTGTCGGACTCGGGAACCTTCTCGGACTCGGGACCTTCTTTTTTCGAACTCCGGAACCTTCTTCCGTGATGTCCCGATTACGACAAAAGGTTCCCGAGTACTCCGAGAAGGTTTGAGTTCGAGCAGAAACCTAAGAAGACCGGCGGGCACATCGGCCGAAACGTTGTACAGATAACAATGAAGATGAGGACAATAGTCCGAATAACGCAGATAATACTAATCATCAAGCCTCATCTCAAACATTCAGAGAAATAGTTTTTACGGCATATCAACATTTTTCAGGTCATTCAATGCCAAATTAAGTCTTCTTGATTTTATTTCTTATAGTACCTACTGTTGCTTAAATGGTCACCCATCTAAGTATTGAACAGGCTTATCGTCGCTTAACTTCGGTGAGTATATATTTTCGACAAAAATCTAAATTTAGATTTTATTGTCGTTTCTTGTACAATTTGATATGTAGATTACAAAGCTGCCAAAGAAAGTGTCGGATTCGAAGAATTGCTGGAGATATGACGTTTCTCAAACACCACTGACGCAGTTCTATTCAAAGAACATATTGTCAAGAAAAAAATAAATCTTTATTGTTGTTTCTGGTACGATTCGATACATAGATTAGAATGCTACCAAAAAAATCTTCATTTTATTGTCGCTTATTGTACAATTTGATGTATAGATTACAATACTGCCGAAGAAAGTAAGTGAATTCAGTTCGTACATAAGTACGTTCACCTATTTACTAAATATCTATGGGGTTCACTTATTTATCTATCTATCTATCAACTCTCTCTCTCTCTCTCTCTCTCTCTCTCTCTCTCTCTATATATATATATATATATATATATATATATATATATTATAACATGCGATAGCGCTAACATAATATACTATATATACTGCACACAATGTAGAAATAGTGGATATGTGGGAGAAACATCAACACCCTTTAGACTAAGACTAAATAACCACAAATCCACTATAAATCTCAAATCCCCGCATATTAATAGCACTTCATTTTAACACCTTATCACACAACCTTACACACCTCAAATGCATCTTATTAGAACACGCATTTCCAACAACGCAATCTAGAAAACAATCAGAAACTAAATGGATTCTAAAATTACAAACGCACGTGAAGGGATTAAACGCAGATATCGGAATTCTCCGTTATTACAAATATTTCACAGACGCTGCCACTGTCGATAACAACAGAGACAAAGAAACCGTTAAACAGTAATAACATTTGACAAAGGGTATCTAACGAACCTGAAAATTTATGACAAAAAATAATTTAAAAATAAGTGAATCCAATATCGAGTTCATTCATTTATACATTTTTAATGCTTCATAATAACGCCCAATTTTAAAAAGAACATTTTTTAAATATATATATATATATATATATATATATATATATATTAAATTTTAAAAAGAACATTTTTAAATATATATAATATATATATATAATATATATATACATATAATATATATATATATATGGAAGTAAATATGGAAATAAATCCGACAATATTAAGAAATTTGAAAAACGAAGTGTTCCAAAAAAGTGTTCCAAAAATAAGATGAATTTATTTATCGACGCTTAAACGTTTCGGTTTATTTAAACCTTCATCAGGATAGATTATGGAGTGAAGAAATTGATGGATGTTTTGTAGATGACAGGAGTTTGAAAAATCTTTATAAAGTTTGTAACTGTATTTGTTCAGCGTTATATTTTTGAAAGATAAGCCGAACAAAAACAGTTACAAACTTTTTATGAAGATTTTTCAAACTCCTGTCTTCTACAAAACATCCATCAATTTCCATCTTCACCCCATAATCTATCCTGATGAAGGTTTAAATAAACCAAAACGTTTAAGCGTCGATAAATAAATTCATCTTACTTTTGGAACACTTCGTTTTTCAATTTTATATATATATATATATATATATCAGTCATCCACATACATGTGTTTCGAAGTTTACTTTTTGTCGGTGTGGCTTTACTTTTAGGGTGTGTGAATAAATTTTTCGTACAGGCAAATTTATATAAATTATTTATCAAGGATATCATGTATAGTAATCTACACTATAATGATGAATGGGAGACAGAAAAGAGGGATAGAGTGAGAAAAGTTGTTTTACTGATATAAAACTAGGGCCCTTTCGTCCGGTGCTTTTTGAAGTTTTACAACCGGAGAACGATGAAAAGTCACACAATTTTCTTTTTTTTTCGCCCCCCCCCGTCTTGTCTAACCTAATTTCATATAATTTCCCCCAATTTGATTTAATTTATTATTGTGACTTTTAATGGTCTGTCTGTCTGTCTGTCTGTCTGTCTGTCTCTCTCTCTCTCTCTCTCTCTCTCTCTCTCTCTCTCTCTCTCTCTCCTGGTGGAGTTTGTCTCTTTGTTGGAGTTTGTCTCTTTGTCTCTGTCACTGTCGATGCTAACCGTTGCACAACGGATGCATTCTACTTCACACACAAATGCTCTGTCCCTGTCCCTCTGTCTGTCTGTCTGTCTGTCTCTCTCTCTCTATCTATCTATCGATCTATCTATCTATCTCTGAGTGTGTATGTGTGAATCGGTCGAAACCCTACCATCCTCTCTATTTTCCCTTTATTCGACCTTTCTATTTCCTCCTCCTCTCTTTTTTTTCCTCTTCTCTACTTTCTCTCATCCTCTCACTTTCACCCCTTCAATTTTCTTGCAAAAATAACTCTTATCTCTTAAGAACCTTTTTTTTTTTAATTATCCTTGTTTTCTAATCAACAATCCTTTCATGTCATCACCTTTTATTTCACCATGTGTCCAATTGGACACATGGCCTAGTGGATAAGGTAGTTAGGTTAAGACAGTTCTAAGTGACAGTTATCTTTGGATTCCGGGTTCAATCCTGAGTAGAGGCAATAACATAGAAAAATAATTAACACAACTCCTACCCCAGATATGGTTAGCGGAATGAGAACAGGATACCCCCAAGGACTGAATAAAGGGTTAGGTTCGAAGTTCCGTGATGGCTCCCGAATACAACAAGAATACGACAAGAAGGTTCCCGAGTTCGAAAAGAAGGTTCCCGAGTCCGAGAAAGTTCCCGAGTCCGACAAGAAATACCTGAAGAAGGTCGGAGGGCATATCGGCCGAAACGTTGTACAAATAACAATAAAGATGGGGACAATAGTCCGAATAACGCAGATAATACTATTCCTATCTAATGCTATTGATTTGAAAACAGTATCAAGTAATACTAATAATTTGAACATAGATATATGGTATCAAGTATTCCTATCTAATATGGTATCAAGTATCCTATCTAATGCTATTAATTTGAAATAGATATATGTATCAAGTATTCTATCTAATACTAATAATTTGTATATGGTATCAAGTATTCCATCTAATGCTATTAATTTGAAAATAGATATATGTATCAAGTATTCCTATCTAATACTAATAATTTGAACATAGTTATATGGTATCAAGTATTCCTATCTAATACTAATAATTTGAACATAGTTATATGGTATCAAGTATTCCTATCTAATACTAATAATTTGAACATAGTTATATGGTATTTGAAAATAGATATATGTATCAAGTATTATCTAATACTAATAATTTGAACATAGTTATATGGTATCAAGTATTCCTATGCTAATGAAATAATATATGGTATCAAGTATTCCTATCTAATACTAATAATTTGAACATAGTTATATGGTATCAAGTATTCCTATCCTATATGGTATCAAGTATTCCTATCTACTAATCATTTGAAAATAGATATATGGTATCAAGTATTCCTATCTAATACTAATAATTTGAACATAGTTATATGGTATCAAGTATTCCTATCTAATGCTATTAATTTGAAAATAGATATATGGTATCAAGTATTCCTATTCTAATACTAATAATTTAACATAGTTATATGGTATCAAGTATTCCTATCTAATACTAATAATTTGAACATAGTTATATGGTATCAAGTATTCCTATCTAATACTAATAATTTGAACATAGTTATATGGTATCAAGTATTCCTATCTAATACTATAATTTGAACATAGTTATATGGTATCAAGTATTCCTATCTAATACTAATAATTTGAACATAGTTATATGGTATCAAGTATTCCTATCTAATACTAATAATTTGAACATAGTTATATGGTATCAAGTATTCCTATCTATACTAATAATTGAACATAGTTATATGGTATCAAGTATTCCTATCTAATACTATAATTTGAACATATTATATGGTATCAAGTACTATACTATAATTTGAACATAGTTATATGGTATCAAGTATTCCTATCTAATACTAATCATTTGAAAATAGATATATGGTATCAAGTATTCCTATCTAATACTAATAATTTGAACATAGTTATATGGTATCAAGTATTCTATCTAATGCTATTAATTTGAAAATAGATATATGGTATCAAGTATTCCTATCTAATACTAATAATTTGAACATAGTTATATGGTATCAAGTATTCCTATCTAATGCTATTAATTTGAAAATAGATATATGGTATCAAGTATTCCTATCTAATACTAATAATTGAAAATAGATATATGGTATCAAGTATTCCTATCTAATACTAATAATTTGAACATAGTTATATGTATCAAGTATTTCCTATCTAATGCTATTAATTGAAAATAGATATATGGTATCAAGTATTCTATCTAATCTATTAATTTGAACATAGTTATATGGTATCAAGTATTCCTATCTAATGCTATTAATTTGAACATAGTTATATGGTATCAAGTATTCCTATCTAATGCTATTAATTTGAAAATAGATATATGGTATCAAGTATTCCTATCTAATACTATTAATTTGAACATAGTTATATGGTATCAAGTATTCCTATCTAATGCTATTAATTTGAAAACAGATATGTCACGAAGTGTCTGTCAATATTTTCAAGACACTCGCTAGTCGCGTGGATCCTGAGTGACTAGGCAATTGACTCTCCAAGAAAAATAAATATTTCAGGGGAAAATACAGAATGTTTTCTTTCAACAAAATATTTAAAAAAATATTAGTCATTAAGACAATTTGTGAGTGATTAACAATTATTTTATTTTATAAAAAATAATTATTATTTACTTTGTTTGTTTTTTTTTAAACAGACGGGTGCAAACGCACAAAAGTACATGAACAGTTAAAAAAAAATACCATCTTTTTCGTTAAAATATAAGTTGCTCTTTTTTTATTATTTCTTTCCTCTCCTTATTTTTTTTTATCAAATATAAGTTCCTCTTTTCTCTTTTAAAATCCGTTTTCAAACAATTACTTCTTTCGTTTTCTTTCCTTTTTCAAATTAATTCAGTTTTTTTTTCTTCAAATATCTCTGATTTCTACAAACTTTTCCTTTTTTCCCAAACTCAATCACTTTTCGTTTTTTTTTCCTTATTATTATTAATCAGTTTTTCTCAACAAATCTTTTTCTCCGGTTTCAACCGTCACTTCCAAAAACCCGTTCTCAACTGTCTCATCTGTCTCTCTTCTCGTGTCCGTCCGTCTCTCTGAAATCTCCTGTCCCAAACTAAACTGCCGTCTCTAAACTAAAAAAAACCGTCTGTTTCTCTCAATTTTTTCGCGGTTATTTTTTTTAATCCAAACAAACCTAAGGGAATTAACCTTTTTTTTTTCAAAGGCAGCAACTCTTAACTTTGTCTTTATTTATTTAACCTTTTATATTTGTTCGTTTCTTTTCTAACAAATAGACAACCCCTACTTGCTATTATTAAATGATATTCTGAGAAATCTCAGGATATCATGACAGAATTATGGTATCAAGTATTCCTATCTAATACTAAAAATTTGAACATAGTATATGGTATCAAGTATTCCTATCTAATACTAATAATTTGAACACAGATATATGGTATCAAGTATTCCTATCTAATACTAAAAATTTGAACATAGTTATA
>CM042178.1:42388980-42402887 GCA_023376005.1 Doryteuthis pealeii
TTCAAAAAAGAAAAGAAAATCACTGGTGACAAAAATCAGCGTTGTAAACTTGACCCGTATACGATAACTTCACTTTCTTCCCGCTTAATTGATAATTACCACGTTGAGTTGGTTAGATTTTACGGCATGTCAACGCTTATGACAAACCTTCCTTTCTATCTATAGCAGATGTGACACAGGTCAATTTCTTAAGCGAGTCAACAAGTTTGAATTCAGAAGTTCTTCTCCTAGACTGGTGCCAACCAAGGTTAAAGAGCCCAAAGTCTGCCCTACTATTTATCCATACTGAAGGGAGAATAGGATTCATAATTTCCCAAGGGTATTGCGCAAAGTAAATGCAATTATCACATCCCAGGATTTAAACTCGGGGCGACGAGTCCATTTCCCATGACTTAACCATCGACCCACGCGCTTCCTTCTAATGCGATAGTGCAGAAGCAGTGACTGAGGGTCTTCTAAAATTGGTGAAGGTTTTACGGCCCATATCTACCCTTATGCACACCTCCAATCTTTCAACCGTTATATATTTTTACCAAACCCCTGCCACGCAAGCAGATACGGAACAAGTCAATTTCTTAAGAATGTTTGAATTCAGATTTTTCATTCTCCCTAGATACGTTACCAAGCCATGTTTTAAAGAGCCAGTCGTCTTGCTATTTACGATAGCTGGAGGTTGAATTGAATTTCTACCATTCCCAAGAGTATAGGCGTATGTGAAATCAAACAGCTTCGGTCTGGAATTAGACTCGTCGACCTGAGTTCAATTCCTAAGTCAATTTCGAGTCTAACCATTAGACACGCGCCTCCATAATTACAGAGATAGAAGCGGCGGATTGAGGGTCTTTCTAATGGTGAAGTTCCAATTCTGTGGGCTTTGGGCGATTGTCATTACAGTGACCCGAGTCGGAGTACATGTTGGTCCCCATCTAGGGATTAAATAGAAAAAAACCCATTACGCCCCACTTCTCTCCTCTCCTCCTCACATTTCACGCTTTTATCATATATACGAATTTATCATTCGATAAAAAAAAATCGCTGTTCTTTGGTACAGAAAAATCAGCGCTGTTACTCTTTCAACTGTAAACTCGTTCCCGCTATACTGAAGACTCAGTTCTTCCGAGTAATTTGATTATTTAATGACAGAAACTCCGGGGAGCGAGGGGGAGAAACCTCTTACAAGGTATCATTTACTTAGCTTTGTTTGACTCAGAAGAGACATATTGGACACCCAGTGAGAATCAAACTCATTTAGTAATAAGTCTTGCTAGAACAACTTTCTAGGTTTTTGAGTGCCTTCTAAGACACTCAAAAACCTAATTTGTTTGTTGTTTTGTTTTACGGATTGTCAACTGCTTTCGGGTCATTTAATTCCAACAAATAATTACTAGTACATTATTGGCATTAGATATGAAACTGCACATTATAATCGTGCAAACAGATGATTATTTATTAAAAGTAAATTGCCACTTAAACCAATACTGGTTCAAATTAATAGCAATTAGATAGGAATACTTGATACCATAAACTATGTTCAAATTTTAGTATTAGATAGGAATACTTGATACCAATATCTGTGTTCAAATTTTAGTATTAGATAGGAATACTTATACCATATATCTATTTTCAAATTAATAGCATAGATAGGAAACTTGAATACCATATAACTATGTTCAAATTTTAGTATAGATAGGAATACTTGATACCATATATCTGTGTTCAATTATTAGTATTAGATGGAATACTTTGATACCAATATAACTATGTTCAAATTTTTAGTAGTAGATAGGGAATACCTTGATACCATAATTCGTCATGATTATCCTGATATTTCTCAGAATTATCATTAATAATACAAGCTAGGGTTTTGTCATTTGTTAGAAAAGAAACGAACAAATATAAAAGGGTTATAATAAATAAAGACAAAGTAAAGATGTTGCTGCTTTTGAAAAAAAAAAGGTTAATTCCCTTAGGTTTGTTGGATTAAAAAAATAACCGCGAAAAAAATTGAAGAAACAGACGGTTTTTTTAGTTAGAGACGGCAGGTTTAGTTTAGGGACAGGAGATTTCAGAGAGACGAACGACACGAGAAGAGAGACAGATGAGACGTTTGAGAACGGGTTTTGAAGTGGACGTTGAACCGTGAGAAAAAGATTTGTTTGAGAAAAACTGAATTAATAATAATAAGGAAAAAAAACGGAAAGTGATTGAGTTTGGGAAAAAGGAAAAGTTGTAGAAATCAAGAAGATATTTGAAGGAAAAAAACTGAAATTAATTTGAAAAAGGAAAGAAAACGAAAGAAGTAATGTTTGAAAACGGATTTAAAGAGAAAGAGAACTTAGTATTTGATTAAAAAAAAATAAGGAGAGGAAAGAAATAATAAAAAAAGAGCAACTTAATTTTAACGAAAAAGCATGGTATTTTTTTTAACTGTTCATGTACTTTTGTGCGTTTGCCACCGTCTGTTTAAAAAAAAACAGAACAAAGTAAAATAATAATTGATTTTTATAAAATAAAAATAATTGTAATCAACTCACAAATGTCTTTAATGACTAATATTTTTTTAAATATTTGTTGAAAGGAAACATTCTGTATTTCCCCTGAAATATTATTTTCTTGGAGAGCCAATGCCTAGTCACTCATGATCCACGCGACTAGCGAGTGTCTAAAAATTGACAGACACTTCGTGACATATTGTTTCAAATTATAGCATTAGATAGGAATATGATACCATATAACTATGTTCAATTAATAGTGATTAGATAGGAATACTTGATACCATATATCTATTTCAAATTAATAGCATTAGATAGGAATACTTGATAACCATATAACTAGTGTTCAAATTAATAGCATTAGATAGGAATACTTGAACATAAACTATGTTCAAAATTAATAGTATAAGATAGGAATATTTGATACCATATATCTATTTCAAATTAATAGCATAGATAGGAATACTTGATACCAAAACATGTTCAAATTATTAGTATTAGATAGGAATACTTGATACCATATATCTATTTTCAAAATTATTAGATATAGATAGGAAACTTGATACCATATATCTATTTTCAAATTAATAAGCATTAATAGGAAACTTGATACCATATACTATGTTCAATTATTAGTATTAGAAGGAATCTTGAACCATATATCTATTTTCAAATTAATAGCATTAGATGGGAATACTTGATACCATATAACTATGTTCAAAATTATTAGATTAGATAGAAAAAAAATAATACTTGATACCATATATCTATTTTCAAAATGATTAGTATTAGATAGAATACTTGATACCATATAACTATGTTCAAATTATTAGTATTAGATAGGAATACTTATACCATATAACTATGTTCAAATTATTAGTATTAGATAGGAATACTTGTACCACTATAACTATGTTCAAATTATTAGTATTAAAGGAATACTTGATACCATATAACTATTTCAAATTATTAGTTATAGATGAATACTTGATACCATATAACTATGTTCAAATATTAGTATTATAGAATACTTGATACCAATAAACTATGTTCAAATTTTAGTATAAAGATAGGATACTGATACATATAACTATGTTCAAATTATTTAGTATAGATAGGAATACTGATATCCATATAAAACTATGTTCAAATTATTAGTATTAGATAGGAATTACTTGATTACCATAATAACTATGTTCAAATTATTAGTATTAGATAGAATACTTGATACCATATATCTATTTCAATAATAAGCATTAGATGGGAAATACTTGATTACATATAACTATGGTGTCAAATATTAGTATTAGATAGGAATACTTGATACCTATATCTATTTTCAAATAATTAGTATAGATAGGAATACTGATACCATATAACAGTGTTCAAATTATTAGTATTAGATAGGAATACGTTGATACCATAAACTATGTTCAAATATTAGTATTAGATAGGAATATTGATACCATATATCTATTTTCAAATTAATAGCATTAGATAGGAATACTTGATACCATATAACTAGTGTTCCAAATTATAGTATTAGATAGGAGATACTTGAACCATATATCTATTTCAAATGATTAGTATTAGATAGGAATACTTTATACCATAATAACTAGTTCAATTATTAGTATTAGATAGGAATACTTGAACCATATAAACTAGTTCAAATTATTAGATTAGATAGGAATACTTGATCCATATAAACTATGTTCAAAATTATTAGTATTAGATAGGAATACTTATACCATATATCATTTCAAATTATTGAGCATTAGATAGGAATACTTGATACCATATAACTATGTTCAAATATTAGGTATTAGATAGGAATACTTGATCCATATATCTATTTTCAAATTAATAGCATTAGATAGGAATACTTATACCATATAACTATGTTCAATTATTTAGTATAGATAGGAATACTTGATCACCATATATCTATTTTCAAATTATTAGTATTAGATAGGAATACTTGATACCATATATCTATTTTCAAATTATTAGTATTAGATAGGAATACTGATACTGTTATTTCAAATAATAGCCATTAGATAGGAATAGTAGTATCTGCGTTATCGGATATTGTTCCCCATCTTTATTTTATTTGCTACAACGTTCGGCCGATATGCCCTCCGACCTTCTTTCAGTATCTTTGTCGGACTCGGAACTTTCTCGGACTCGGAACTTCTTTTCGACTGGAACCTTCTTGTCGTAATCTTGTTGTATTCGGGAGCCATCACGCGAACTTCGAACCAACCACTCTTAATTCAGTCCTTGGGGGTATCCTGTTCTCATTCGCTAACCATATCTGGTAGGAGTTGTGTTAATTATTTTCTATGTTATTGCCTCTACTCAGGATTGAACCCGGAATCCAAAGATAACTGTCACTTAGAACTGTCTTAACTAACTACCTTATCCACTAGGCCATGTGTCCAATTGACACATGGTGAAATAAAAGTGATGACATGAAGGATGTTGATTAGAAAACAAGGATAATTAAAAAAAAAGAAGTTCTTAAGAGATAAGAGTTATTTTTGCAAGAAAATTGAAGGTGAAATGAAGGATGAGAGAAAGTAAGAAGAGAAAAAAAAGAGAGGAGCGAAAATAGAAAAAGGTCGAAATAAAAGGAAAATAGGAGGATGGTAGGTTTCGACATTTCAAATACAGCACTCAGAGATAGATAGATAGATCGATAGATAGATAGGGAGAGAGAGACAGCAGGACAGACAGACAGAGGGACAGGGACAGAGCATTGTGTGACAGTAGAATGCATCCGTTGTGCAACGGTTAGCATCGACAGTGACAGAGACAAAGAGACAAACTCCAACAAAAACAAACTCCACCAGGAGAGAAGAGAGAGAAGATGAGAGAGAGAGAAGAGAGACGAGAGAAGCAGACAGACAGACAGACAGACAGACAGACAGACCATTAAAAGTCACAATAATAAATTAAAATCAAATTGGGGAAATTATATGAAATTAGGTAGACAAGACGGGGGGGGGCGAAAAAAAAAGAAAATTGTGTGATTTTCATCGTTCTCCGTTGTAAAAACTTCAAAAAAGCACCGACAAAGCCCTAGTTTTATATCAGAAAACAACTTTTCTCACTCTATCCCTCTTTTCTGTCTCCCCATTCACATTATAGTGTAGATTACTATACATGATATCCTTGATAAATAATTTATATAAATTTGCCTGTACGAAAAATTTATTCACACACCCTAAAAGTAAAGCCACACCGACAAAAAGTAAACTTCGAAACACATGTATGTGATGACTGAATATTATATATATATATATATAAAATGAAAAACGAATGTTCCAAAAGTAAGATGAATTTATTTATCGACGCTTAAACGTTTTGGTTTATTTAAACCTTCATCAGGATAGATTATGGGGGGGTGAAGATGGAAATTGATGGATGTTTGTAGAAGACAGGAGTTTGAAAAATCTTCATAAAAAGTTGTAACTGTTTTTGGTTCGGCTTATCTTCAAAAATATAACGCTGAACAAATACAGTACAAACTTTATAAAATTTTTCAAACTCCTGTCATCTACAAAACATCCATCAATTTCTTCACTCCATAATCTATCCTGATAGTTTAAATAAACCGAAACGTTTAAGCGTCGATAAATAAATTCATCTTATTTTTGGAACACTTTTTGGAACACTTCGTTTTCAAATTTCTTAATATTGTCGGATTTATTTCCATATTTACTTCCAATATATATATATATATATGTATATATATATATAATATATATATATATATATATTTAAAAAATGTTCTTTTTAAAATTTATATATATATATATATATATATACTCATATTTATATATTATTACTAGAAATATACTGTATCATTTTATAGGTATAGTTCTTGCTGGTCGTATTGATGAAATCTTCAAGATTTAATCATGATTATGAAACTCGAAATTAATGGATTATCACTATAGTTTAGAGAAGTATCTTGCTTGTCAGTAAATTGATCAGCCGTCGGGTAGTCGAGGTATATACCCTTGTCAATCTATTACTCGTTTAACGGTTCTCATTGTGCTCTTAGTCGTATCGATCAGTGCAGCTGTCTGCGAGAAGATTATTGTAAATAATCCGGAGAATTCCGATCTATCTCGCGGTTTCATATTTCCCTTTCCATCTTGATGAGCGCGTATCGTTCTGATCTCGTAATTATTAGACCACTCCATTTAGTTCGAATTGTTTGTTCTAAGTTTACTGACTTCTGTGAAATGCAGTTCTGTTACACTGATTAGATGCATCTTGAGGAGTTAGTGTCTTTCTTGGTATGTAGTTTTTTAGTGTTTATGTATTCTTATCAATGTGGGATCTATGATTTATACTTTTTCGGTACTTGTATCGATTACTCTCATTGGTTATGATCTTTATTCTTAGTTTGGTTTGTAAGTTGTTTACTTTGATCTTAGTGATTACGAAGACTCCTACGTCATCAATCATATAAGAATTTATTGATGATCAGCGGTGTAAAATATGATCAAAGTGAGGCCTTTTATTATATAGAGGTCATATGAGTATGTTTATATCTATGTAGCGATTCTTGGTTAATATTCTGAGTCTATACAGGGTTTCATATGTATCTCCTTACTATATCCACTATTTCTGGACATTTGTAATACATGTGTGCGATAGTATATCATGATATACGAATTATTGTTTATGATCTATTATGTTGAGCGCTTGTTTATTGTCTGTTGATTGTCTTCAAGTAAGGTCTAGTTTCATGTCGTCTATCTTGATATAGGTGGTCATCGAGTCTGATCTATTATTTGCTATGTGTATGGATTTACTCATATTACGAGATACATACTATAAGTTTCTAGTTAGTTTTACTTGGTATCAAGAGAAGGACGAGAGATCATTCAGTATGAATTCGGATGATATTGGAAGAGAGAGAGAATAGAGAGAAGATTGCAGTAGAGTTACACTAGTTCATTATAGATATTATGTGAACCCCCATTCTACGATAGTTTTATCTACAATAGGGTTGACGTTGCGTTATACCCGTCTTGATATGCTACGAAGTCTATACTTCATGGCTTATTATCATCGTGGTCATTATTTTTTCTAGTATTTATATAATTCTGGATAATCATATCTAAATGCTTTACATATATCGACAAGACAAGATAGAAGATTTGTATTGGTAGTCATTGCTGTATTTAAATCCTACGACGAATTAGCCTAAAACAACAATAAAGATCTATTATTTTTCTTGACAATATAGTCTCTTTCGAATATAATACTGCGATCATTGTGTTATATGGAGAACATCATGTATTCCATCCTCCAGCTCTAATTCTTCGTAATCTGACACTCTTTGGCAGCTATAGTAACGTCCTATCAGATGGATATATGATGATGCAAGGTAGAGAGCAATAATGAAGTGCGAATTATGTATTTGTGCGAACAACTTTCTTAACTACTACACTCGAGTTATCAGACGAGTAATCGGCGCTGTCGATATCTTTAGGTCATGGGTAGTCTATCATCTACGCGATAGATGAGACGTATGTATGTCAAGTCTGGTTGAGTTCTAAGGGTCTATCTGTATAGATGTAATAGTAAGAGATCTAATAGAGATAGAATTACACTTAATGCATGCCATTTATGTATCGCTATGAAAACATTTTAGTATGCCGAGTAAAAATCGTATTTCTACTGAGATTGGTTGAGTATTGAATGGCTTGAGATGTATGGTAGGATTCGTTATTCGGTGTGTATGGCTTCATTGCTTCATTCTATATCTGTCACAAACGTTTTTCGGCCGATTGTGCCCTCGGCCTTCTTTTATGTCATTTTCGTGTCGATACTGCAGCGAACCTCTCGACACGTGGGATTATATTTCTTCTTTCTGACTCTGTGGTGAACCGTTTGTTTGCGTAGATCGAGAACCTTTGTCGTAGATCGGGAAGCCATCACGGAAAGAATGGTTTCGGGTCGAAAAGAAGGTCCCCGAAGTCCGAAAAAGAATGTTCCCGAGTCCTGAGAATAATGCTAATCAACTCAATTTGTCTTTTCCTTTATATATATTTTTCCGAAGTCCGACATGAAATACCGGTAGAAGGCTGGAGTAGTCACATACTGGCCCGAAACCTTGTACAGATAACAATGAAGATGAGGACAATAGTCCGAATAACGCAGATTAATACTATTCTAAGAGGCGCTAGGTGTGTGTTTAGCTAGTACTCTTTCCGTTTACTAACCTACCCCCAGTTCTCCACTGCTCGACCTGGGTGTAGTACCTAGTATAGCCAATATACCAGACTGTATACCTAGAGAAATGTATGTTACTAATATACCTTAGAATTTGTCGGCTCAGATAACACTGCGTATGTGGATATTGTGGTGTGAGGATGAGTTATGTGTGATTGTCCTAAACTTACTTATGTTCGAGTGTGACAAAATGGTGAGCACTATTTCAATAATGAGGAACCCGTTTGAGTTCGTGGTTATATTATCGGATGTATGATGAATATGTATACACCTGGGTTCCTCTCACAGTAATATGATTGGCTGTGCCAAGCCATAAATACTGAGCAATCTGTGTAGAAGTACAGAATGTCTACAACTTTATGGCTCCTTAATAGCTGACTACTACTATCATACCGATGTCCACCAGATATGACTACTTACGCTCAATTTATACTCACTACTGTCTACCGTGCTTCACCACTGTTCTGTCTACTGCTACTATATATCGCCTCCGGAACAATCAATTATTAATCCCAGTTCCACTGTGACCCGCGGTAATACAGCTGAGTGTATGGGCGCATGTGTGTGAGGTGTATGTGTGTGTCCATAACTACTATTGAGTGTCGAACGCAAATTGTGTGAGACGTATGTCCAAATGAGGAACCCGTTCTGAGTTCTGATTAATATTATTATGATCAAAACTTGCCGTAAAAACTATATTGGCATCTAAAATGACCCACAGGTGGTTGATTATGCCGTTAAACAAAAACGTCACAAACTCAAAAACTCATATGACTATGAAAGATACTAAGTCAGGAGTGTTACAAGGTCCTCATATTCTAAGAAGTCGTCAAAATTTCTTTCGATTGCATGAATCTAAACATCAATTGTACACGAGACGGCAATAAAAGGAAAATACTTGTTGGATAAACATTCTAATCTATGAACGAATTGCACCCAGAAACAACAATAAAGTTAAGTATTTATTCTATTTTTTTTTTTGTATGAAACATGTACTATGAATAGAACTGAGTCAGTTTGAGTAGGTTGAAGCCGCCCATATCTCTTCCAATTATTCGAATTCGTCGCTTTCCTTGCCGGTATTCTAAAGTCTACACATCGATATTGGGGAGCTGGGATGATTAAAAAAGAGAGAGACTGAATTAGTAAGAAGCGAAAAATGAAAGCGAAAAAAAAAAAGAAAGGAAATATGAGATAGGAGAAATTAAAAAAAGAAAAAGAAATAGTAGTTGATCAAAATATACGGAAAATGATAAATAGAGGTGTTAAAATTCGGATTACTTTAAGCTTTTATGTTTTCTCGTTGTTGTAATCTAAACAGTCTGTATTGAGCTTTGGTTCATTTGGTTACATCAATGTTTAGTCCTTGAAATCTTAAGTTAGAAAGAGTATATTTTAGTAGATACTCCTTGTAAAGAAAAGTCTGTTTGCGTCTGTTGTATCGTTGACAGTGTCATAAAAGACACACACTACACACACACACACACACATAATATATATCATATAATATATATATTATGCTTCCAATTAGTCGGCACTTTAATTAGAAGGATTAATTGCAAAAATATGCACCGTATTTGGCGCACAGCTAAGCCTCGCTTCTGTCCTTACATTAAGTGTGAGGCCTCTATGAACTTCATTTCCACTTAGAAATGTTGCGATTAAATATTCTCCTATTTGACAGCTGCCTATGGCCAGTACGGGTAAGAGGATGGCGAACGAAAAGTTCATTCGGTTCGAACCCGGCACAGAGGTAGCTGTTAAAAAACGGTATAACACCACACTGATGAGAGGGGATACCTCGAAACACGTGTCTGTGGATTACTTTATAGTAATATATATATATAATAATATATATATATATATATAATAAAGTAACCACAGACACGTGTTTCGAGGTATCACCTCCATCAGTGTGGTTATACCGTTTAACAGATATATATATATATATATACATATATATATATAATATATAATATATGGCAGGCGCGGGCTATGTTAGAGTCGTGGAAAATGCGACTCGTCAATTCGGAGTATCCAATTCCTAGACGAAAGCTCGTTGGCATTTCACATAGCGCTAATTACCCTTGGAAAAGTATTAATCCATATATTCTCCATCCAGCTATGGGTAAAATATAGGGCAGACGGGCCCTTCGCCTTAGTAGGTAAACCAGTCTAGGGGAGGATATTCTGAATTTCAAAATTCCCTCCAGCTATGAGTAAAATAGTAGGCAGACTGGCCCGTCAAACCTTAGTAGTAATTCAGTCGTAGAGCAGAGGGGTAATTCTGAATTCAAAATTCCCTCCAGCTCTAATTTCGAAAATTCCTAGTCGGTCGTTGGTTGCGGCTTGTGGCAACCCTTGATGCAACAATTCTTTCCTATCGACTGAGCCAAAAGTGTGGATGTTCCAACACAAGCCTTCACCACTATAAACAACACTGTGTGATGTTATTGTATGAAACCATTACGTCGATCGACGGGAAGAGTCCATCATTGAGATGTATATTTTATTCAGCACTTGTATCTGGTGCTAAGCAGATACTTAATACAAAAACCAAAGAAGTAGAACAATTCGCAAGATTACAAACTCACAAGAATGAGGAGGGTCAAATATGTGTAGTTAAACGCAGTGCTTTTGACTGATTATAATTTTTCGTTTCTATCACTGACTATGCGAACTATTATTAGGCGTGAGCCAGTTCCATCGTAAGGGTGTTAACTCCTCTTACAACACAGTCCTTGAAAATCCTAGGTAGAAAAAGTGTTATAGTTTTTAGTAGATATTATTTTAGCAGTAAACACAAAGTGGGTGCCAAGCATGTGGTTGCATATAAATGCATAGTTAGTCTATATGAATACAGTAAGTAGTAAGTCAAACCACATATATGTGTGTGTATGTGTGTAGATTGAAATTAGTACAAACAGAGTAAATAGAACTAGTGTGAGAAATATGTGTGCATGCAGTTATACATGGTGTATGTCTAACATATATTGTATGTGTAATAGTTAGGTTCAATGAAATTGGATACTGTGGTTGAAGTCACGAACATTGCCGTCAGAATAAATAAATAAATAGAAAGAGAATAGGTTTAAAGCCAGGCCATAAGTAAAAAGGGTGGGTGGCTGACCTTTTTACGATCAAAGTTAGGTTCGTAAAGTTTAAAGAGACCTGATCCACCATGAAATGGGACCACTTGGTATAAATCTTAGGCACCCAGGTATTAAAACAAAAAAGGATTTAGGAGAAATTCTCTTTGAAAAAATTAATGACTAACATATTGAAGACGATTGTCTGGAAAAATATTTTAAAATACTTTAATTTTAAGGTTAATGGCGACTAGAAAGTCGGCGATTTATTTAAGCCTGCCATTTTGTGGTCCGGAGAAGATGGTTGGGAAAGGGAATTTGACATAAATTAAACTAAACTCAAGCCCTAAGTTATACAACTGGCCGTTGAAGGTCAAGATCCCGGTAGGGGTAGACATAGCAGGCCAGCGAGTATCAACACACCCTTTCTTCCATGTGTCTTGTTTACACTTGTTGTTGTTGTTTGTTTTTGTTCTTAATCCTTGTGAGCCGGGTTTCCGACTCGTGGCCTTTAATTCGGCCAGTACATAATTCACAACGTTGGGATCTAGACAAGTACATCGAAAAGCAGATACAGAACAGTTCTTCCCACATAGCTTAAAGAAATCATAAAAATAAGAAAAGGATTTAGGCTAGATAAAAAAACCGGTGATAAACGCACCCAAAACCAGACGAAATGTGGAAGAGATAGGGCATCAGTTCATAAAAATACGTGACCACCAGCGTAGAGTCAATTTAGAAACAAAGGATTAAAAATCGTGAGGGAATCCCGGGGAATGAGAGTGAGATGAGATCTGAGATTCTGGAGATTTTGAAAGTAAAGTCAGTTACTCTATGCAGCGAAGAAGTAAATCTCTCTTAGAGAAATGTGAAATAGTATAGAAGTCAACTTTAGAAGAATCTTAAGGAACAAAACAGACAGAGGAGAATGACATGCGAACTATATACCATCTCGGACCGTTTTATGTTCACCTGACTGATTTCGTCTTGTTGTTGTGTTCTCTCTTTCTCTTTTGTAATACTTGTTTTGTTGCACCCCTCACGGGACAGGTCCCCTTGTGAGGTGTTGAGCTTGTTGCAATCTATATCTATCTATATATATGCTAGCAGAAGCGACACTGAATCATGGCCATATATGATTCAGAATGCATGAATGCAAAGAGATGCAGAGTGTCACAGCAGAAGAGTCTGTAGTATTCTGAAATCCACCCTGTAGGTCTTGATCGCTAAAATTCAATTTTTCAGTTGATTTCATGACAAATGTCAATGAATCTTAAAAATGCGTTCTATATCGTTCTCATGGCCATTTAATCAGAAATGCCTGCTATGATGTTGGGAAAGTTCATAAATAAAGGAGATTGCATTCATCTTAGTACTTAAGAAAATCGACAGAAAGAAAAGACCTACAAATGATTAAAGAAAATAGGAAGAAAAAACAAATGCAACTATTAAATAAATTATTACTGTTCGCATTTCCGTCGGTTGCCTAAATCGGATCAACCAATCAGGAGGGAGTCTATCCCTTTTTCACTAGCGCTAGACTAAGCATATTGTTTTTTTTTCGTACTGAGGTTGGAGCAACCTCACCTACCATCAGCTCCTACTTTACCGCACAAATCCCTGTGCTACTCATACGCTGAAGTTAGCTAGACCCGGTACAACTAGGACCTTGGTTCTAGCTGAAAACGCGTTACCGACTGACTGAATATTAATTCTAAGTAGAAAATAAATTCGTAATAAATTACTCCACGTTAACTTCAAACGATTGTTACAGTCCCGAGAATCACAGATCCAGTCAGTAGTACTTAATTCAAACAAGGTCCTATAACATATATGCATAATACAAATAGATTTATACATTCAACATCGGCAAGATTGAGCAGCTTAACATGTGCGTGTGGTCTAGCTGCCAAGTGTTCCTTGGGTGTTGTGTGTGTGTGGTTGTGTACAAGTGCATATCTATATATATCTACGAGTGTGTGTTAATTATGTGTGAGATATGTATATTGCCTTGGTCAGGTGAAGTCATATTCCCGCCAATTATTCAATCGGTCCTTATCTCTATCTC
>CM042178.1:42402987-42415487 GCA_023376005.1 Doryteuthis pealeii
TTATTTAGGCATGGCTAGGCGCGGTGCGAGAGGGGGGGAGAGAGGAGGATAAGGCATCGATTTATTGGCAGCAAACCGTTCAAAGATAGGTTGGTTGGGTTGGATTTTCAGGGCATGTCCAACCTTTGGGTTATTTTAATGACGAGGGCATCATTATTAGGAACTCATTTTAATACCCTTGTATTTACAGTGAGATCAGGATTTGTTGGTTGGTTGGTTGGTTGTGTTTTACGGCATGTCAACTCTTGTTGGGTCATTTTATGCCGAATATGATTTTTTAAATTCATTCTTGATTGGTATTCAATTTTTTTTTAAATCAATTTTTTTAAACATATTTTTAAATATTTTTTTTCTATTTAACACAGTGGTTCTCAGCCGGGGTTCATATGGACCCCCGGAGACCATATAAGATTTTTGGGACCCAGGCAAGTAAACTGTATTTAGCTATAAAAATACAAAGAGATTTTTAAATAACGAATGGCTATGGGGGGTCCACCAGAGTAAAATAGGATTAAAAGGGGGTCAATAGGTAAAAAAGGTTGATAACCATTAATTTAACCAACAGATGGGAGTATAACAGGTATTACCATAACTGGTAAGTGGTAGTGACTGTTAGGGTCTCATCTATGGGTTAAATAAAAAAAATGAGTTTTAAAAATGGGTTTAAAAAATTGAGTTTAGAAATGTTGTGTACTATCAAGAATGAATAAAAAAACGTCTTCGGCATAAAATAACCCAACAAGAGTTGGTATGCCATAAAACCCAACCACCCAATCAACCAACAGGTTTGAGTGAACCTGGAAGTAAGAGTGATGAAGAGCATCTTCACACCCCAATAAAGCATAGGCTTTATTATTTTTTTCGTTTTTTTTTTCGTTTTTATATTTATTTTATTCATCCTTACTGGGTATTCATTTTTTTTAAACTCAATTTTTTGTAGAATAATCACACTAAGTTCCAATTACCATAGAATTGCTAAGACAAGGCAACAATTAGTCGTAACTGAATACGAATCTAATCTTATCGCAATACTACTGCAAGATGACAGGTTATTTATGAAGCCACATAACATCATAGAAACCAAGCAGCCAATCAGGACTCAAGGAATGGAATCAACCAAATACATTAATGGACTATTATTGACTTTCGTGTTTCGGCCAGGAGTTTATCCATGTGTACATTGTTCTATCTATTATTATTTCTAAATAACAAAATGAAATGAAATAATAATAATAGAAAAAATAATTTCATTTCACTTTGTTAATAATAGATAGAACAATGTACACATGGATAAACTCCTGATCGAAACACATGTAAGTTAAATTAATTAAAATATACTATTTTATCCATTCAATACCTTCTTTCCTTTATTTCTCTTTTCAACATACCGTCGGATTCAATTCCATTTTCATTTTATATACACCACACAACACACACACACAAACACACACACACACACCACACACATATATATATATATATATATATATATATTTAAGAAATGGATATAAAGTAACCTACTCGAGTTTCATCATCTGAATCGTCAGGGTTACACCCGCTGAATTAATCGAGTTTTTGATACCACGTATGTCTGTCGAAACGGGTCTTATTTTTATGTTTATAGATTAAAAAAAATCATCGGAAACTGTTTTTGTTGATTGGATTAAAAAATGTAAAATAATTTGTGGGAATTACTTTTTCAATTGTTATTTAATGAAGGGTAGATTACGGGGCGTGAGAGTGGTTAAATAAGCGAAAAAGATTAAAATTATTTATTGGTTGGTTTTGGTTTGGTTTGAGAGTATGCGAAAAGGACCGATCGTAGGCGTTATAATAATAAAGGTTTAGAGTGGTTTAATACGGTTGTTTATCAATAACGATAAGACCCGTTTCAACAGACATACGTGGTATCAACTGATATTAATCGAAAACTCGATTAATTCAACGGATGTAACCCTGATCATTCAGATGATGAAACTCGAGTAGGTTACTTTATATCCATTTCTTAAATAAATTTTGCTCTACATTGTATTGAGCACTTTGTATTTGTTTTTTTCATGGTCTTAACCCCTGGATACTGTGCGCTCCCAACGATCGTACCCGTACCCACCGGTAAAGCCACTACTCATATATAATATATTATATATATATATATAATATATATAATATATAAGGAAGCAGGAAGCAACTAAACCGGTGATGTTTTCATCATCATCATTATCATTATCATCATCATCATAAACATCATCATCATCATCATCATCATCATTATCGATAGTTATAGTTCTTATCTTCAATTCTCTTCAGTTCACACTAGAATACCGCTCCGAGTTACCTCCCCTTCTCATCTCGCATCCGCCATGATCTAGCGATTAGTCAGATCTTCACATCTCTGTGTTCGCGGCGATCGATAGCAACAGTTGAAATTATTTTTATTAATCTAATTGTCTCTCATAATCAAACCAACACGTCTCCTTTTTCGTTCGGGCATTTAATTCAACTGAAACGAATCTTAATAAATTATCGGCCATATTGTTAAGATTCAAAAACGTTCAGACAATTATAAGTTGTTCAAGATGCTCGAAATTTGCCTCGACCAAATATTTATTTCATATGTGCTAGAAAGCGGTGGGTGAGCGTCTTATTGTCCTGGGTATGGCGTTAAATCCTATCTGATGGTGAGGTTCCAGTTCTGGAGCTCTGGAGAAAGTGGAGTACTCCTTCATCACAATTACTTTCAGGTCCACTCTGACCCAGAATGGTATTCCCTGTTAGGATCCTATGAATGGGTAAAATAGAAAAACATGAGTTTAAAAAAATGTGTTTAGAAAAACAAAAAAGAATTTTTTTAAATTGAATACCCATCAAGAATGAATAAAACAAAAACGTCTTCGGCATAAAATGACCCAATAAGGGTTGACATGTCGTAAAACACAAACTAAAATCAAGTAAGGCTACTAGAATTTCAATAGCATATTTACATACTCTTTTTGTCTTTCCGTCTCTCTCTGTCTCTATGTTAGTCTGCCTCATCCTCTCTCTCTCTCTCTCTCTCTCTCTCTCTCTCTCTCTCTCTCTCTCTCTCTCTCTCTCTCGTCTGTTTTATCTGGTTTATTCATGTCTGTATATATATATATATATATATATATATATATATATATATATATATATATATATATCCGTAGATAGGTTATATATATGTGTGTGTTTGTATGTATATATGTGTATATATATATCCGTAGAAAGGTTATATATATATATATATATATATATATATATATGTATATATATTATATATATATATATATATATATATATATATGTATCCGTAGATTATATATATATATATATATATATATATATATATATATATATATATATATATATATATCCCTAGATGGGTTATATATAATATATATATATATATATATATATATATAATATATATTATATATCCCTAGATGGGTTATATATATATATATATATATATATATATTATATTTATTTATTTATTTTTTTAAGTCACCAATACAAAGTTCGTCTAACTTTGTAATGAGCACTTAATAATGATTTCTCCAATATTAATAACAAAAATTAATTTTATATATATATATATATATAATATATATATATATATAATATATATATATAAAAGTAATTGGTAATTTGCTTGAAGCATTGTTAAGTATGTTATAAAATAATAAAATTCGAAGGCAATACAATGCGTAAAAAATAAAGACAAAAAGACAAAAAGATGTTTTATTTTTTACGCATTGTATTGCCTTCGAATTTTATTATTTTATATAATATATATATATATATATATATATATATATATATATATATATATATATATATAGGTGGGTTACCAGGTATTAGGGTGATTCTCAGTTGGACCTTCCTTCCAACAACGGAATATTAGAATAGTTCAGGTTCAGTTTAAGTGCTCGATGTTCAATATTATTGAGAAGAGTAATATAATTCGTAAAAAAAGCTTAAAAATCAGTCATTTTGCAGTTGTAGATCTATTTCTATTCGCATATATGTATATCTGTTTAATCATACCGCTAACTTTATTGGAAATAGTAAACAGAAATTCATGGGGCTTTTTACTAGTACTAGAACACAAAGATTGTTTTAGCGTCTGGACGGAGGGTCACACCTACCACCAGCTCCTCCCTTTACCGCACAGATACCAGTCCTACTCATACGCTGAGTTGGCGCGGGCAGGTATCGAACCCGAAACCTTGTGATTCCTAGTCTAACGCTCTACCGACTGATGTAAACCGGCCCTAATATATATATTTATATCTCATCAGTGTGGCTAGACTTAATAGCTACTTCTAGCCGGTAGTGAAACTCGACTGAATTTTCATCAGTCCGACTCTTTATCTCCCGGCCGTCGGTAACTGTCAGTAAGAGGCGAACATTTAACTGATTACATACATCTTAACAGCAACCACTAGCTAGGAGCGAAACTCGACTGAATTTTCATGTTCGACCTCCCCTCGGCCCTTAGTAGCTGTCAGTAAAAGAGGCGAACATTTACCCCCCCCCATAATATATATATATATTATATATATATATATATATATATATAGTATCTGATTGCCGCTTTAACTTTTCCATCACAGTGGCGTCAGTAAATAATCAAAAAGTGCTCGATATATTAAAAATATAGAGCAGTAATAATACTAATAATATTATTGTTAAATGGAAAATCCTTTATTTTCTACCATGGTTTCAAATAAATAAATATCTTCAATTTAACTAAGGAATTACATCGACATGCAGTCGGTAGAGCGTTCGGATAGAAACCACAAAGTTCCTAGTTCGATTCCGGCCCTCGCCAACTCAGCGTATGAGTAGCACAGGGATCTGTGCGGTAAAGTAAGGAGCTGATGGTAGGTGTGGCGCTCCACCTCAGATGCAAAGCAATCTCCTTGGTCTAGCGCTAGTGAAAAGGGTATAGACTCCCTCACTGATTGGCTGATACCGACATTAAGCCGCCCCGACGACTTAACTTTTTTACTTAGTTAATGTAGAGTAGGGTCTTGAGGAAATCATTTTTTGATTGAAACCATTATTTTCCATCTAACAATAATATTATTAGTATTATATATACACATACACACCCACACACACACACACCACACACACACACACACACACATATATATATGTGTGTGTGTGTATATATATATATATATATATATATATATGTGTGTGTGTGTGTGTGTGTTGAATTAAACAAAAGACACATCTGTTTAACAAATGCTATTTGTAATTTTTTCAAGTTTTCTGGCCAACTTTTTAATATTTGGGTGGAATTCGTGGATTAGTCCACCAAAGTTCATGTCCCGAGTACTTTCGGCACTTCGAAGTGACATAATCAGGGGTGATGTGTTCCAGTTTTTCAAATTATATTAATGGCTGGAAGGAATAGAATTGATGGAAAAGGTGCTATAAGCATTTTAAAATGTGTGTACTGCATTGGAAATTAATTTTGTTTAAGGATGGTTTGTATTGTTTTATGTATAAAGCTTCTAGTATTTGGAGTTTTTGTTTATTTTTTTCTTTGTGCAGAATGTGTGTATTTTAAGTTAGGATATTTCGGTAATTAGGGTAGGGGCATGAATGTAATTTTAGGTGTTGTGAAATGGAGCTACTGAAGATGGCACTTCGAAGTGCCGAAAGTACTCGGGACATGAACTTTGGTGGACTAATTCCACGAATTCCACCCAAATATAAAAAAGCTGGCCAGAAAACTTGAAAAAAATCACAAATAAAATTGTTAAACAGTAGATGTGTTTTTTGTTTAATTCAACATGCATAAATGAAAAAAAATGCTGCCCAAATACACACACACACACACACAACACTCAATATATATATATATATATATATATATATATATATATATATATATATATATATATATATATATATGCATGAGATTTTAAAATGGTAACACTTGTATGAGAGTACCATAATGATTTCAAAGCTTCTCTATGTCTTGTAAATACCTATATATTTTCCTAGGTGCTCTCCATGATATCAGTTTTACTTTTCTCATAAATCTACTTCCATAAAAATGCCGACATTTTTTGAATCAGCTGTGGTTAAACTCCGTTCATTCGAAGGAACAGTGAACAGGTGGAGACTGTTTGAAATGATTATAAATTTACTCCCATAGAAGTAAAAACTTTTTAATATATATCGTGGATAATATGAGTACTAAGCAGATAGTGCTCAATATCATTGACAGAGCGTTCATATATATATATATATATATATATATATATATATATATATATTGCTTGAAGGCAATTACAATGCGTATATCGCATAAAATTCGATAATTATAGAAAATAATCATGACAAGTGAACCTCGGCAAAGAATTGTGCGGTGTGTAGAACATCGTACAGACTGTTTCGACTTTATTAAGTCTCATCTGCTTCGGCCACCGATACACAGCGGACAATCCATGCGAAATTAACCTGTCAATGATACACCTCTACCATATGAGGTACGTGCCGTATCGGTGGCCGAAGCAGTAAAGTCTCTGACTCGCCTGCTGAAGTCCCGGTTTCGATTTCCGTCGGAGGGAAGTCGTTAGTATACATCGCTGATGAGACTTAATAAAGTCGAAACAGTCTGTACGATGTTCTACACACCGCACAATTCTTTGCTGTGGTTCACTTGTCATGATTATTTTCTATAATTATCGAATTTTGTGCGATATACGCATTGTAATTGCTTTCAAGCAAAATATAAATAATAATACATACTTTTAGTCAACAAAGCTTCTAAAAACAAACATCCAAAAAAATGTTATATATATATATATATATATATATATATATATATATATATATATATGAGAAGTAAATAAACAAACGATGTGTTTTTTGATATAGCTTTTTTAGCCGACAATTTTTGGGAGAATATGTGCTTAATTGAAGTCGTACCTAATTTTGAAAATTAATTAAATAATAATTAATTAATTAGGCGGGCATGCCTATTCAATTGTAAGGCTAAACAAATCGAGAAAAATCAATCTCTGTATGTACATTTCGGCCTATTAGGCCTCATCAGCAGAACTATATTCCTTGTTAGTATTGGAGAAATGATAATAAAGTGCTCAATTATTTATTTATAGTTTACAATATTAAATGTATTGTAAACTATAAATGAATAAATACAGCTCTTACAGAAGTAATTGAGCACTTTATTATCATTTCTCCAACACTAACAAAGAATTAACCGCTCCTGCAGAGGAATTCAGACTTGGATACTTATAGCGCAGAACAAACGCAAGTAACTTAGACTCGTAGCCCCAGTCAGTCAAGCACTCTCCGGAAGAAAGATTCTCCACACAATACAACAAAAGAAGAATGGACATCCATGAAATAAACTACTCGACCAAAAATATCCCAACACCCTCACGCGGAAACTACCTCAAAATAGATAAAATGGAAGATGTCATACGCAGGTTGAGATGGAAAGCGAATGTTTTTCGACGGAGATATGAACACCACAAAAACGGACTCTTAAATGTATTGTAAACTACACACACACACACACACACACACACACACACACACACACACATATATATATATATATATATATATATATATAAATGAATAAATAAAAGGTTTAGCTTTTTTTTATTTATTGGAACAATTATTACAACCGTTCGGTTTCGTGCTATGGCATTCCTCAGGTAAAACGTAATTACTTTTGGTAATGATGCAAATAGTATTAATATGGTTGAACCATATTGAATTCAACCATATTAATACTATTGGCATCATTTCCAAAAGCAATTTCGTTTTACCTGAGGAATGGCATAACAAGAAACCGAACGGTTGTAATAATTGTTCGAATGATAATAAAAAAGCTAAACCTTTTATTTATTCATTTATTTATCTATTAACGCTCTATCACAGATATTGAGCACTCTCTAATAACACTGTACCTGGGATTACTACCGCTTTTTCAAGTATAATAGTGCCAACCACACACATTGATATATATATATATATATATATATATATATATATATATATATATACTGATAGATTGCTGTACATCCAGCGAGAGGATAGTAAATATTTGATAATAAAAAAGTTTTGGTAGTATCTCGCTGATCGCTGCTGCTGTTGCTGCTGATGATACATTGTCCTCAGTCGGTAGAGCAACTGCGTAAGAATCGCAAGGTTCCTAGTTCGATACTGACCCCCGCCAACCCAGCGAATGAGTAGGATAGATTGGGCAATCTGATTTGTGCGTTAAAGGGGGAACTAATGGTGCTTCATTTAAGCAAAAACAATCTCCCTGGTCTAGCGCTATTAAAAAGGGGATATTCTCCCTCGCTGTCCGGCTGATACCGACAGTAGGCCACTCAGCCAATTTTACTTTTTTTTGTTCATGAACCTTCTCCACGTCCCTCGTGGTGGGGGTCCAGTGGCTTCGGCCCTGGATCTTTACAAGTTAATAGCGTTGATCCCGGGGGGGGCACCCCCCAGGTAACACCTGTCCCCTCGATTTAAAGGGGCAGGGCTGGGTTTATTTCCCAGTGCCTGAGGCGCCCTCCTTGAGAGGGAATGCCGAAGGGATCAACGCAATTTTTCACCCGCTTCGGTTTGTGGGTGGTCCCACGTTAATAGGGCCTGGTGCCTAACCCGTACAAGTGGGGTACGAGGTAAATACCATGAACCTTCTCCACGTCAGACGCATGTTTCATTCCAACAGCTTCTTTCATAGATCCTTTTGACTGTGGATAAAACATTACAATAATAAGATATTGATCTAGAGTCAGATTTAATTTCCGAATACACAGAGGGGTCTCATTCTTCATGGTCAGTTTAAGAGCGAGCGGAAATTGTCTATTATATACTTTTATACAGACAGCAAACCGACATAAATGCAAATAAACATTTTTTTGCATCAAACCCGTGGCTACAAATGTTTTTGTTTTGGCCATATGACCTTTAGGCACCCCTTTTGCGATCTCATTTCATAAGGACATTTTTTTCATTTACACCGTCAAAATCCGGTTGTTTGTTAACAGACGATTTTTAAAGTTTTTTTAAAAATTATAAAACTATTCCCTAACCCCTAACCCCTAACCCTAACCCCTAATAAACAACTGGATTTTGACGGTGTAAATGAAAAAAATGTCCTTATGAAACGAGATCGCAAAAGGGATGCCTA
Source organism: Doryteuthis pealeii (assembly GCA_023376005.1). Lineage (NCBI taxonomy): Eukaryota > Metazoa > Mollusca > Cephalopoda > Myopsida > Loliginidae > Doryteuthis > Doryteuthis pealeii. Next base: position 42,412,211 of record CM042178.1, read on the forward strand.
AAGGGCATATGGTCCCTTTTTTTAACCTTATTATTTTGCTATATATTTGGCTACAAATGTTTCGTTTTTGGACCATATGACCTTTAGGCACCCCTTCTGCGATCTCATTTCATAAGGACATTTTTTCATTTACACCGTCAAAATCCGGTTGTTTGTTAACAGGCGATGTTTAGAGTTTTTTTAATTATAAAACTAACCCCTAACCCTAACCCTCACCCCTAACCCTAACCCTATCCCCTAACAAACAAGTGGATTTTGACGGTGTAAATGAAAAAAATGTCCTTATGAAACGAGATCGCAAAATGGGTGCCTAAAGGTCATATGGTCCCTATTGTTAACCTTTTTATTTTACTATATATTTGGCTAAATCATCCGTGTAGTCTCTATTAGTAATTATTTCTGCAGAATCTACCGCCTCTAACAAACTGGATGATAAATCTGACCTACGTAGCTTGGAGCTGGCAGCAATTGGCATTTTAGTTGTTTACCGTTACTGTTAGTTCCACTTACCAAGTACAATGCCGGACATCTTTTTCTTTTCTTCTAATGGGTTCATGCTAAGTCCGAATAACGCAGATAATACTTATTCTGAATATCATGAAATATACAAAATTTATCTCTAACTTAGTAGATAATCCCGTTCTTCTGTGTAAAGGGCGGTGCCGATTTTGAAAGGCAACACGTTACAGAATGCCCGTACTAAGTGCTGTGAACTAGAAACATTTGAAATGTTCCCGTTGCTAGAATTTCGACAGACTTACAGTGTGATATTAACACAACGAGACACAATATCGAACACTACTAAATGCTCGAATTCCCAATCGAACAAATCCGAGAAAAGAAAAGAATTTATTCATCTTTACTTTTTTAAAACTTTTTTCTTTTACTCTTTTTTCCCCGCTAGCTTTTTATATTTGTTTTTTTTTTTTCAAATGTTATTTTATCTTTATTTATTTAAAAGATCTTTCTTTTTGCCATTTCATCGAAATATATATTTTTCTTTCTTTCTTTTATTGAGATATATATTTTTCGTTCTTTCTTGTTTTCTTTCTTTCATTGAAAATATAGGTTTTCTTTCTTTCTTTCTTTAAAATATGCTTTTTATTTCTCTCGTTGAAATATTATATTTTTCTTTCTTCTTTCTTTCATTGAAATGTATTTCTTCTTTCTTTCTTTCTTTCTTTCTTTCTTTCTTTCTTCTTTCTCGTTGAAATATATGTTTCTTTCTTTCTTTCTTTAAAATATGTGTTTTTATTTCTTTCGTTGAAATATATATTTTTTCTTTCTTCTTCTTTTATTGAAATATATATTCTTTTTTCTTTCTTTCTTTCTTCGTTGAAATATATTTCTTCTTTCTTTCTTTCTTCTTTCTTTCTTTCTTTCATTGAAAATATTTTCTTTCTTTCTTTTCTTCGTGAAATACATATTTCTTTCTTTCTTTCTTCCTTGAAAATATTTTTTCTTTTTCTTCTTTCGTTGAAATATATCTTTTCTTTCTTTCTTTCTTTTCTTCCTCCTTGAAATATATTTTCCTTTCTTTCTTCTTTCTTCTTTTCTTCTTTCTTTCATTGAAAATTATTTTTTTCTTTCTTTCGTTGAAATATATATATTTCTTCTTTCTTTCATTGAAATATATATTTTTTTTCTTTCTTTCTTTCTTTCTTTCTTTCTTTCTTTCTTTCTTTCTTTTTTCTTTTTTTCTTTTCTTCATTGAAAATATTATTCTTCTTTCTTTCTTTCATTGAATATATATATTTTTCTTTCTTTCTTTCTTCTTTCTTCTTTCCTTCTTTCTTTCTTTCTTTCTTCCTTTGAAAATATTTCTTTCTTCTTTCTTCTTTCTTCTTTCTTTCTTGAAATATATTTTTTCTTTGTTTCTTCTGTCTTCCATTGAAATATTTTTGAAATATTCCCGCCACCAACTTATCTGGTTATATATATATATATATATATATATATATATATATATATAATATATATATATATATATATATACTTCATTTTCCTTTTCTTTAACTCTTTTTCCCCACTAGCTTTTTAAATGCTTTTTTGTTTATTTTGAAAACAAATCTTTTTTTCTTTTTACCATTCCATCAATTGTTGCTTTTAGTTGTCTGATTGGTCCAAGAATCCGATCAATCTTTTCAGTCGGAAGCGATTGTCGAAAAGTGTTGTCATGATTTCTAGTGGAAAAAACGATCGTCTGATTTTATAGCGTTAGCGAAAACTGACGTCCGCCATTTTGGATGCTGGTAGTTGGAACAAACGTGGGAAGGATATGCAGCATCAATCATTACACATTGGGATCGGGGAATTCCTTCTTTTCTTACTTTCTTTGAAATATTTCTTTTATCTTTCTTTCTGTCTTTTGTTGAAATATATCTTTCTTTTTCTCTCCTTTTCTTTGAAATATTTCTTTCATCTTTCTTTCTTTCAATGAAATATTTCTTTCTTTCTTTCTTTCTTTCTTTCTTTCTTTTGTTCAAACATATCTTTCTTTCTTTAAAATATTCTTTCATCTTTTCTTTTTGTATTTTATTGCAATATATCTTCTTTCTTTCTTTCTTTCTTTCTTTCTTTCTTTCTTTCTTTTGGTGAAACATATCTTTCTTTCTCTCTTTCTTTTAAATATTTCTGTCATCTTTCTTTCTTTCTTTCTTTCTTTCTTTCTTTTGGTGAAATATATCTTTCTTTCTCTCTTTCTTTTAAATATTTCTGTCATCTTACTTTCTCTGTTTCTTTCGTTCTTTCTTTCTTTCTTTCTTTTGGTGAAACATACCTTTCTCTCTTTCTTTTAAATATTTCTGTCATCTTACTTTCTCTCTTCCTTTCTTTCGTTCTTTCTTTCTTTCTTTCTTTTGGTGAAACATATCTTTCTTTCTCTCTTTCTTTTAAATATTTCTGTCATCATACTTCCTCTCTTTCTTTCTTTCTTTCTTTCTTTCTTTCTTTTGGTGAAACATATCTTTCTTTCTCTCTTTCTTTTAACTATTTCTGTCATCTTACTTTCTCTGTTTCTTTCTTTCGTTCTTTCTTTCTTTCTTTCTTTCTTTCTTTTGGTGAAACATATCTTTCTCTCTTTCTTTTAAATATTTCTGTCATCTTACTTTCTCTTTCTTTCTTTCTTTCTTCTTTCTTTTTGTGAAACATATCTTTCTTTCTCTCTTTCTTTAAATATTTCTGTCATCTTACTTTCTTTCGTTCTTTCTTTCTTTCTTTCTTTCTTTCTTCTTTTGGTGAAACATATCTTTCTTTCTCTCTTTCTTTTAAATATTTC
>CM042178.1:42422987-42434734 GCA_023376005.1 Doryteuthis pealeii
ATGACATTTATTTCGTTTCGCGTATTCTTTTTTCTCGCCATTTTTCTGTTTTTCCCCGCCTTATTTCTTTTCTCTATCTATAAATGGCGGGAACTTTACAGTCTTCCTACTGATTTAAACAAATTGTTAGACATTGGTTTCGGACATGACATCTTTATTCCTTTTCACGTCAGGTATCTTTTTGTGTGTGTGTATGTGTGTGTGTGTGTGGTGTGTGTGGTGTGTGTGAGTGTGCGTGTGTGTACGGGCATTGTCATTTCACTGGGAGTGTTTTTACACTGGTGGTCATTCACTGGAGTCTGAGTGACAACTAGTCTCCTAAGGTCTCCAGGACTCTTCTGAGTATTCTAACCGACCTTAGCCATGCAGTTGTTTGGATGGTCTCGATTCTTCCTCAGATTTCCAATTCATCCAAATTCTTTTCCAGACATTTGGGGGCCGTTCCAAGGGATTATTATTATTATTATTATTATTATTATTATTATTATTATTATTATTATTATTATTTACTCCTTTTGAGTTTTCACATCAGCATTAGCTGATGGTCTTTCACTGGAGTCTGAGTGACAGCAAGTCTCCTCAGGTATCCAGGACTCTTCTGAGTATTCTGGCAGATTGCAGCAGTGCAGTGTTCTGAATGGTTTCAATCCTTCCTCTGATTTCCAAACTTTCCAAACACTTTATCCAAGCCTTTTGGGACCGTTCCAAGTGCACCAACTACAATTAGTATCACTTTCACTTTTATATTCCATAACTTTTTCAGTTCTCTGGCAAGGTCCAGATATTTGTCCATCTTTTCATTTTCCTTTAGCTTCACCCTGTGATCTGCTGGAACTGCAAAATCCACCAGTTGACAAGTTCTTTCTTTTTTGTTTATCAACACTCGGTCTGGTCTTCTTGCTGGGATAAGGTGATCCGTTTTTATTTCAAAGTCCCAGAGAATTTTATGCGTTTCGTTCTCAAGAACAGATTCTGTTATATGCATATACCATTTTGTTGTATGGTCAAAATTATTATTATTATTATTATTATTATTATTATTATTATTATTATTATTATTATTATTATTCTCTCCGTGAGAGTTTTCACACCGGCCTAAGTTGGTGGTTTGCTGGAGGTTGAGTGACAAGAAGTCTCCTCAGGTCTTCTGGGATATTCTGGGCATTCTAGCTATTGTTTGGGTGGTCTCGATTTTCCTCAGACTCTTTCCCAAAGATTTGGGAACCGTTCCAAGGACCCCAATTACAATTGGCACAACCTTTAACTTCATGTTCCACAGCTTTTTCGGCTCTCTGACCAGGTCCAAGTATTTATCTATCTTTTCGCTTTCTTTCACATTCACCCTGTGATCCACAGGGACAGCAAAATCCACGAGATGACAAATCTTCTTGTTAATTAACACTAGGTCCGGTTATCTAGCCGGGATTATGTGATCTATCTGAATCTCAAAGTCCTATTATTATTATTTTCACTCCTTTTGAGTTTTTCACATCAACGTATTTCACTGGAGTCTGAGTGACAACAAGTCTCCTCAGGTCTCCAAGAATTTTCTGAGTATTCTAGCCGATTGCAGCAGTACAGCAGTCTGAATGGTCTCAATTATTCCTCTGATTTCCAGATCCACCAGTCTTTTTTCCAAGTTTATTGGGACCGTTCCAAGTGCACCAACTACAATTCGTATCACTTTCACTCTCATGTTCCACAGCCTTTTCAATTATCTGGCAAGGTCCAGGTATTTATCCATCTTTTCATTTTCCTTCAGCTTCACCCTATGATCTGCAACAGACACGTTCTCTTTTTTTTGTTAATCAATACTAGGTCTGGTCTCCTGGCTGGGATAGGTTGATCTGTCTTTATCTCAAAGTCCCAGAGAATTTTATGCGTTTCATTCTCAAGAACAGATTCTGGTTTATGCGTATACCATTTTGTTGTATGGTCAAAATTTAATTTTTTGCATAATTCTCAGTGGATTACCTTCCTAACCTAGTCGTGCCTAGCTTTGTATTCACGCAGTGCTAGTTTGCTATATTCACTTAATACATGGTTTACAGTCTCATCTCTGTCACCGCATAGGCTACATCTACTATTTTGTTGGGTCATATCAATTTTTGTTTTGATATAGTTTGTCCTTATTTTGTGCTGCATTATTTTGTGCAGCAATTATTAGTGATTCAGTTTCTCTTTTGAGGTTTCCTTTTCTTAACTATGTCCAAGTCTTTTTATGTGCAACCTCTCCGATTTGTCGTTTGAAGTGTTCATATAATTGTTTTTCTCCCTACTTTGGTTTTCTAGTTTTTGTTGTTTTTCTGTTTGTCCATATATTACATTATTATTATTATTATTATTATTATTATTATTATTATTCACTCCTTGCGAGTTTTCCAGACTAGCGTAAACTGATGGTCTTTCACAGGTGTCTGAATAGACTAAAAAAACATCCTTGAAACCAATACAAAGTAAACCACCTTCCCATCATGCCCCACAATCTAAATTAGCCTTTTCTCCATGGCTAAGATGATCGATCCTCCCCATGTTGCATAAAACAAAGAAAACCCAGCCTATTCACCATGCCCCACAAACTAAACTAGAATTAAGCGTTTGACCATTCTCATGATGCCCTTCAAAACATATTCATTCTGTTTAAAAATTGCATAGGCGAGAAACTCAGTCACCAAGCGCCGCTGATGGCTGATTGTCTATTTTATTTTTTTTATTTTTTTTTACCACATATCAACCCTTTTCGGATCATTTACAGTCTAATGTAGACATTTTAATTTAAGGGGCTAAGGTTGTACCTGCTATTGCTTAAGTGGTCACACAATTAAGTATTGAACAGACTCATCGCTGTTTAACTTCGGTGATCTAGCAGGAACCGGTGTTTTCAGCGTGCCGACCGTAATCCAAGCGCCGTTGACTTCATGTCTTCGCTACCTTAATTTGGAGAGATATGTATGCTCTGTCCCCGATATTGAGCACTATTAACTTATAAATATAATACACACACACACACCACACCACTATATATATATATATATATATATATATATATATATATATATACATATATATTGATAGATAACCCACGTAAGTTTTACTAAAAAGGATCATCAGGGTTAATCATAATGAATTACACAATAAATTGATTAATAATCAATAATGAATTAATCAATTTCTTAATTGATTCATTACGATTAACTCTGATGATCCTTTTTGGTGAAACTTAAGTAGGTTATCTAATGTATATCTTGCTACTGAGTCCAATCTACTAAAGTTTTGATCACTTTTATATTCTTTATAACCCTGACTTATTCGGTCAATATTTGTATCGACTGTTGATGTTGCAATTAACTCGATATTCTATTCCCCGGCAAGTCATCTTCTTTATCATATATATATATATATATATATTATATATATATATATATATATAATGAGGTCTTTACAAAATAAGCGTGTCAGGTCCCAAGAGGAGTGCATTGATGGGTAAGGCGTCTTTGGCCTAAGGAGACTCTCTGGTTGGATGCTTTCCAAACATGTCAAGTATATATATATATATATATATATATATATATATATATATATGCCCGTGTGTGTGTGTGTGTGTGTGAAAATGAACTAAAGACAAATTGGAACATTTCTTTTGTGTTATTTATTTCTGGGTTATTCAAAACTTGCTTCGACATTAGGCCATCATCAGGATAAAAGTTGTTTTTTTTTTAGATTAAAAAAAAGTAGTTTTTAAAAGAATTCCTATGCTATAAGAGAAAATTGAATTTGTGTCGTGCCATTTGAATGAAAATTATTTTATTATTTATTTTTCTATTATTTTCTGGTTATCTAGTGTCTTTCAACCAGCCTTTACATATTTGCTGTCAGGATACCTGGTACTGAACTCTTCATTTGCTGTTAAGCATGGGGAGTTTTCAATTAACCATGGTTGCTTAGTTTATTTATTCTTGTATCTACCCAACCAATCCGTTTGAGCAGGATGTGACACAAGGTCAGTTTTAAAGCCGAGTTTAGCAGGCTTGAAATCAGCGTTTTCCTTCTCCTTGACCGGTTGTCATACTGTTATGTTAATTTACCACGCACGCATGAACTATTCCAACTATAAATAGTAGCAGGTTCTGCAATTTAGCGAGAGTCAATATTTCAGCGGACAGACCGCCTCGCGAGTAACCTTCTCATTTGTATATGTGTGTACTACTGTTCTTTGTTAATATATTTGTTTCCTCTCTTGTCTTCATTGTGACCCCTAACCAGGCCACAACACATACCAAGGTTAAAAAGCACAGTTTGCTATTCTATTTACCAATAGATGGAGGAAGAATAGTTGGATTCATACCTTTCCCAAGAGTATTAGCGTTATGTGAAATGCAAACGGCATCACCCAGAAAGTCGATTCGTTTAGTGTTCTGGCTCGTATTGGGTGATCCGTTTGTACCTAGCTTTCAAAATTAAAGATTTCATGACAATAGATTAAGAGTCGACTTATAAACTGTAGAATACTGTTAATTGTTATTCTGTGTTACTTTCACCCTTAGCCAGGATTGAACCTGCAGTCTGGAAATGACTGTTACAGATTGTTAACTATTGGACAGTGGAACAGTCAAACACCTCCTCAGCTTAATGGACTCTTCCTGGCAGTAGTGGCAGTAATTATTTAAGCTGTTATAGTGGGTTCATTGGAGAACTAGTAACTGCATTTTTAGGCTTGGCCAGTCACATTGCTCAAACCAATTGTTGACTGTCTAACTGACTTACTTCAATATAAACGAGATCGACTTATACACGAGTGTGTACGCCGTTCAAAACATAAAGGGGAGGAGTAGTAGCAGAGTAATTCCATGTCAAATCATCCAGGCCATGTCACCCACCCTCTTCAATTTTTTCCAGATGTGGACAATGTTAAAGTAAGAAAATCACCAACACTTGAGCTTCCAATTCCAAAGATTTGGCCGAGTTAGGTTGAATTTTAGCTCTCCAAAATTTGGGAGGATGTGCGAAAAATTACGACTTTTTGTAATCTATTTTTGTCTGTAAAATGTGTTCGAGAGCTTCCCTACACCTAAAAGATTGGTTTATAACGGCTTTTTGGGGCCAAGGAATCCACAAATGTTATCAAAATGTCTTAAAGTTAACCAGTTTCAAGTTATTAAATGATTTCTGAATTTTTCATAGCAAGCTGAATTGGTGGGAAAATCCCAATGTTGCACTGCATCAATGACAAAAAAATGTTTTCTATTATTATTTTACATATATTCAACATTATTTTTTACCAAAAATATAGTTTGGTTTTTGCTCAAAACCGAAGCTACAAAGTTGCATAGCGTCTTCTTCACTGGCACTAAATAATTATAATGTTATATATCTCTTTCTTTCTTCTATATCTGGTCGTATTTTCTTCTGGCCGGCTTTGCTTAGGATTTGAACTATCATTTGGTATCAAGAATAAATAGCTTACTAAGCATTACACCACGATTAGATGCCCATTCCTTAAAATAGGTAGATATTTCCCCCGGTGTTGGTTTGTTTTCTTTGTTTAATGGCATATAAACCTTCGTGGGTGATTTAATGCCACAACCATCTTTGTAAAAAATATTAGTGTTACTATTTAACCCATAACTTGGGGGATGACGGGGGATCATACCTTTCCCAAGAATATTAGTCCGAAAATGAACGTAATAACGTGACTGTAGTTTTAACTCGTTTACTACGAGGTTGCAGTCTAACATTTGGGCCACTGCACTACAGGGATACACCCCGGTGTTGTTGAGATACTTAACGGTACATCACACATAGATAATTGCGATAGTTAACAAACCGGTTTTGCAGTATTGAGTTTGATTGCCATCAGGTGCCATTATATGCGGCCTTGTGCCAGACTAAGCTAAACTTGGTACATAAATACCTATACGATGTCATTGTCATAAACTTCTAAAGAAAAAGAAGAGATTGTGTTGACAGATATATTCAGATATGAATTCGTTGGCATACTTCCGTCTGTTAAAAACGATGGCGTAGAGTCCATTTTTTTTACAACTGCATTCGAACCCCTCCACACGAGAACAGGACACCTGGTATTGAGTTCTTCATTTCGGAGTTATCTGTTAAGCATGGGGAGTTTTCAGTTAATTGTGGTTGCTTAGTTTTAATTGTTTATGTATTGTTGTGGGGTTGTTAAGGGTCACAAATAAAGACAAAAACTGGTGAAAGTTGACAAGTGTATTGAATAGAGATAGTAGAAATTTACAGAAGGAAGGTGAAATTACGTCCGACAATACAGTCTAGAACTGAATCGCGTCGCTTGTTCTTCAAGCTACAATTGTCTCTGCTACTTATAGTAGTAGTAGGATCATTCCATTATGTAGATAAGTTATATCACCTATAACATGTATGTACACAACCCATCCGTCTGAGCAGGATGTGACACAAGGTTAGTTTTAAAGCCGAGTTTAGCAGGCTTGAATTCAGAGTTTTCCTTCTCCTAGACTGGTTACCTAACGATGGTTAAAGAGTCCAGTCTGCCTTGCTATTTACCCATAGCTGAAAGGTGAATTGGATTCATACCTTTCCAAGGGTATTAGCGCCATGTGAAATGCAAAAAGCTTCGTCCAGGAATTGAAATAATTTCCTACGACTCTAACTATTAGACAATGCACCTCCATTCAGCTCTTGGTAGATAATTGAGATTAGGGAAAAGGGAGTTAGCAAAGCGAATAAGAAATTTTAAAAAATAAATACCTTAAAATCATTTTGTTAGGTTTCTAAGAAAGGAAATGTTTGACCTTATTTAAGCTACAGGTTGCTGGTCGTGAAATTTAACATGCATTTCAAATTCTCCCGGCTCTCCTCCCTCAACTCTCTAGAGAAACTAACATTATATAACAAGGAGGTAGTCAAGAGATACATAGAGGGGAAGAAAGAGATAGGCACAGAGTAAAGTAAGAGATTGGTCAGTTTTTGACAATTGCAAATTACGACTAATTAGAACCAATTAAAACAGAATTTTTTTCAAACATAATTCAATCCTTAAAGTAAGGAATAATTTAGTATAATTTTCGTGTCATTAAATTAAACAGTAAAAAGGCTGTAGGAAGCAAAAGTTGATTAACTCAGCTTTAGTATAATAAATAATAATAATAATAATAATAATAGTATATATTCCTCCTTATGTTTGAATGTCGTATACCCTCGTGTATAAGTCGACCCACTTGGCTTCAAGAATAAATTACATGAATTAATGATTTACAGATCATAAATCGAGGGTCGACGTATATACGAGTATATACCTAAAGATAATTCACATCATACTCATAGATCCTTTACTACTGAATAGCAAGTTCGATCCTGGTGAGATGCCCCATACTTGCTACCTAGTGTCGCATCGTTCCCGTGGCGAACGGGTTGGGTAAATACCTGGATGTCTTATCGTGGTATAATCGTTAGCAATCTAGTCTCGTAAATCCATTAATTCTGAATAGCGAGTTCGATGCTCATCGGATGCGCCATACTTGTGGTCTTATGTCACATCCTCTCCGTGCGAATGGGTCGGTTATCTTATCTGGGTGTCTTGTCGTGGTGCAATTACTAGCAATCTAGTCTCACCGATCCATTACAACGAGTACGATCCTCAGTGGATTTTCCATAATTGCGACTCGTGGCGAATGAGTTGAGTAGATACCTACCTATTACAATGAATGTGTGTCTCATTATGGTGTTGTAGTTAGCAAGCTAGTCTCGTAGATCCATTACTACTGAACAGTGAGTTCGATGCTCGACGGATGCTCTATGCTTGTGTCCTTGTGTCACATCGTACGCGTGGAGAAGGGGTTAGGTAAATACCTACATTATGTGTTTCCATTCTTGGAAAATAAATGAATTTTGAAGGAACGAAAATATGCAGTTTTTGGCTCCAAATGGCAAAACATCGTGACCATATATATATATATATATATATATATATATATATATATATATATATATATAATTTAATATACCAAGCGTGTTGGTAGATCCTTGCGGAGAGAAAAAACCCGGCAGAGAGTTTGATTGTAAAAAATATACTACCAAACATCAACCAGGAAGAAAAAAATTTTTGAAAAAAAAGAAAAGACCAAGATATTCGTACCAAAAAAAATAATCTATTGGTATAGTATTTGGCCAAAGAAAAAACAATTTATATGTATATAAGAATATATATATATTCATATAACCGCTAGGAGAAGCTAATTTGTAAAAAGTGCTCGATACCTAAAGTAGAGCCAAGTAATAAGGATATCTACTGAGTCAGACGAACCTACTATTAGTTTCGCATAAAGCTCTTCAGGGCTAAAATCTGACTGAAGAAAAGAAAAGGAGCAAGACCAATAAATACTACTAACCACATTAATCATTTAAATTATCAAATCATACTGACCAATAAAAACACAGAACGCATTAGTTTATTGTTTAATTAAAAAATATTTAATTTCTATATTAACTGATTTTTTATTTATTTATTTTTTTTTTATATATTATTTAGAATCAAGCAGATTTGAAACAAAAATTAAGTGTAAGCACCCGTCGTCATTCTCATCCCCTCAACCAAATGGAACCCAGCACGCCAACGATTGTCCATCTCTTTGCCCGTAGTTAAACGATCCATCGATACGACTAAATCTAGGAGACGGGGTTTATTCTTTAAACCTCGACATCCCGAAACCCATCATGGGAAAAGCATCAAATGAATTAGGGGTTTGGCATGACTCCCGTTGCTGGTACATATGCCAATATACCTTTCCCCTGTTGCTACCAACCCCTGAGGACAAGGAGGTTAATTTCCACTGCTGCCACTACCTCCATTATATGGCGAGCAATCAGAAAGGCACACGTTTAAAACGGTCGGGATGCATCCCTTTATTCGAACGGGGTTTTTTATACCCAAGGAAGCAACACAACGTATGCTTAAACAAGCAAATTACGAACAATGTCGGCAAAGTTAGGGAAATGAAAACAACTGAAGAACGCTCACCCATACTAAATCCATAAAAGTTAAATTAAGTTAGAAATTAAATATTTTTTAATTAAACAATAAACTAATGCGTTCTGTGTTTTTATTGGTCAGTATGATTTGATAATTTAAATGATTAATGTGGTTAGTAGTATTTATTGGTCTTGCTCCTTTTTCTTCTTCAGTCAGATTTTAGCCCTGAAGAGCTTTATGCGAAACTAATAGTAGGTTCGTCTGACTCAGTAGATATCCTTATTATATATATATATATATAAATGAGGTAGGTAAAAGGATAGTGAACAAGAAATTCTACCCCCTACTCCTTCCACTAAACTGACCCAGTGACCTAATATCACTCAACTCTCCCCTTCTCCTTATCTTCCCCTTACATCAAACACACCACTACTAAGAACTTTACCCTCCTCCCTTGACCTACCCATGTGCCAATCTACTCCCAACCTACTCTCTACTTCCTGTAAACTATCCCCACACTTCATTCATGTCAGCCCCTATCCTCCCTCCCTTCACTTCCGCTACTAACTCACCCCCTCATCAAATCACATGTACACGCACGTAATTTTGCTTTCAATAAAAATCTTTCGACTGAGGATGTCCGTATAAATCAGACGAAATATTTTCAACTCTTAGATTTGTTTTAAGTTATCATTTCTTGTTCACTATCCTTTTACCTACCTCATATTGTCGGATTCTACTCCATCCATCCTATCTCATATAATATATTATATATATATATATATATATATATATATATATATATATATATGGAGTAAATATGGAAATTAAATCCGACAATATAAAGAAAATTTGAAAAAAACAAGTATTCCGAAATTGGGAATTTAATAATCGATGTTTAAAACATTTCGGTTACATTGAACCTTCATCAGGATGTCTCTTGGGGTGAAGAAAATGATGGATGTTTTTATATGTGACAGGAGATGAAAATCTTTTTAGTTATGTAACTGTATTTGATCAGCGTTTTAATTTTGAAAGGCAAGTCGCGATCTACTCACGCGAAGGTGTCATGACGCGTGACGCCACTCGAAGAAATGCAAAAGACGAGAAAAAGTATTAATGGACTGATTATTTTTTAAGAGAACATAGGGAAACAAAGTGGAATGATAACTAAATAAATAATTAAATGAAGCCTGGTATTTAGTAATTATTTAACACTATTTAACTAGAAACGGAGATATAATAAATAATACATGTCGGTTATTAAGGGAACAAATTGGGAATGATAACTAAATAAATAATTAAATGAAGCCTGGTATTTTTGTAATTGTTTAACACTATTTTAGCTAAAAACGGAGATATATTGAAAAAACCATGTCGATTATTAAGAGAGGGCAAATGCGAAATTGCACAGGCTTCAAAAATCTGTCGTAGTCTTTTGTTGTGAATATGGGCTAATATTGTGGCATCATTGAAATTGAAGTTATGATTAGTTTCAGACATATGTTGGAGGAGGGTGTTCTGAAAAATTGCCCAATTTAATATCGCGTTTGTGCTCATATAAACGCTTCTTGAGAGTTCTTGCTGTTTCCCCAATGTATTTTTTGTTGCAATCTTTACATGGAATTGCGTAAACACCAGCCTCGGATTTTTATAGGATGGTGAGACCCCACATTGAGTAAGCTTCTAATTGATTTGGATGAAATAGTAAACGATTTTGATACCAAGGTGGTGTAAATTGTTTTCAATAGAGTTAGTGGAAGGTTATTAGGTAAAACTATGTATCTCTATGGGGAAGTTTTGTTTATATTAGAAGATGTAATTAAGTGGGGGTTTGTGACTGTTTTCCTTTATGGATTTTGAGAGCTTTGGATTTAGCAGAATGTATGAAAGATTTTGGGTAAAGAAGATTTATAAAGGAATTTTCTATATAATTGAACTCATCGTCTAGGTATATTAGGAGTGCAGATACGGAGGGCTCTAAGATAGAGAAGCCAATAATAATTCCTTTTTAATGCTGTATTGTGGTGTGAGTAAAAGTGTATGTGGTCATTTTACAGGTTGGATTTATGGTGGACTTTGAATTCTAATTTGTCTTTATTTTTTTATGAGTAAAATATCCAAAAAAGGTAAAGAATTATTGGATTCTAATTCATGCGTAAATTTTATGGTGTGTTCAATTTTATTTAGGCTATCAGTAATCTTGTTTATGTCAAGTTCTTGTGGGTAGATGAGTAAAATATCATCGATGTAACGAAAATAACTAGAATTCTTTGGAATTATAAACGAAAAGGCCAGATTCTAGAAACTCAAGATAAAGACATGCGAGAACCCCACTGAGAGGGGATCCCATGGGCAAACCAAATTTCTGTTTATGAACAACAGTATTCTTGTTTATGTTTATTTCTGTTTTTGAACAACTGTATTCTGAGGAAAGTTATACACCCAGTACATCTAATATTTTAAAACCTTCATATCACATATTCCCGGACTACATAAAAATATATCTTCGAAACTTCAACACAAATTTTAAAACATTCCGAGGATGAAATCTTCGAAAAAGCCAGAATACTTGGACGTAACATACGACTGAAAAATGCATGTCCCACAGAACCGCTGAGAAAATCAATTCAGAAAATTAACAATATTAACAACATTCACATTTCTTAGCTCAAGCTTAAATCAAAAACTTTATGTAAATAACAGCAGCTGGAAGTTTAGGCAGAAATGATCTGGATTGTAATATTCTCTAACACACCATCCTCAAACCATATCTCTCTTC
>CM042178.1:42439834-42442334 GCA_023376005.1 Doryteuthis pealeii
GGGATGACACTCATAAGAATTAAGAATTCGACGGATCAACAACACCAGATAATCAGGATTTACATTTTTGCATTTCGTCTTGGACGATTTGGACTGTCTCATTTTTTTTAACCAGAGGGCGTTGCAAGAGGATTACGGTCGTACAATTAAGGAAGAAGAGTATTAGTATATAGTTAGTAATCAAATGCCTCCGAATTTGACATTAGACGAATAAATAATGTTGCTACTGAGTTATCAAAATAATATTTAAATTCGGAATGGGTAACAATAAGGATTATAACTTTTTGTACAGGAAAATATAATAAGAATAGGAAGAAAAATGCACATTACTTAGATACCTGTAACGGCTAATCTGTTGTCAGCAAGACTAGCTACTAATTCCCTCGTGTAGTCAGTATTTATGTCCAACTTCTTGTAGAAAAAATATTCTTCCCCACAAAAAATACACAAAACATAGATATACATCCCCTATCGATAGTAATAAGAGATTAAGATTTATGATTTACTAGCAGCGGCTACCGGCGTCGCCTGGGTAGAGGAAGATTTTTTAAAAGTTAGTCCCGCAGATCCATTATTACTGAATCGTGAGTTGAATCCTCGTGGGATGTCCCATTTAAATCCCTATGTAAAAAAATAGACCTTGCATTGATCCAGCTACACTGAAAAGAAATATTAATGTTACTATCTAAAATATTAAATGAAAAAAAAATCCATGCTGTTATCATTTAAATTTTATTTTTTGATTATCTTCTCAAATATAAATCAAATCTCTATTATTTTTGCTAAAAAAACAAGCCTGGTGATATTTAATGTGTATATATATTTACTTTGTCGTTAATTGTTTTATTTTCAAAGTTTCCTCCGGACATACACATACACACAACTGCCCTTTATATATGTACTAGAAGTGGTTACCCGGCGTCGCCTGGGTAGAGGGGGATTTTTTAAAAGTTAGTCTCGCAGATCCATTATTACTTATCGCGAGTGAGATCCTCGCTGGTTGCCCCATGAAAATCCCCACGGAAATATATATCAATATAGTAAGAAATTTCCATTCAATTTTTTAAACATTTTTTTTTAAAGATAAGATACAAATGATGCAATTAATTCAATCAATCAATATTATATTTTAAAGCGACCCCCCCCCCCAAAAAAAAACAACAAAAAACAACACACAAAAAAAAGATAAACAAAATAACACGCTAATGACTTTCCCTTCTGTTACTTTTCAAATTTGAATGTTTAAATATCTCCCCAAATATAAATCAAATCTCTATTATTTTTGCTAAAAAACCAAGCCCTGGTGATATTTAATGTGTATATATATATATTTACTTTGTCGTTAATTGTTTTATTTTCAAAGTTTACTCCGGACATACAGATTCACACAACTGCCCTTTATATATGGATAGATAGATACATTATAAAAAATATCAAAACATTGAATTTAGTTGTTAATAATAATTCTTCCCTTCCAAAACGACAGTAGAGGAAACCAATGTTATTTATCAATTTGAATGTCCTCTCCGACAATAAAAAAATTGTCAAAATTTATAAGCATGTTTAAAAACAACACAAAATTATGTTTAATATTTTTGTCTTTTTCTAGTCATAGAAATTGCATTCACTGGAAAGGAAAATGCACGGACAAAACTGCACCAAAAATGCACCAACTGCATTGTGTTACATAATCTATGCGGTTGCATAAGATTATTGTCAATCCCCTGTATTTCTAAATGGATGGTCCCTTTTCATATCACGGGCGGGACTTTCCATGGAATATTACAGAAAGCCCGCGAAATACGTGAAGTCACGTGGGACCTGGTTGAGTCCTAAGTTTCAGTTTGGACGTCGGCAGAGAAGATGTACTGCCTTAACTGGAACTCACCTGCATACGCGCGCTATGTTTAGTTACGTGAAATGTTTAGTTAAGTAAATAAAAGATTACGAAAATAACACGGTTTTGTGGTTGTGAATGTCTTGGTAACAAGACTGACCTAGAAGACCAAGACGAAGTCCAGACGCTTGAAGAGATGTTAGAAGAGACGCTAAAAGAATTTAAGATATCAAAGACGTCAGAAGAAAAATAGAAGTAAGTAAAGAAAGAGGTATGCAACAATTGTAGATTTGGACATGGAAGAAAAGACATGTAGGATGTTTGGCAAAATTGGACAATCAACGATAAATTTAAAATGAAAAAAAAATGTTAGTGTTTATTTAAGAACATATCTGAGATTTCAAATTAGGAGATCTTCGTAGAGCCTTTGTGAAACATAATTTACAAAACTAATAATTTTTAAAGAATCCCAAATGTTAGTTAAATTACATAATAAACAACACAGAAACACTGGTTTTTGTTTCAAACTTTTCTTTTTTAGGTGAACTATTAAATTAACCCCCCCCCCCGGGCGATGTAATAATACATTTTTGAAAGATATTGCCTGATGGGTGGGAGTTAAAAATTTAATGTCAGAGAGTTTGTACCCTAAGTAAGTAAAAT
>CM042178.1:42452334-42454834 GCA_023376005.1 Doryteuthis pealeii
GGGAGAATAGTTGGATACATACCTTTTCCACGGGTATCATCGCTAAGTAAAATGCAAACAGACTCGTCCAGGATTTGAACTCGTGTCACCGTGTCCATTTATTACAACTATAGCTTTAGTTGCCTTTGATGACTAAAAAAACAAAACAATGATCTATACATATATAAAAGGCAGTTGATGTGTATGGATGTATGTCCGGAGAAAACTACGAAAATAAAACTATTAACCACAAAGTAAATATATATACACATTCACTATCACAAGATCTTGCTTTTTGAGCAAAAATAATGAAAATTTGATTTATATTTATGAAGATAAATAAAAACAAAATTTAAATAATAACAGCGTGGATTTTTTTTTGCATTTAATATTTTAGATAAGGGTCATTGACTTTTCCTTTTAGGGTGTCTGTGTACTTTTGTTTCTGACACCCCAGGCCGGATGAACGTAAGGCCTTCTTTACGTTGGGATTTTAATGGGGCATCGTGATTCAGTAATAATGGATCAGCGAAACTAACTTTTTTTTGTCCCCACCCTCTACCCAGGCCACGCCGGGTAGTCGTTTCTAGTTCTAATATAAAGATCTTTGTTGAATTTTTGCAAGCCTTAATTTGACGACCATTAAACATCATGAAACAGAAAAAAAAAATCCTCTGAGCTGGGGCATCAAGTGGAATTTAAAAAAAAATCCCCACGATCAATTCCTTTGAAAAAATTCTCCATGCTCTTGAAAATGAAAAAAGCTGCACCCTCAAATATTTTCTCTTTTTTTTTAGGGGGGCGGGGTGACCTTTTCGTGTAACATCGCCTGTTCACCGCCAGGTCAGGAAAGACAGGTCTTCTTCCTTACCTGCTGCTAGTACCACGTAAACTAGTACAATCTGTTCCATGGTTGATCCATGAGCGCAGTGGAACAACATATCCTGGACAGGTTGATATGGAGAATCAGCCGTCGCCCAAGGACCAAGTCCTCCTCCCCACACTATTAAATATAGATAAAATGATATATTAAAATGGTTATTTGACGCGGGTACATCTGCACCTACCTCAAAGAACACATTTATTCAATTAAGATGGTTACAGAGGTATACACCACACTTCGGCATATAGCCAAAGTTTTTGTTTGGGTGACAAAACTGGTCGAACAGCTACACGGTTCTAGCTAGCTAGGTATACTCGCCGACCGATCCATGCAAAAACAAATACATACATTCTTCTGCCTACGCACCACCAAAAATACCCCAATCTCTCTATGACTTTAACCCACTTAAAATACCCCAATTTCGTATATTTGTGACTAGATGTTGTAGCGGGAGAAATTTTGTACATGGTAGCTCAAAATGAACACAAACATGCCTGGCTTGCAAAATGAGATCAGGGGGAGTGTAGTGGGCTCCTACAGAGATTGAACTCGCATCCTCCTGATCGTGAGTCGTGGCTCAAAGTCAGACTACCACGTTGGTGCGTATGCAAATTCCTACACTGTGATGGCAGCTCTGGGCGCGATTGACCCGGATGTAGGGTCTTAGTCAAGGCAGTGAATCCTTATTTAAGACCTGCCCTCTCACACCGAGACAGTTGCGTTCTGATATTGCTGACGATAACACAGACGTGCGACGAAGAAGAGACGAGTGAGGGTTGGCGGAGGACTCCTGGAAAATTGTTGCAGGCAGTAAGTTCTTAGTCGGGGGAATTCAGCAGTTGGGAGAACGTCTTTTTCGGTAGAGAGATTCGGTTGTCCGACCCGACGAATTTCTGTTCTTTCGACGAATTTCTGTTCTTTCGACGAATTTCTGATATATTAAACTGTACTATAAGCCAGTGTGTTTTTTAAAAAAATTTTGTCTCGTCTTTAGAGGCTAATCTTACGTTTCGTATTATATTGAATATTCAACCAGCAAACAGTTAGAGAGATATTTCTGTTTGTTTGTTTATTTGTTTTGTTTTGAAAAGGAATTTCCCGCAATTGGCTCAGGTGGTACGGAGGGAAATTGCATTGTTTTCTCAAAGTGGACACTTGAAAAATACAATTATAGATGGCGCTGGTTGACAAGCGATAAAGACGTAGACTACGCATGCGTAGGATAACGACTTCTGCCCACGTGATGTTTTTTCTTTTTGAAAGTGACAAAACAAGACGCACAATAATATCATCTCGAATGTCGCATTAGATGAAGCACATTGAGTACAAATGCAGAATAGCGCGCAAGAGATAATATCATTAGAATCGAATTTTACGTATAAATAGCATTATATTACGGAAACTCCCGAAATAGTCTAACTTTAACACTGACCCTAACCTTAATACTAACACTAACCATAACCCTAAAACTAACCCTAACCCTTACCCTAACCCTGATCCTAACGTCTCAAATGTTTCGGGTATTTCTATGTAAAAAAAGGAAAGGAAAGTCGTCGGGGTGGCCTATAGTCGGTATCAGCACACCAGCGAGGGAGTCTATCCCATTTTCACTAGTGCTAGACCAAGGAGATGGTTTTT
>CM042178.1:42459834-42470655 GCA_023376005.1 Doryteuthis pealeii
TATAACTTAATACAAATTTAAAAAATATTTTTTTGTTCTTTTTTAACTTTTTGCTTTTGTGCCTTTTTCTTTGTTTAAAAAAAAAATCATTTCTTCTTCTTCTTCAATTACCTTAACGTTCTTCTTCTTCTTCTTCTTCTTCTTCTTCTTCTTCTTCTCTTCCCAATTCTCCCTTCTTCTTTCTTCTTCTTCTTCTTCTCTTCTTTCTCTTCTTCCCTTCTCCCTGCTCTTCTTCTTCTTCTTCTTCTTCTTCTCTTCTTCTCTTCCCTCCCTGCTCTTCTTCTTCTTCTTCTTCTTCTTCTTCTTCTTCTTCTTTTTTGTGGTATTCTTCTTCTTCTTCTTCGTGGTATTCTTCTCTTCTTCTCTTCTTCTTCTTCCCAATTCTCCCTGCTCTTCTTCTTCTTCTTCTTCTTCTTCTTCTTCTTCTTCTTCTTCTTCTTCTTCTTCTTCTTCTTTGTGGTATTCTTCTTCTTCTTCTTCGTATTCTTCTTCGTGGTATTCTTCTTCTTCTTCTTCTTCTTCTTCTTCTTCTTCTTCTTCTCTTCTTCTTCTTCTTCTTCTTCTTCTTCCAATTCCCTTCTTCTTCTTCTTCTTCTTCTTCTTCTTCTTCTTCTTCTTCTTCTTCTTCTTCCCTTCTCCCCGCTCTTCTTCTTCTTCTTCTTCTTTCTTCTTCTTCTTCTTCTTCTTCTTCTTTCGTGGTATTCTTCTTCTTCTTCTTCTTCTTTCTTCTCCCTTCTTCTTCTTCTTCTTCTTCTTCTTCTTCTTCTTTTCTTCTTCTTTGTGGTATTCTCTTTCGTGGTATTCTTTCTTCTTCTTCTTCTTCTTCTTTCTTCTTCTTCTCTTGTTTCTTCTCTCTTCTTCTTCTTCTTCTTCTCTTCTTCTCTTCTTCTTCTTCTTCTTTTCTTCTTCACTCTTCTTCTTCTTCTTCTTCTTCTTCTTCTTCTTCTTCTCTTCTTCTTCTTTCTTCTTTGTTGTATTCTTCTTCTTCGTATTCTTCTTCTTCTTCTTCTTCTTCTCTTCTTCTCTTCTTCTCTTTCTTCTTCGCGGTATCTTCTTCTTCTTCTTTCGTAGTGGTATTCTTCTTTTGTATATTGTTGTTTCTTGTTCTTCTTCTTTGAAAATCAAAATTACAAATTATCTCAACCTTAGCTATTTGTTATCATTATTATTTTCATTCCTTTTGATTATTATTATTATTATTATTATTATTATTATATTATGTATTATTATTGTTGTATTATTATTATTGTTGTATTATTGCTGATGCTGCTGCTGCTGTTGTTGTAGTGAACCATATATTAATTGGCGATCTTTGCTGGCGACAAAATATAATTAACTTTCGCTCATCGCTCCTTCATCTTTGACGAATAGATCTCACTTCACTCCAGCAAATTCGCAGATTGCAGGGGCGTTGCAATACCCAGCGTTAAATGCCATGCTCTGCCGAGGATGCCCCCCCCCCCTCATTTGTCTGTGCAACAATAAACAAGCAACAGGCATCAGATTTATTGCACAACCATCAAAGATGGTTGGTTGGTTGGATTTTCACGGCATGTCAACCTTTGGGTTATTTTATGACGAGGGCATCATTATTAGGAACTCATTTTAATACCCTAGTATTTACAGTGAGATCAGGATTTGTTGGTTGGTTGGTTGGTTGGTTGGTTGTTGTTTTACGGCATGTCAACTCTTGTTGGGTCATTTTATGCCGAATAAGATTTTGTTTAATTCATTCTTGATTGGTATTCAATTTTTTTTAAATCAATTTTTTTAAACATATTTTTAAATATGTTTTTTCTATTTAACACAGTGGTTCTCAGCCGGGGTTCATATGGACCCCCGAGGGACCATATAAGATTTTTGGGACCCAGGCAAGTAAACTGTATTTAGCTATAAAAATACAAAGAGATTTTTAAATAACGAATGGCTATGGGGGTTCCACCAGAGTAAAATAGGATTAAAAGGGGGTCAATAGGTAAAAAAAGGTTGATAACCATTAATTTAACCAATAGATGGGAGTATAACAGGTATTACCATAACTGGTAAGTGGTAGTGACTGTTAGGGTCTCATCTATGGGTTAAATACAAAGAAATGAGTTTTAAAAATGTGTTTAAAAAATTGAATTTAAAAAGTTGTGTACTATCAAGAATGAATAAAAAAACGTCTTCGGCATAAAATAACCCAACAAGAGTTGGCATGCCATAAAACCCAACCACCCAATCAACCAACAGGTTTGAGTGAACCTGGAAGTAAGAGTGATGAAGAGCATCTTCACACCCCAATAAAGCATAGGCTTTATATTTTTTTTCGTTTTTTTTTTTTCGTTTTTATATTTATTTTATTCATCCTTACTGGGTATTCATTTTTTTAAACTCAATTTTTTGTAGAATAATCACACTAA
This sequence comes from Doryteuthis pealeii, assembly GCA_023376005.1. Classification (NCBI taxonomy): domain Eukaryota; kingdom Metazoa; phylum Mollusca; class Cephalopoda; order Myopsida; family Loliginidae; genus Doryteuthis; species Doryteuthis pealeii. Next base: position 42,462,237 of record CM042178.1, read on the forward strand.
GTTCCAATTACCATAGAATTGCTAAGACAAGACAACAAGTAGTCGTAACTGAATACGAATCTAATCTTGTCGCAATACTACTGCAAGATGACAGGGTATTTATGAAGCCACATAACATCATAGAAACCAAGCAGCCAATCAGGACTCAAGGAATGGAATCAACCAAATACATGAATGGACTATTCTTGACTTTCATAAATACCCTGTCATTTTGCAGTAGAATTGTGACAAGATTAGATTTGTATTCAGTTACGACTACTTGTTGCCTTGTCTTACCAATTCGATGGTAATTGGAACTTAGTGTGATAATTCTACATTTTTAAACATATTTTTTCAAACTCATTTATTTATTTATTTAACTCATAAATAGGACCCTAACAAGTACTACCACTCCGGTCAGAGTGAGCCTGGGAGTAATAGGAATGAAGGGGTACTCCACACTCCAATAAACACGCAGGCTAAGGGCTAGGGTTAACCCAAACACGAATCCTAACTATTTAATCGAAATCTTTGATTTTATTGATGATCGTGCAATAAAGCCGATGCTTGCTGCAACTTAATGGACTGCTCCTAGTAGCAGCAGCAGCAGCAGCATAGACTTGTATCCCCTCCTACCCAAAATGGACTGAACCATTCGACAGTATTCATACATGTTATTTGTCACTGAACATTGGTCTCGCTATTAAAATGAAGAGCTATTGAAATTATAGGTAGCAAAGACATAAAGCCAACTTGGTTTGAAAATCACATAGGTGAGAAACTGACAGTTACCAAGCGCCATTGACTTTATTTCTTCGCTACACTTCGGTTTAGCTCAGTCGGTAGAGCGTCCGTCTGGGAATCACAAGGTTCGATACCGGCCCTCGCCAACTCAGTGTATGAGTAGCACAGGAATCTGTGCGTTAAAGTGAGGAACTGATGGTAGGTGTGGCACAACACCTCAGACGCTAAAAACAATTTCCTTGGTCTAGCGCTAGTGAAAAGGGGATAGACTCCCTCGCTGCCTGGCTGATACCGACTTTAGACCACCTCGACTATATATATATATATATATAAAGAAAAAGTGGAAGTGAATCCGACAGTATGTAATATTATGAAAAAATTGAAAAAACACAAGTTCATAAACGAGTAATGTTTATTTCGCCTACGCTGCAGTGATTTATTTAGACATTTATTTTTCCTCAAACTAACAAAAGCCCTGATGAAGATCTATTGAAACAGATCGAAACACTGCAGCGTAGACGAAATAAACATTACTCGTTTATGAATTTGTGTTTTTCAATTTTTCATAATATTACACACACAACACACACACACATATATATATATATATATATATATATATATATATATATGTGTTGAAAAGAGAAATAACGGAAAAAAAGGATTGAATGGATAAAATAGAATATTTTAATTAATTTAACTTACATGTGTTTCGGTCAGGAGTTTATTCATGTGTACATTGTTCTATCTATTATTATTTTTAAATAACAAAATGAAATGAAATGAAATAATAATAATAGAAAAATAATTTCATTTCACTTTGTTAATAATAGATAAAACAATGTACACATGGATAAACTCCTGATCGAAACACAGGTAAGTTAAATTAATTAGAATATCCTATTTTATCCATTCAATACCTTCTTTCCTTTATTTCTCTTTTCAACATACCGTCGGATTCAATTCCATTTTCATTTTAGACACACACAGACACACAGAGACACACACACATATATTTAAGAAATGGATATAAAGTAACTTATTCGAGTTTCATCATCTGAATCGTCAGGGTTACACCCGCTGAATTAATCGAGTTTTCGATTAATATCAGTTGGTACCACGTATGTCTGTCGAAACTGGTCTTATCTTTATAGATGAACGCTGTTTATGGATTAAAAAAAAAAACTCCCCGGAAACTGTTTTTGTTTATTGGATTAAAAAATGTAAAATAATTTGTGGGAATTACTTTTTCAATTGTTATTTAATGAAGGGTAGATTACGGGGCGTGAGAGTGGTTAAATAAGCGAAAAAGATTAAAATTATTTATTGGTTGGTTTTGGTTTGGTTAGAGAGTATGCGAAAAGGACCGATCGTATCGATTATAATAATAAAGGTTTAGAGTGGTTTAATACGGTTGTTTATCTATAACGATAAGACCCGTTTCAACAGACATACGTGGTATCAACTGATATTAATCGAAAACTCGATTAATTCAGCGGATGTAACCCTGACGACTCAGATGATGAAACTCGAGTAGGTTACTTTATATCCATTTCTTAAATAAATTTTGCTCTACATTGTATTGAGCACTTTGTATTTGTTTTTTCACGGTCTTAACCCCTGTATTCTGTGCGCTCCCAACGATCGTACCCGTACCCACTGCTAAGCCACTACTCACATATATATATATATATATATATATATATATATATATATAATATAAGGAAGCAGGAAGCAACTAAATCGGTGATGTTTTCATCATCATCATTATCATAAACATCATCATCATCATCATCATCATCACCATTATCGATAGTTATAGTTCTTATCTTCAATTCTCTTCAGTTCACACTAAAATACCGCTCCGAGTTACCTCCCCTTCTCATCTCGCATCCGCCATGATCTAGCGATTAGTCAGATCTTCACATCTCTGTGTTCGCGGCGATCGATAGCAACAGTTGAAATTATTTTTATTAATCTAATTGTCTCTCATAATCAAACCGACACGTCTCCTTTTTCGTTCGGGCATTTAATTCAACTGAAACGAATCTTAATAAATTATCGGCCATATTGTTAAGATTCAAAAACGTTCAGACAATTTAAGTTGTTCAAGATGCTCGAAATTTGCCTCGACCAAATATTTATTTCATATGTGCTAGAAAGCGGTGGGTGAGCGTCTTTTGTCCTGGGTATGGCGTTAAATCCTATCTGATGGTGAGGTTCCAGTTCTGGAGCTCTGGGGAATGTGGAGTACTCCTTCATCACAATTACTTACAGGTCCACTTTGACCCGGAATGGTATTCCCTGGGTATCTATGGGTAAAATAGAAAAACATGAGTTTAAAAAATGTGTTTAGAAAAAAAAAGAGTTTAAAAAAAATTGAATACCCATCAAGAATGAATAAAACAAAAACGTCTTCGGCATAAAATGACCCAAAATGGGATGACAAGCCGTAAAACTCAAACCAACTAACCTAGATCAAGTATCTGTTTAACAATTCTATTTGTAATTTTTTCAAGTTTTCTGGCCAACTTTTTAATATTTGGGTGGAATTCGTGGATTAGTCCACCAAAGTTCATGTCCCGAGTACTTTCGGCACTTCGAAGTGCCATCCTCAGGGGTGATGTGTTCCAGTTTTTCAAATGATATTAATAGGTGTGGAGGCTGAAAGGAGGAGAATTGGGGGGAACGGTGCTATAGGCATTTTAAAATGTGTGTATTGCATTGGAAATCAATTTTGTTTAAGGATGATTTATATTGTTTTATGTATAGAGCTTCTAGTATTTGGAGTTTTTGTTTATTTTTTTTTCTTTGTGCAGAATGTGTATATTTTCCGTTAGGATATTTCGGTAATTAGAGTGGGGGCATGAATGTAATTTAAGGTGTTGTAAAATGGAGCTACTGAAGATGGCACTTCGAAGTGCCGAAAGTACTCGGGACATGAACTTTGGTGGACTAATTCCACGAATTCCACCCAAATATAAAAAAGCTGGCCAGAAAACTTGAAAAAAATCACAAATAAAATTGTTAAACAGGAGATGTGTCTTTTGTTTAATTCAACATGCATAAATGGAAAAAATGCTGCCCAAACACACACACACACACACACACACACACAACACTCATATATATATATATATATATATATATATATATATATATATATATATATGCATGAGATTTTAAAATGTTAACACTTGTATGAGAGTACCATAATGATATTATGATTTCAAAGCTTCTCTATGTTTTGTAAATACCTATATATTTTCCTATGTGCTCTCCATGATATCAGTTTTACTTTTCTCATAAATCTACTTCCATAAAAATGCCGACATTTTTTGAATCAGCTGTGGTTAAACTCCGTTCATTGGAAGGAACAGTGAACAGGTGGAGACTGTTTGAAATGATTATAAATTTACTCCCATAGAAGTAAAAACTTTTTAATATATATCGTGGATAATATGAGTACTAAGCAGATATTGCTCAATATCATTGACAGAGCGTTTATATATATATATATATATATATATATATATTGCTTGAAGGCAATTACAATGCGTATATCGCATAAAATTCGATAATTATAGAAAATAATCATGACAAGTGAACCTCAGCAAAGAATTGTGCGGTGTGTAGAACATCGTACAGACTGTTTCGACTTTATTAAGTCTCATCTGCTTCGGCCACCGATACACAGCGGACAATCCATGCGAAATTAACCTGTCAATGATACACCTCTACCATATTAGGTACGTCCGTATCGGTGGCCGAAGCAGTAAAGTCTCTGACTCGCCTGCTGAAGTCCCGGTTTCGATTTCCGTCGGAGGGAAGCCGTTAGTATACATCACTGATGAGACTTAATAAAGTCAAAACAGTCTGTACGATGTTCTACACACCACACAATTCTTTGCCGAGGTTCACTTGTCATGATTATTTTCTAGGATTATCGAATTTTATGCGATATACGCATTGTAATTGCCTTCAAGCAAAATATAAATAATAATATATACTTTATTCAACAAAGCTTCTAAAAACAAACATCCAAAAAATGTTATATATATATATATATATATATATATATATATATATATATATATATGAGAAGTAAATAAACAAACGATGTGTGTGTTTTTGATATGGCTTTTTTTTAGCCGACAATTTTTGGGAGAATATGTGCTTAATTGAAGTCGTACCTAATTTTGAAAATTAATTAAATAATGATTAATTAATTAGGCGGGCATGCCTATTCAATTGTAAGGCTAAACAAATCGAGAAAAATCAATCTCTGTATGGACATTTCGGCCTATTAGGCCTCATCAGCAGAGCTATATTCCTTGTTAGTATTGGAGAAATTATAATAAAATGCTCAATTATTTCTGTAAGTGCTGTATTTATTCCTTTATAGTTTACAATATTAAATGTATTGTAAACTATAAATAAATAAATACAGCTCTTACAGAAGTAATTGAGCACTTTATTATCATTTCTCCAACACTAACAAAGAATTAACTATTACCGCTCCTGCAGAGGAATTCAGACTTGGATACTTATAGCGCAGAACAAACGCAAGTAACTTAGACTCGTAGCCCCAGTCAGTCGAGCACTCTCCGGAAGAAAGATTCTCCACACAATACAACAAAAGAAGAATGGACATCCATGAAATAAACTACTCGACCAAAAATATACCAACACCCTCACGCGAAAACTACCTCAAAATAGATAAAATGGATGATGTCATACGCAGGTTGAGATGGAAAGCGATGATTTTCGACGGAGATATGAACACCGCAAAAACAGACTCTTAAATGTATTGTAAACTATAAATAAATAAATAAATAAATAAATATACTGAAACGTGTTGCCTTTCAAAATCGGCACAGCCCTTTACACAAAAGAACGGGATTATCTACTAAGTTATAGATAAATTTTGTATATTTTATGATATTCAGAATAAGAATTATCTGCGTTATTCGGACTATTGTCCTCATCTTTATTGTTATCTGTACAACGTTTCGGCCGGTATGCCCTTATGCAACAGGTATCTCTGGATTCCGGGTTCAATCCTGAGTGGCGGTAGTAACATAGAAAAATAATTTACACAACTCCTACCCCAGCTATGTTTAGCGGAATGAGAAGAGGATACCTCCGTGGACTGAATAAAGGGTTAGGTTCAAAGTTCCGTGATGGCTCCCGATTACGACATGAAGGTTCCCGATTACGACAAGAAGGTTCCCGAGTCCGAAAAGAAGGTTCCCGAGTCCAACAAGAAATACATGAAGAAGGCCGGAGGGCATATCGGCCGAAACGTTGTACAGATAACAATGAAGGTGAGGACAATAGTCCGAATAACGCAGATAAAACTTATTCTGAATATCATGAAATATACAAAATTTATCTCTAGCTTAGTAGATAATCCTGTTCCTTTGTGTATAGGGCTGTGCCGATTTTGAAAGGCAACACGTTACAGAATGCCCGTACTAAGTGCTGTGAACTAGAAACATTTGAAATGTTCCCGTTGCTAGAATTTCGACAGATTTACAGTGTGATATTAACACAACGAGACACAATATCGAACACTACTAAATGCTCGAATTCCCAATCGAACAAATCCGAGAAAAGAAAAGAATTTATTCATTTTTACTTTTTTTTTACTTTTTTCTTTTACTCTTTTTTCCCCGCTAGCTTTTTATGTTTTTTTTTTTTAATTTTTTTTTTATTTTATCTTTATTTATTTAAAAGATCTTTCTTTTTGCCATTTCATCGAAATATATATTTTTCTTTCTTTCTTTCTTTTATTGAGATATATATTTTTCTTTCATTCTTGTTTTCTTTCTTTCATTGAAATATAGGTTTTCTTTCTTTCTTTCTTTCTTTCTTTAAAATATGTTTTTCTTTCTTTCGTTGAAATATATATTTTTCTTTCTTTCTTTCTTTAAAATTTGTTTTTCTTTCTTTCGTTGAAATATATATTTTTCTTTCTTTCTTTCTTTCTTTCTTTCTTTCTTTCTTTCTTTCTTTCTTTCATTGAAATATATTTTTTCTTTCTTTCGTTGAAATATATAGTTTTCTTTCTTTCTTTCTTTCTTTCTTTCATTGAAATAGATTTTTTCTTTCTTTCGTTGAAATATATATTTTTCTTTCTTTCTTTCTTTCATTGAAATATATTTCTTTTTTCTTCTTTCTTTCTTTCGTTGAAATATATATTTTCTTTCTTTCTTTCTTTCTTTCTTTCTTTCATTGAAAAATATTTTTTCTTTCTTTCGTTGAAATATATATATTTTTTTCTTCTTTCATTGAAATATATATTTTTCTTTCTTTCTTTCTTTCTTTCTTTCTTTCGTTTGAAATATATATTTTCTTTTTTCTTTCTTCCTTTGAAATATATTTTGTCTTTCTTTCTGTCTTTCTTTCTTTCTTTCTTTCTTCCATTGAAATATTTGAAATATTCCCGCCACCAACTTATCTGGTTATATATATATATATATATATATATATTATATATATATATATATATATATATATATATATACTTCATTTTCCTTTTCTTTAACTCTTTTTCCCCACTAGCTTTTTAAATGCTTTTTTTTTTGTTTATTTTGAAAACAAATCTTTTTTTCTTTTTACCATTCCATCAATTGTTGCTTTTAGTTGTCTGATTGGTCCAAGAATCCGATCAATCTTTTCAGTCGGAAGCGATTGTCGAAAAGTGTTGTCATGATTTCTAGTGGAAAAAACGATCGTCTGATTTTATAGCGGCAGCGAAAACTGACGTCCGCCATTTTGGATGCTGGTAGTTGGAACAAACGTGGGAAGGATATGCAGCATCAATCATTACACATTGGGATCGGGGAATTCCTTCTTTTCTTACTTTCTTTGAAATATTTCTTTTATCTTTCTTTCTGTCTTTTGTTGAAATATATCTTTCTTTCTTTTTCTCTCCTTTTCTTTGAAATATTTCTTTCATCTTTCTTTCTTTCAATGAAATATATCTTTCTTTCTTTCTTTCTTTCTTTTGTTCAAACATATCTTTCTTTCTTTCTTTTTTTCTTTAAAATATTCTTTCATCTTTTCTTTTTGTATTTTATTGCAATATATCTTCTTTCTTTCTTTCTTTTGGTGAAACATATCTTTCTTTCTTTCTTTCTTTTAAATATTTCTGTCATCATACTTCCTCTCTTTCTTTCTTTCTTTCTTTCTTTCTTTTGGTGAAACATATCTTTCTTTCTTTCTTTCTTTCTTTTAAATATTTCTGTCATCTTATTTTCTCTGTTTCTTTCTTTCGTTCTTTCTTTATTTCTTCTTTCTTTTGGTGAAACATATCTTTCTTTCTCTCTTCTTTTAACTATTTCTGTCATCTTACTTTCTCTGTTTCTTTCTTTCGTTCTTTCTTTCTTTCTTCTTTCTTTCTTTCTTTCTTTCTTTTGGTGAAACATATCTTCTTTCTCTCTTTCTTTTTAAATATTTCTGTCACTTTCTTTCTTTCTTTCTTTCTTTCTTTCTTTTTGGTGAAACATATCTTCTCTTTCTCTCTTTCTTTTAAATATTTCTGTCGTCTTTCTTTCTTTCTTTCTTTCTTTCTTTCGTTCTTCTTTCTTTCTTTCGTTCTTTCTTTGTTGAAGAAAAAGAAAAAAAGAATTTATTCATTTTACTTTATTTTCCTTTTCTTTTTCTCCCCTCTAGGTTATCTCTCTCTTTT
>CM042178.1:42475755-42478255 GCA_023376005.1 Doryteuthis pealeii
TCTCTTTTGAGGTTTCCCTTTCTTAACCATGTCCAAGTCTTTTCATGTGCAACCTCTCCGATTTGTCGTTTGAAGTGTTCATATAATTGTTTTTCTCCCTACTTTGGTTTTCTAGTTTTTGTTGTTTTTCTGTTTGTCCATATATTACATTATTATTATTATTATTATTATTATTATTATTATTATTATTATTATTCACTCCTTGCGAGTTTTCCAGACTAGCGTAAACTGATGGTCTTTCACAGGTGTCTGAATAGACTAAAAAACATCCTTGAAACCAACACAAAGTAAACCACCTTCCCATCATGCCCCACAATCTAAATTAGCCTTTTCTCCATGGCTAAGATGATCGATCCTCCCCATGTTGCATAAAACAAAGAAAACCCAGCCTATTCACCATGCCCCACAAACTAAACTAGAATTAAGCGTTTGACCCTTCTCATGATGCCCTTCAAAACATATTCATTCTGTTTAAAAATTGCATAGGCGAGAAACTCAGTCACCAAGCGCCGCTGATGGCTGATTGTCTTTTTTTTTTTTTTACCACATATCAACCCTTTTCGGGTCATTTACAGTCTAATGTAGTCATTTTGATAAACAAGGGGCTAAGGTTGTACCTGCTATTGCTTAAGTGGTCACACAATTAAGCATTGAACAGGCTCATCGCTGTTTAACTTCGGTGATCTGGCAGAAACGGGTGTTTTCAACGTGCCGACCGTAATCCAAGCGCCGTTGACTTCATGTCTTCGCTACCCTAATTTGGAGAAATATGTATGCTCTATCCCCGATATTGAGCACTACTAACTTATAAATATAACACACACACACACACACACACACACACACACACACTATATATATATATATATATATATATATATATATATTGATAGATAACCCACGTAAGTTTTGCTAAAAAGGATCATCAGGGTTAATCACAATGAATTACACAATAAATTGATTAATAATCAATAATGAATTAATCAATTTCTTAATTGATTCATTACGATTAACTCTGATGATCCTTTTTGGTGAAACTTAAGTAGGTTATCTAATGTATATCTTGCTACTGAGTCCAATCTACTAAAGTTTTGATCACTTTTATATTCTTTATAACCCTGACTTATTCGGTCAATATTTGTATCGACTGTCGATGTTGCAATTAACTCGATATTCTATTCCCCGGCAAGTCATCTTCTTTATCATATATATATATATATATATATATATATATATATATATATATAATATATATAATGAGGTCTTTACAAAATAAGCGTGTCAGGTCCCAAGAGGAGTGCATTGATGGGTAAGGCGTCTTTGGCCTAAGGAGACTCTCTGGTTGGATGCTTTCCAAACATGTCAAGTATATATATATATATATATATATATATATATATATATATATATATATATATATATATATATATGCCCGTGTGTGTGTGTGTGTGTGAAAATGAACTAAAGACAAATTGGAACATTTCTTTTGTGTTATTTATTTCTGGGTTATTCAAAAACTTGCTTCGACATTAGGCCATCGTCAGGATAAAAGTTGTTTTTTTTTTAGATTAAAAAAAGTAGTTTTTAAAAGAATTCCTATGCTATAAAGAGAAATTTAATTTGTGTCGTGCCATTTTGAATGAAAATTATTTTAGTATTTATTTTTCTATTATTTTCTGGTTATCTAGTGTCTTTCAACCAGCCTTTACATATTTGCTGTCAGGATACCTGGTACTGAACTCTTCATTTGCTGTTAAGCATGGGGAGTTTTCAATTAACCATGGTTGCTTAGTTTATTTATTCTTGTATCTACCCAACCAATCCGTTTGAGCAGGATGTGACACAAGGTCAGTTTTAAAGCCGAGTTTAGCAGGCTTGAAATCAGCGTTTTCCTTCTCCTTGACCGGTTGTCATACTGTTATGTTAATTTATCACGCACGCATCAACTATTCCAACTATAAATAGTAACAGGTTGTGCACTTTAGCGAGAGTCAATATTTCAGCGGACAATTGATATGACCGCTTCGCGCGTAACCTTCTCATTTGTATATGTTTGTACTACTGTTCTTTGTTAATATATTTATTTCCTCTCTTGTGTCTTCATTGTGACCCCTAACTGGGCCACAACACATACCAAGGTTAAAGAGCCCAGTTTGCTATTCTATTTACCAATAGATGGAGGAAGAATAGTTGGATTCATACCTTTCCCAAGAGTATTAGCATTATGTTAAATGCAAACGGCATCACCCAGAAACTCGATTCGTTTGGTGTTCTGGCTCGTATTGGGTGATCCGTTTGTACCTAGCTTTCAAAATTAAAGATTTCATGACAATAGATTAAGGGTCGACTTATAAACGAAATCGACTTATACACGAGTGTGTACGACGTTCAAACATAAAGGGGAGGAGTAGTAGCAGGGTAATTCCATGTCAAATCATCCAGGCCATGTCACCCACCCTCTTCAATTTTTTTCCAGATGTGGACAATGTTAAAGTAAGAA
>CM042178.1:42483255-42511625 GCA_023376005.1 Doryteuthis pealeii
ACGTGATATTTTCCTACTATCATAGCCGTACGAGTGTGAGCTGAAAAGTTCTTAGTAAGACCAAGAAAAAATTCGATTTAAAAGAAGGTTATTTTCTATTCCTAGACCGGTTTTTCCCTGGGTCGACCCGTGCTATCCCCGAACCCCTCAAGCAGGGGGCCCAAGCCTGCTTGAGGATCCTGGAAGTATGGTTTCATATATTTTCTATGAATAATATTTTATGAACATTGACATGTCGTAAAGTGTGTGTTGTGGTTATATATTTCATATGAATACTAGTTAACGAAAAATGCCATGTAGTAAAGTGTGTGTGTGTGTGGGGGGGGTCATATATTTCATATGAATACTAGTTAACGAAAATTGATATATAGTATGAATACTAGTGGGCGAAATTGATATGTAGCAAATTGGGGGGGGGTCATATATTTCATATGAATACTAATTAACGAAAATTAATAAAATTAATAAATTTCATATGAATACTAGTGGGCGAAATTGATATTTAGCAAATTGGGGTGTCATATATTTCATATGAATACTAGTTAACGAAAATTGACATGTAGTAAAGTGGGGGTGTCATATATTTCATATGAATACTAGTGGGCGAAATTGACATGTAGCAAAGTGGGTGAGGGGTAATAAATTTTATAAATATGACTACTATTTACGAAAATTGCCATGTAGTAAAGTGGGTGGGGGGCATATATTTCATAGGAATACTAGTTCACGAAAATTAACATGTAGCAAAGTGGGTGGGGGTAATAAATTTCATATGGATACTAGTTGATGAAAATTGTAGTAAAGTGGGGGGGTCATATATTTCATATGAATACTGTGGACGAAATTGACATATAGCAATGTTGGGGGGGGGTATATATTTCATATGAATACTAATGGGCGAAATTGACATGTAATAAAGTGGGGGTGTCATATTTCATATGAATACTAGTTAATGAAAATTAACATGTAGCAAAGTGGGTGGGGATAATAAATTTCATATGAATACTACTTTACGAAGATTGACATGTAGTAAAGTGGGAGGGGTCATATATTTCATATGAATAATAATTTGAATTCAGAAACCTGAAGTCAGTCGTTGATTATTGGGTTTGTGGCATTCCTTGTGCACCAATTCTTTCCTATTGGTTGTGCCAAAAATTAACATGGTGGGGGGGGGTCATATATTTTATATGAATACTAGCTTACAAAAATCGACATGTAGTAAAGGGGAGGGGTTATATATTACGCTGTTACTCCTACAGTCATTTTGACCCGGAATGGTAGCACCTATTGGGTTCCCATCTATGGGTTAAATAGAAAAAAGAGTTTAAAAAGATGTCTAAAGATTTGAGTTAAAAAAATTGAATATCCAACAAGAATGAATAAAAACAAAATATCTTTGGCATAAAATAACCCAACAAGGGTTGATGTTATTTGTCTGTATTTTTTAGATAAGGCCTGATGTGAATGATTTTGGTTTTTCGGACTGCTGTCCTCATCTTTATTGTGGTATGTATTTGGGTGCTAGATGGTGGTGGCTGAGTGTCTTCATTTTCATGGGAATGACGTTAAATTTTATTTAATGATGAGGTTCCAGTTCTGATGGTCTGGAGATGTGAATCATCCCTTCATCACCATTGCTCCATGATCCACTCTGACCCGGAGTGGTAACACTTGTTAGCGACCCATCTATCGGTTAAATAGAAAAATGTGTTTATAAAAATATCCACTATGAATGAATTCATTTCAAAACTTTGTCGGCATAAAATGACACCCTGAAGTTGATATGACGTAAAACAAACCAAACCAAACCAAACCAAACCAAACCGCTGTATCCTCCGGCTATCCTCAGGTGTTCCATGTGTATCGGAGTATAGTAATGATCCAATCTGGGAAATCAGGTTCAAGGTTCCGTGATGGCCCCCGATTATGAAAAGAAGGTCTCCCGAGTCCGAGAAAGTTCCCGAGTCCGAAAAGAAATACCTGAAGAAGGTCGGAGGTCACATCGATCGAAACATTGTACAGATCACAATGAAGATGACGACAATAGTCTGAATAATACAAATCTTATTATAATGGAGATTGTGTGTTTGTCTGTCTGTAACCGAAACTATATTACTACTCAAGTCACAATTCCCTTTGTTATTTACATCACATTCAACAGGATTTTATTTTTATTTAAACCTCAATTCTTAATAAAATTGTTTTACATCATTAAGACTGTTGACCATATCTACATACACAGAACATGCAATTGTATTTATATATACAACAAAATAGCGGTTTAAAGTGTGAATGGGAAGGCTGATTTGCATATTGATCTTAAAAATTTGATTTTAATAAATACATGCTTAGTATTATCGATTTCTAATTGTTTGGTTTTATCTTAATGAATATGTGCAAAAATCTCTTCAATAAATCTTAAGAGAAATCCCTTAACAAGAATAAATAACTGTAATATTATTCTTTACTTCCTATTTTAACTAAACAGTTTAATTAGGAAAATTTACCAATGAAAGACGGGAGTAACGGAAAATGATGGAAGAGTTAGTTTCAAAGTTGTTCTATTTTTCAATAATACCCTCTGTTCAAAATCTTTTTATTTACATTCTTAGTCAGTTTCATTAGCCTTTCTAATTAAATATGATATTTTATTATAAAAATTTAACTAAAATACTTGCACCCGGAGGGTGCATATATTTGCTAGTAATACTAAAAATCATACTTAGTTGCTATGTTTTAAGAAGCAGCGTACTAATGTAGTTCATAATCATTTTAAAAATCATCACAAAAAAATCTATTTGACTCATAGATGATACGAACAAGTACTACCAATTTGGGTCAGAGTGGACTTGGGAGTAATACCAACAAAGTGGTAGCTACAAACTCATGGTGTAATGGTTATCATGGATATAAAGACAGCAACTAGAATTCAAATTCTAGATGGGGCTTTTAGCACTTTACATAGCATTAATACGCTTGGAGATGATATGCATCCACATATTCTCCCTCCAGCTATAGGTAATTAGCAGGGCAGACATGGCTCTTTGACCTTGGTATAGTAACCAGTCTACAAGAAGAAAAACTAAATTCAAGCCTGTTAAACACCACTTTTAAAAAAATGACCTTATGTGGCATCCTGCTTGTCTGGAAGGGTTGGGTAAATACATAGAAACTCATCAAACCTCCAGAACTGGAGCCTCACCACCAGATGCAGTTTAGTGAACACTTGTTTACCTCAATGAGAATTTTAAACTACACTTGACTAATTTTTTCATTCAATGTTTTTTCTCAATGGAATTATATGGTTGGCTGGCTAAAAATAAAGTGAGGAACCTTTGACGATTTCATAAAAAATGACGTCCAACTATGAAAAATGATTTCCCAGGTTGGAACATTACTACACTTGAATACACAGAGCGACCGAAACGTTGAGTTTATACATACCACAATAAATATGAGGACAACAGTCCGAAAAATCAAATCAGCAGTCAAGCTATTCAAAATTATTTACCTGGCTGGATCATTATATCGGATACATAGGGAACACCTGAGGAAGGCCGGAGGATACAGCGACCGAAACGTTGTATTTATACATACAATAAAGATGAGGACAACAGTCCGAAAAATCACATCAACAGTCAAGTTATTCAAAATTATTTACTTGGCTGGATCATTATATCGGATACATAGGGAACACCTGGGGAAGGCCGGGGGATACACTGACCGAAACATTGTGTTCATACATACCACAAATAAAGATGAGGACAACAGTCTGAAAATATCAAATCAACAGTCAAGCTATTCAAAACGATTTCGCAAGTTGGGTCATTACTATGCTCGGATACACCGGGAACACCTGAGGAAGACCGAAGAATACAGCGGCCGAAACGTGTTTATACATACCACAATAAAGATGAGACAACAGTCCGAAAAATCAAATCAGCAGTCAAGCTATTTAAAAATGATTTCCCAGGCTAGATCGTTACTATACTCTGAAATACAGGGAACACTTGAGGAAGGCCGCAGACACAGCGACCGAAACGTGTTTATACATACCAAATAAAGATGAGGACAACAGTTGAAAAATCAAATTATTCATAATGGTTGACTTGCCGTTAAATCCAACCAACCAACCAACCAACCAGCTACTAATCCTCGAGTAGGCAGCAACACGGCTATTTCGTTATAAAATGGCATCGTCCAATTCCCAATAAGAATGAGTCACACTTAGATTCGGTAATCTCGTCTCTCAGAAAATCTCGTCTCACTCCAATCGAGGCTTTTCATAATTTTGCATTCACTGTCACTGCTTGGTCGGGTCCACAGAGAACAGGGTGATACCCCAACTGTGCGTGTGCGTGATACAAACCACACCAGATGTGTACGAGTGTGTCTTCTGTGGGTAAGGGCAGACGTATAGTGGTTAATGTTGTTGAACAATAGATAATTGGATTGTTTTTTTATTTGCTAAGTTAAGGCGAATAATGAAGACCCTGTGAGCATGAAGAACCCGTGTTGCGTGCAAACAACTGAATTATTGCCATCGGCAGATTGTCGGAGGAAGTGGCATCAATAATCACTCCAGACATAAAAGGAGGATTAGAACGCAAAAACTTCATCTTCCTTTCAGACTTTAAAGACATAGAAACAACATTATATACATATATATATAATAATATTATATAATATTATATATATATATATATTATATAAGAGAGATGAGAGAGAGAACAGACAGACTAGACAGGGACAGACAGACAGAGGGAGAGATACAACTTTGATATGATATAGTACTGGGTTTAGTTTTCAGTCGGCTGAGCGTCTGCCAGAAATACAAGGTTCCGGGTTCGATACCGACCTCGCGAACTTAACGTATTGAGGTAGCACAGGTTCTTACAGTAAAGTTTAGGAGCCTGATGTTAGTGTGGTGGGCTCCATCTTAGATTCTCAAATTAAATGTCCTTGGTCTAGCGCTTAGTGAAAAGGGGAATAGAGCGTCTCGCAGTTTTGACTGATAACGGACTTTAGCCGCCCCCGTCGACTTTACTTGGCTTATTATATATGTTTTATAATACTTATATATATATATTATATGTTGTGTGTGTGTGTGTATGCGTGCGTGGTGTGTGTGTAATTTTATAAGAAATTGAAAAAAGACAAATATCATTCACGAGTAAGGTTAATAAGCCGACGCTGGCAGTGTTTTCGGTTTGTTTAACAACCTTACTTAAGAGCCTTCAGTTTGTTTTTTGTTTTTTTTAAAAGAAAAAAAAAATATTATGATAACCAAAAGTCTGCGAGCCCTGCTTTTAGTATGTGGCTGCTTTTGTTGATATTCAAATATGTGGGGAAAAAAGTACTTTAAAAGCTGAATAACGTCAGCGTCCCCAATTTAAACTAGTATGACGTAATTTTTTCCCGAAATTGTTGGGAAATAATTTCAAGTGAATGGAAAGAATATATTTAAAGTCGGCGTAGTGAGGTAGGCTTGTTATTACAGTTGACCCAAAAAACAGAACAAAATTATTTATTGTATTTTTCCCATTAACTAGCCCTAAACCCCAACCCCAATCCTAACCCTAACCGATGTTGGCTCTTAAAACTTTAAAAAAAAAAAATTAAAATTAACAGTTTTTATTACACAATTTGTGGGTTCTGTTTTTCTAGGTCACCATGTAATATTATGTTACTCACTAGGGGTGTTAGGGGTTAGGCGTTTAGGGTTAGTTTAATGGGAAATAAATAAATAATTTGGGTTATGTTTTTTTGGGTCACCTGTAATATTATTTACTCAACAGGAAAATAACCTAATATATATATATGTTGTGTGTGTGTGTGTGTAAAAGAGTAGAGAGAGAGAGAGGAGAGGAGAGGGAGAGAGATGAATAGAAATAGATAAACACGAACATACTGTGATAGACAGATATGCATTAACAGTTTAGATAGATATGAACACACTGAGATATATATATATATATATATATAATATATATATATATTATATATATTATATATATATATTATATAGATACGATAGATAGATTAGATATGCAGTTAACAGTCTTAGATATATTGAACCATTGAGATTAGATAGATAGATGATTAGATAGATATTGCATTAACAGTTTAGATATATATGAACACACTGAGATGATAGATAGATAGATAGATAGATAGATATGCATTAACAGTCTTAGATATAATATGAAAACACACTGAGATGTAGATAGATAGATAGATTCATTAACAGTCTTAGATATATATGAAACACACTGAATAGATAGATAGATAGTAGATAGATAGATAATGCATTAAAAGTCTTAGTATATATGAACACACTGAGATAGATAAGATAGATAGATAGATAGATAGATAGTAATGCATTAACAGTCTTAGATATATATGAACACACTGAGATAGTATAGATAGATAGATAGATAGAGTAGATATGCATTAACAGTCCCTTAGATATTATATGAACACACTGAAGAAGATAGATAGATAGATAGATAGATATGATAGATAATAAGATAGATAGAATATGATTAACAGTCTTAGATAGAATTATGAACACACTGAGATAGATAGATAGATAGATAGATATGCCATTAACAGTCTTAGATATATATGAACACAACTGAGATAGATAGATAGATAGATAAGATATGCATTAACAGTCTTAGATATATATGAACACATGAGATAGATAGATTAGATTAGATAGATAGATAGATAGATAGATAGATATGCATTACAGTCTTAGATAGATATAAACGCACTGAGATAGATAGATAGATAGAATAGATAGATAGTTATGCATTAAACAGTCTTAGATAGATTGAACACATGAGATAGATAGATAGATAGAAGATAGATAGATAGATATGCATTAACAGTCCTAGATATATTATGAACACACTGAGATAGATAAGATTAGATAATAGATAGATAGATATGCATTAACAGTCTTAGATATATATGAACACACTGAGAAGATTAGATAGATAGATAGATAGATATGCATTAACAGTCTTGATATATATGAACAACTGAGATAGATAAGATAGATAGATAGATAGATAGATATGCATTAACAGTCTTAGATATTATGAACACACTGAGATAGATATATAGATAGATAGATAGATAGATAGATAGATAGATATGCATTAACAGTCTTAGATTATATATGACACACTGAGATAGATAGATAGATTTAGAATAGAAGATATGCTTAACAGTCCTTAGATATATATGAACACAACTGAGAATAGATAGATAGATAGATAATAGTATATTGCATTAACAAAGTCTTCAGATATATATGACACACTGAGATAGATAGATAGAAGATTAGATAGATATGCATTACAGTCCTTAGATATATAATGACACACTGAGATAGATGATAGTAGATATGATAGATAGAATATGCATTAAACAGTCTTAGATATATATGAATCAACACTGAGGATAGCTAGATAGAATAGATAGATAGATAGATAATGAAATATTGAGATAGAAATAGCAACGACAGAAATAGGTAATTATAAAGGAAGCCTAGTGAAATATGTCCTATTCAAATCTTATGGCTTAGTTACGACACAAGGCTAGAAATAAATCGTACTCAGTGAGAATAAAAAGGCACAGGTAAGAATGTTCTTGCTATCCAATCACTAATCATTATACTGCACGTAATGCCTCAACAAAACAGGAACAGTAGTTCGAAGAATACAACTAAAAAAAAAAAATAATCGGATAGAAACTGTCAGGCATTCATAGAGGATGAAAAACGTAAATATAATAGATAAATAAATATAATAGAAAGAAGATAAATAGATAATAAATCAGGTAAATATTAAAATGAAGTATAGAAACGTACGTATAAAATAATAATGAAGAAATAAATAGTAGAATAAATAAAATGGAATAATAAAATAACTAAAATAAATTAAAATGAAGGATAGAAATGTAAAAATAAATAAAGTAAAGTGAATGAATGATAAAATAAATAAATAAATAAAAATAAAATAAATATAATAAATAAAGAAGTATAAAAAACGTAAAAATAAATAATAAAATGATGAATTGATAAAATAAATAAATAAATAAAATAAAATAAAATTAAATAAATAAAAGAAGTATAAAAAACGTAAATAAAAAATAAATGAATGAATTGATAAAATAATAATAAATAAATAAATAAAATAAATAAATAAAGAAGTATAAAAAACGTAAAAATAAATAAATGAATAAATGAATTGATAAAATGAACAAACAAATAAATGAATAAATAGATAAAATAAAATAAAATAAAATAAATAAATAAATAAAACGGAGTATAAAAAACGTAAAAAGAAATAGATGAAGGAATAGATAAAATTGAAAAAAAGATAATAGAAATAGAATGAAGTAAAATTGTGGAATGGCTTCTTGTCGGTACAGCTATGGGGGGGGGGGGGAGTCTAATTCCCTTCCACTTAGGAGAGACCAGGATAAATTGCTTTGCTGAGGTGGAGCACAACACTTACTGTCCAACTCTCAATTAACGCAGAACTTGCAGATTACCTAACCTGTACTAATTCAATTGCGTATTGTTGCTGGGACCGATAGCGAAACCAGGAACCTTGCGATTCCTAGTCCTAATCGACTTGAGTTAAACCAGTCCTTAGATCAAATACAAATAAATAAAATGAATTGATGATAATAAAAATAAAAAAATAAATTAAATAGAATGAAAAAAATGAAATAGATAAAATAATGAAGAATTTAATAAAATGAAGGATAGGAAACCGTAAAATAAATAAATAAATGTTATGAAATTGATAAATAAGATAAATGTATATAATAAAATAAAATAAATAAATAAATGATGATAAAATAAATAATAAATAAATAAGAAAATATTTTTTTTTAAATAGAATGAAAGTATAAAAAGTGTTGCGAAGTGCTATTGTCGTATCAGCCCAGACAAAGGAGGGTAGTCTTTCCCTTCCACTAGCGGCGAGACCAGGAACATTGCTTTGCTGAGGTGGAGCACCACACTTACGTCAACTTCCAAATTTAACGGCACAACCAGATTACACAACTGTACTATTCATTCGCCTGTGTTGCTGGGACCGATATCGAACCAGGAACCTTGCGAATCTAGGCCGAGCTAAACCAGACCTTAAATAGATAAATAGATAAAATGAAATTGTAAGTAAAAATAAATAAATATAAGTGAATAAAATGAAAAAAAGTTTAAATGAAATAAAAATAAATGGATAAATATGTACTATTCATGCGCTGTGTTTATTGGGGACCGATATCGAACCAGGAACTTTGTGATTCCTAGGCCTGTGCTCAATCGACTGAGCTTTAACCAGCCCCTTTAAAATTAAAATAAATTAATATATAAATAAGTAAATGAATGATAATAAAATAAAGATAAATAATTAGAACGAAGTTAGAAAACGTAATAAATAAATAAATAATTAAGATAGATAAATATAATAAGATGACGTATTGAAAACGTAAAATTAAATAACTAACTAATAATAAAAAACTAAATAAATGAAAAAAAGATAAAAATGAAATAAAAACAAATGGATAAATTATTCAAAAAATACCTGTACTGTAAAAATAAAAGACAAGAGAATTTTAAAACGGTTGGGCAACGATGGGAACTAGGTTGACGGTTCTCTAATGGGAATTTCTTTTTAAGATTCAAGATGGCGGCAAGAGAAGCAAGGAAAAATGAATTGGAGCGTTGAACATTTCCAGGAAACCAACGCGAAAAATACCAACAAAAACAAAAAAAAAAATAAAATAATAAATAAAAAATAAAAAATAAACTACATTCTACTTTATAATCCGTGAAAAGAGCATTTGTTTTATTTGTAAGGAGAAATTACTCCTGTTCTTTTTCTTTTCTCTTTCTTTTTTTTTTTTTAAGAATACGTATTTTTCTTTCCTTCGCAGAACAATCCGGGATGCTTCCAAATCTTTGAGAAAAAGCAAAAAGCACCACTACAAAAAACGAACAAAAAACAACAAACAAAAAAACAAAAACACAAAAAGACAAGAATCAAAGAAAGAAAAATTCGAAGAAGAAAAGAAAGAGAAATTTTATTTCTTAACAGAAGAGAAAAACGATGGCGAATGCTAAACGTGGGAATGGAGAAGCTACAGTTAAGGTATTTAAATAGATAATAAAAGACCTAGTCGTTCAATGGGTACAATAACGGTAAAGTTAGTAGAGCCACGTCAAATAAAAGTGTACGAGACGAAAGTAGGTGACAATCAAAGAGTTGAACTGAAACGAGGCAAATACTGAAAAGAACGGAAGAACCATTAGATAGAAAACAACACAGAAAGAAGAAAAAAGAGAAACATTATTACAGCGCATCAAGGGGTGGGGGGCCAGGATTCATGACTCATTTAATTGTAGATAGATTCATTAACACAAAATCTTATGAAACACAAAATTCATCTAATATATAACATATTAATTAATACTATTTGTTCCTTAATCTCCGACCATAATCATCTTGCGCAAACCCTCTGGTTAAAAACGAGACGCGTCCAAATCGTCCAAGAGGAAATGCAAAAATGTAAATCTTGATTATCTGGTATTACTTATCCACCACCCGAATTCTTATTTCAGGTCGTCACCTTAGCTAAATTAATGGACCATTCCATTTTTATTATAAAAGAAATAAAGGGAAGCAAAAGGCACTGCTACTAGCCGAAAAAATATAATAAGGAAAGAAAGAAAGAAAGAAGAAAGAGGGGAAAAGATAGATAGAGGGGTGAGCGTGCGGAAGCGATAGGGCTAATCTGTTTCAATCAAACATAATGAAAAAATGAAAGAAAGAAAGTGTGTGTGTGTGTCTGTGTGTGTGTGGTGTGAGAGAGAGAGAGAGAGAGAGAGAGAGAGAGAGAGAGAGAGAGTAAATGAAGATTATTATGTGTGACGAATTGAAAGGGCAGCCCATGAACAAGCGGATTCCCAGTCCCCACAAACAAAGCGCGTCAGGATATGTTTGGCCTGTGCGACGGGGAAGAGTGTGGCGATTGGATACGGATATTCGAACTCGCTACCTCCCTCATGAGGGAAATGCTGTTGGCAGAAACCCAGATGAGGTATATCACGGAATTTGCATAAGCGCAGCTGAACGAAGCAGAATAGACTGACTGTCGCTGACACAGGGAGTGAAGGAAGAAAGACAGTGTTTGGGACGGCAAGTGAAATCTGACAGACTGCTATTTGAAGTGAGAGTAACGTGCTCATTAGGAAAGGAATTATGTTTCGTTTGCTAGGAGAGACTTGCAAAAGATAATATTATAGCTTTTTTTAGACCATCCAAAGATATGCTTTTCCTTTTACACATTGAACTATCTATCAAAAGCTCTTAAGTAAACATACAAACGTTGTAATGATTGAATTATTATACTGTAGTATATCCACAGGTTCTACTAGTAAGTCATAAGTATATCTTATTATTAAGGAGATTTGTATCTTTCTGTAACCGAAAGTACGTCACTGCTTACGTCGCAAATACTCCCAGGATTGCATAGTTTATCAATGGGTTTAAGGGTCGGGTTAGCTCAGTCGTACGACGTGCGCTATGTGAAAAGCAACTAGTTCGATACGCCCTCACAATCAGGATGAGTAGGCACGGATAGTGCGGATAAAGTAGTAGAGCTGATGTATGTAAGCTTCGGCAACGGAAATAATCTGGTTTAGCGTATATGAAAGGGGATAGACCCCTTCGCTGCATGGCTGATACTGAATTAGGCCCGCCCGCACGACTTACTTTCTGGATATTTAACATATAGTCTAAATTACATCTAATCACATAGAATAATCTTATTTATTAAACGTGTTCTATGAAAATCTGAGTTAAAAATTTCTGCCAGTCAAAATACCATGTTATTAGGGCATATAAATCCTGCAATGTGTCTTATATATCCCTAAGAAATAAAGATTTATATATGTTGTGGTTAATCTTACATACTGGTTTTAACAAAACATGAGTTAAAATAATTACTTGGTGGTTATTGACTTCTAATATTATTGTTTTATTTCTCCAGCTTATCAAATCAATGCCTATGAATGATTTTAATATAGAAAGCAATTAATATAATTAAAAAATAAGTGTAATCTTTTTTTTATATGCGTTCTTGTCTAGTTTCGTTAGTATTTCTAATTTAGTATATTCATTAAATTAAACTTAAATACTTACGAACTTGGAGGGCGCATATTTCTGCTAGTAAAAAGAATTTTCCCATACACTACTTTCACATGAGAAAATCACCCTTAGATAAACGTTAAATGTAATGACCTATTAGAAGCGTAAGTAGGAAAGCGTGCTGTAATGGTTAAAGCTCATAGGAAATAGGACGCGCGTCGCCCGAGTTCAAATCCTGGAAAGTGGTAAATTGCATTCACTTAGCGTTAATACCCTTGGGAAAGGTATGAATCCTACGACTCTCCTCCCAGCTATGGTTAAATAGTAGGGGAAAACTGGGCTCTTTAACCTTGGTTAGGCAACCGGTCTAGGAGAAGGAAAACTCTGAATTCAAACCTGTTAAACTCCGCTTAAGAATTGACTTTTGTGTCACATCCTGCTCGTGCGCGGAGGGGTTGGTAAAATATATATGAAGCGTAAGACCTCCAGCTCAAAAAGGGGATATCCTATGTATGACACTAAGCAGCATCAGATGGTGAGGCTCCAGTTCTCGGAGCTCTGGAGTTTGTGCTGTATCCTTTCATTGCCTTACTCCCTGTCATTTTAGTTGTTTAAAAGTTTATAAAGATTAAACCAGGCATTTTCGAACTGATTAGACCCCTAGGGCCACATGGATTACATATGTATGTCATGAGGGCCGCACATGACAACCATTCTTAAACTCCTTATTCTATATTTAAATAAACAAAAGCGATAATTGCTATCATTAAATTCTTTTATTATCAACTAAAAGCCAATAAATACATATCTATACAAACACAGTGGACATATGACCTTTAGGCACCTTTTGCAGATCTCGATTCATAAGGAGACATGTTTTTCACATTTACACGTCAAAATCCGGTTGTTTGTTAGGGGTTAGAGTTAGGGGTTAGGGGTCAGTAGTTTAGGATTAAGGGGTTAAGTTTTATAAATTAAAAAAACTCTAAAAATCGTCTGTTAACAAACAACGGATTTTTGATGGTGTAAATAAAAACATATCCTTAGAATACGAGACGCGCAGGGGTGCCTAATGTTCATACTGGTTCCAAAAACAGTTTTGTTAAAAAGAAAATGAAAAAAGACTATTACTGATCGAGTTCAAAATAAGAAAACGATCAAATGGCACTGTCACTTTCAATTATAGCCATGTGTTGATTGGAGCTGGAGTAGGCAAGAGGAAAGACTTACTCCCTTTAATTGACTGAGTTAGTCTCCCCCTTCTGACATCAAAGGAAGGGGTGGGAGATAGTGCGTTGATAATATACTATTTCTCATCTTAACAATTCATTGTACTAATGAAAATAAACGACTTTTTTGGAGCTAAGAAATTTTTTTAGAAAAAAATCAGGGTTTCTGTAAAAATGGCCGTATGAGAGCGCAGTCTGTGGGCGGTCCACACCTGTGTTTGCTGTTTGGATCAATGAATTAAATTAAAATCTAATGGAAGCACGACAAAATCGATCTATTTTCATTATGTATTAGCGCCTTATTGCTATTACTATGTGATCGAGAATGTTTTCAAACATTGGACTCACAGTCACAGGAGGCACTGTAACTTCAGACGCTGTAACTTCAAGGGCACACAAAACTATAATATAGCTTTTGTGTCCCTGAAGTTTCGAGACTGAAATGCCAATGAATAGGTGCTTATAACCCCCCCCCAAAAAAAAGACTCCTAGTGCCACAAACATTTAAAACTAGTAAAATAACGTTGCAACTGTTGTTTATAGCTAGTTTGATTTTCATTGTTTTGGAAGGTCCTATTTTGTTTGTACTGATTTGTCTTCTCGTATCTTTTAAGTCTTCCTTCTATAGCTTTTCTTTTGATTTACTTCCTCCATCTTAATTTGTTGTTGTCTTTTTCAAGTCTTTGGCTTGAATGTGTATTAGTGTTTTCTTTCTATTGTTTTTTAGTTTGTGTTGCAGCTTTTTTATGTTGTCCTTAACCAGTCTAAATTAATTCCCACCGCAGTTTTTTGTGTTTCTGTTTGTTTCATTAGGGGTACTCCAATCCTATCAAAACTAATTTTTCTCTGCATAATAAGGTTATCTAAGGTTTACTTTTCAGTTTCTATTTTGACTCTTTTCCATTCTACGTTTCTTAGGGATGGTAAATGTACTTTTCTTCTTCTCTTCTTCTTCTTCTCTTCTTCTACTTATATTATTATTATTATTATTATTATTTTATTATTATTATTATTCTTTAACTCCTTTTGAGTTTTCACATCAGCATTAGCTGATGGTCTTTCACTGGAGTCTGAGTGACAGCAAGTCTCCTCAGGTCTCCAGGACTCTTCTGAAGTATTCTGGCAGATGGCAGCAGTGCAGTGTTCTGAATGGTTTCAATCCTTCCTCTGATATCCAAACTTTTCCAAACCCTTTTCTAATACCTTTTGGGACTGTTCCCAAGTGCACCAACTACACTTTCACTCTCATATTTCACAGCTTTTCAATTCTCTGGCAAGATCCATGTATTTATCGCATCTTTTCATTTTCCTTCAAGCTTCACCCTGTGATCTGTTGGGACCGCAAAGTCACCAGTTGACACGTTCTTTTCTTTTTGTTAATCAACACTAGGTCTTATTATTATTATTATTATATTATTATTATTATTATTATTATTTTTTCGTGAACCACCAGTTGAACAATGTCTGTGGTCGCCTTCAAAAGAAAACCTCTTAAAAGAATGAAAGTGAAACCAAGTCTCAGATGCATGGTTGCAGCAGCTTACACTGAAAGGACCCCGTATTGATTAGTATAAGACCAAACACACAGGGCTAATATATATATATATATATATAATATTTATATATATATATATTATATATAGAGAGAGAGAGAGAGAGAGAGAGAGAGAGAGAGAACAAAAAGCAAAAACAAAAAACAAGCAAAAACAAAACAAAACAAAAAACACTAAAAGTTCTTTAGAAGAATGAAAAATGTTGGTTACCAAAAGGAAATTGGCTAATGTATCGGTCCCGAGTTATAGCTAACACCAAGGTGCACGACAGCTGCTGCTGCTGCTGCTGCTAGAAGAAGAAGAAGAAGAAGAAGAAGAAGAAGAAGAAAAGAAGAAGAAAGAAGAAGACAGTTAGGTTTATAGAAAAGAAGAAAGAGAAGTAAAGAAGAAGTAGGGTGAGGAGAAGAAGAAAGAGGTAGAAAAAGTGACGGAAGAAGAAGAAGAAGAAGAAGAAGAAGAAGAAGAAGAGAAGGGGAATGAGAAAAGGAGAATGTTAAGCTAAAGAAGAAGAAGAAGAAGAAGAAGAAGAAGAAGAAGAAGAAGAAGAAGAAGAAGTAGAAGAAAGGTAAGTTAATAGAAGGAAGAAGAAAGTTAGAAGAAGAAGAAGAAGAGAAGAAGAAGAAGAAGAAGAAGAAGAAGAAAGAAGAAGAGAAGAAGAAGAAGAAGAAGAAGAAAAAAGAAGTAGAAGAAAGGTAAGTTAATAGAAGAAGAAGAAAGTTAGAAGAAGTAGAAGAAGAAGTAGGGTGAGAATGAAAGAAGAAGAAGGAAGAAGAAGAAAGAAGAAGAAGAAGAAGAAGAAGAGAAGAAGAAGAAAAGGAGTAGAAGAAAGGTAGTTAGATGAAGAGAGGTTAGAAGAAGTAGAGAGAGAAAGTTGGGTAGATAGAGAAGAAGAAGAGAAGAAGAAGAAGAAGAAGAGAAGAAAGAAAGAACAACAACAACAAACAACAACAACAACAACAACAAGAATGTTAAGGTAATTGAAGAAGAAGAAGAATACAGAAAAGGTTTTGTGAATGTCTATAAAAAACCATAAAGGCACCATTTTTAGAAGATCATTTCTTTGAGAGCAAACTCGGCTGATTCGGTCGACGATAAATGGCACCAAATTAATGCTTATTATAAAAGAGTAAATTGCATTTTCGAATCGTCAGGCCAAATGAAGAAAGGCATTAAAGAACATTTATGATTAATATTCATTGTAATTTATTCTGATCTTGATGATTTTTTAAATTACTTTGCTAATCAGAAACACACACACACACACACACACCACATACACTCACTCACACACACACACACACACACACACACACACACAAACACATATATATATATATAATATATATATTAATAAATAATTTATATATGTATATAATGCTTAAATGAGAAAGATAAACTTAACAAACCGTCCCATTTGGCTATTATAAATTTATTTCGATCGGAACTCAATGAATGAGCCCAGTTTCATCAACAGGCAACTACATAAAAAAAACAACAAAAACAAAAAAACTAGAACGGAGAATATATATATATATATAATATAATATATACTAAAGCTGAATCAATGGTTGTTTTTTAAGGGTTTCTTTCCTGTTTATTTTAATGACATAAAAAGTTCATACTAAAACATTCCTTATTTTAGGGTTGGAAAAAATCCCTTTCAATCGGTTCTAATTTAAGTCAAAACTGACCCGTCTCTTACTTTAAATTCTAACTGTCACTTTCCATCTCTATGTATATCTTGATTACCTTATTATATATCTTAGATTCTCTGTGAGTGTAAAGAGAGTGTAGAAGTTGAAATATATTTGTATGTTAAGTTTCAGCAGCCTAGTACAGCCCTGTAGCCCTCAATAAAGATCTCAAATCAAGATCCATTTGAATTTAAATGAGGTAGCCTAACTTTCCCTTTTTGTATAGAAATCTTACAAAAAAATTTTAATTAATCATTTTTTTCATTCATTTGCTGTATTTATCTATTTAAAAAAAAAATTAATTCGCTTTTACAAATATCGATCTTTTTCCTAAGTCCGATTATTCTACCGCAGAGCTCATGGGTGATTCAACGGTTGCATTTTGTATATATTTGGTTATTCGGACTATTGTCTCAACTTTATTGTACTTGTATACGGAGTTTCGCCGAATGTGCCACCAGTCTTCTTCGTGTGATTTGCTTGTCGACGGCACATCGGCCGAAAACGTTATACAGATAAAATAAAGTTAGACGGACAATATCCGAATAACTCCAAATAATACTTTCATGCAGCTTCATATAAAAAATTCAGAGAAAACAGTTACATTTTTGTTCTAGTATATATATATATATTGTGGAGGATGTGTGCTTAAGTTGAAGTCATACGAAATTTTTGAAATTAATTAGTTAATATTAATGAATTTTTAGGGCGGCATATATGTTCAATTGTAAGGCCTAAACGACATTTTCTCGATTCGTTTTAGCTTACATTTTGAACTATCTGCCCGCCTGAAACAATTATTAATTATTAAACTAATGTAATTTTCAAACATTAGTATGCTTCAATTAAGCAGCATTCCTCCAAGAAATTGTAGCTTAAGGCAATATAAAATAGACACTTTGTTTTGTTTACTTAAGCCTCATATATATAGTATATACGTAGATATTAATATTACTATATATATACTATACTATACTATAAGTATAGTACTATCATATAACTATATATTTATCCTTTAACTTTTCTCTTTGCACGGGTCATGATAATTACTTCATGAATAAATATTTATAGAGATGTTTGGGAAATGTTTATGTTTGCAATTTTTTGAAAAAAAAATTTTATAAATATATGTTTTTAATAATCGCCCATATATGAGGAAACACAGTTACGGAAAATTACCAATCATCGCGGTCCTGTCATTCACAACTTTTCAAATGAACGCAGCAAGCGTTTTCATTAAACTCCAACACTGTTTTCAACGTCATAATTACAACATGAACATCTCAGCAGTTAGTTGTGGAATTAATAATACTTTGATTCATTCAGTGATTTAAACCTATGGGGTAAAACATCAGTAGCTTATCTCTGTACACACTATATATATAATTAATATAAATTAATTATACAATATTTATATGTTAATAAAATAATAATCGATAAACTGACAGATAGCAAAGGGACGAGAAAATTAAATGACCATGCACAGGGCTCTCCACGCTAACGAAATGAATAAGGTAAGATTGTATGTGTCAAGAAAGGAATAGGGGACGAAGAGTCTTGCAACATAGAGGAAATGCGATAGAACACAATCCAACAATTGAAATTAAGCAAGGAAGAGCAAAGAAATTCTTATGCGCCAACAATAGTAGAAATGGAGAGATGGACAACAGAAAAACGACAAAGACTAGAAAAAAAAAATGGGAAAGAAAACATTATATGGAATCCTTCAAACGACAACATAGATGAGTTGCACATGGAAAGACTTGGACATGGTAAGAAAGGGAACCTTCAAAAGAGAACACAGAATCACTATAATTGGCTGCACAAATAATAGCCATAAAGACAAACTAGCATCAAAGCGAAAATTGATAAGACAACAGAATAGTAAATGTAGACATCTTGCGGTAAATGGGATGAGACTGTTAACCAGTATACGTCTGCGAACTGTAGCCAAACTATCGCATACAACGACGAATTACAAAACTAGAACACGACTGGGTTGGGAGGTGATCCAACTGGGAATTAATGCAAGAAATTAGAATTTTGGACACCACAACAAAATGGCTAATATGCGTGACATATAACAGATATCTGTATCTTTGAACGAAACGAGCAACAAAGATTCTAGCGTGGATTTGAAATAAAACGGATGCCAAGGCTTTCAGAAGAAGACCAACCTATGTGTTGGATTAAACGAAAAAGAAAGGAATTGGTCAACTGGTGGATTTTTGGCAGTGCCAAGCGCGATCAAACAGGGTGAAGTTCAAGAAAATGAAAAATTGAACAAATATCTTGACCTTGCCAGAAGAACTGAAAAAGTTATGGAATATGAAGAAGTGAAAGTTATACCGCATTGTTGAGTATGGTCAACATTGGAACAGTCCAAAAGGATTCAGAATAGGGTTTTTGTAAAGTTTGGATATCCAACGAGAACAGGTTGAAACCCATTCATTGGAACACTGCAACACTGCATGGCAATCTGCCAGAATATTCAGTAAGAGTCTTGGAGACCTGAGGAGACTTGCTTGTCACCAGAACTGCAATGAAAGACGATCAGCTAACACTGATGTGAAACTCAAGGAATAAATAGATAATGATGAATAACTATTATAATCATATAACTATAACTTAATATTTATTATTATATATATATAAGTATATAGCGACTAACTTTTACTTTGCAACGGATCAGTGATTTACTTATGAAATATAAAAATTTATAGGGAGGTTTTGGGAAATGTTTATAGTTTGATAGTTTTTTTATTATAGTATTGTTTTCTCGATTGAAACAACAACTTTTCTCTAATCGAAACGCACACACATGAGCCACTACACACACACACACACACACCAATCTAGAGGTTTGTTTCGATGGTCATTATTATTCGCAAAAGATTTAATACACACATCGCGCAACCAACAACAAACCCTAAAAATGCACAATGCTTTTGTTTGATTACAATACACTCACAGGCACTCTCATACTCGAAATGATGTTACGTAAAGTGATATTTGAAGTATAATTTCAAACATAACTTTTTTCAGGATCCTTTCTTCAGATTTCAATTTTTGAAAGACATGATACACAAGACTTATTGCTTTCTCGTTATTCTGTGATAAAAATTTTTTTTCACCTTCATATCACAAATGCATGAAATGATCTAATTAATAGATCGAAACAACTGCATCATCGGCCAATAAACTTACACTACGCACTTATTTAAATGTGTTTTTTTTAATTCACACCCGCACACACATCACACCACACATTAAGACACGCATAATATAATATTATATAATATAGTATATAATAATATTTAAAAGATGAAAAAAAAATGAGAGAAGATAGGAAATATTATTAATGTTATCTTTTTTTATCTTATTCTCTACTAGTTTCACATTGTTCAATATTTCCAATTATTCTGCATCAGATTCTATTCTTGGGATGGTACTGGGCCCACATTTTTCTACAATGTTACTGTTTAGGTGGTCTTTTCTTTGTTATATGAATTTGGTTCTTTTATGTTAGCTATTGTTTGCAAAATGCTTGCCAGATCACTTTCTCTGAATCTTTTTAGATGAGGCTACTGAATATTATTAAGTTATTGTAGATATAAGAGCACCATGGATTCTTTGTAGACATTGATGCTAATCTTTATTGTTAATTAACAGACCGACAATTTTTACTATGAATGTATACTGAAATGAGCAGATTGCATGATATGTATAGGTGATATAATTTTGAGTATATACGCGAGTCACTAATATGTCGGCTGAGAGAAGCTGTAATAAATTTGCTTGATGTTAAGCGAGCGAGTTGTCATGAATGAATTTTGTTAGATGAAAGAGTTGATAATAGACTGTGTATTATATGTTGGATTCGAGAGACTATTAATCCTAGTCTTTTATTGTTAATGCAGGGGAGGATACACATTATGGGATTCTACGTGAGAAACTCATGTTTAGTTGAAGGATGAAAGCATATAGAATAGATATGGATTATCAATAGTTATTATGGCAAGATTATCGAGGCAGTATACAATATTTAGCTCTTCTTTAATTAGTATATATCTACCATCTTAGTATAGTGTATATATGAATGTCTTTAGATTGAGAGACTAGTAGTGAATGAGTCGATTTAGGATTGATATATTATTTAGACTTATAGACGATCCATAAGATGGTACCCAGCCCAGCACGGATATTGTCCTCATTTATTGCTATCAACACGCTCTATCTCATGAGAATATTTAAGATGAGGCTCTGCATGATGCCTTATCTAAATTTTTTGCGTATATCGTGGCGACAATTCTGCTCAACATCTGTTATTGCTTATGACTCGACGAAAAGCGCGGAATAACAATAAAGACGAGAAATAGTCAGAATCTCACACAATAATGCAAATATGCCTGCAGTCCTACTAAATTACTTTGGGTAAAGTCATCATCGCACTAACTTATCTGTATGATACGCGGCCGTTACCCAACAGTTGGATGAATACTACACCTGTTCTCCATATACATAGTGAGGACCACCGAGCAGACTGAAAATGTTGTAACTATAAGTTATTCACGTCTGGACAGGAGCTATGCCCGCAGACGGGCTGAGCTTCGTGTATACGTCAGTTTAGCTATGCCGTTCTTGGTACATTGAATTGTAAATAGCATTGTTCTCTTTACCCTACCTTCGACGTATGACTTCTGTTTTTACTGTATGTAACTGACATACGACAACACTTTCTCACAGCATCACCGGGCCTAATCTTCGCACAGATAATGGGTCTGTGATCTTTGTTACTCTCCTATCTAAGCTATGATCCTTAATTCTTACCTTGCAAACAGCTGCGCATATTCAAACGACAAGACTGAACAGGAACAATAGTGATAAGAAATCAGTCTGTAAAGTAATCTCAATGTCGGTACTATATTCAAGTTATACTGAGATATGACATTGCAAAGTTAATTAGTGGCCTCACTTCGCTTATGAACAGTCAATCTACACTGTCTGTGCTGTATATTCGTGATATAAGATAATTAAAGACATTATGAAAGCTGATATCAGTATCATCGATATCGAGCTAAACAGATGTCTAGATAAGTACTGAGCATTAAAACGCAAATTTTTTATATTTTATAGTATTTTTTTTTTACGTATATGCATTACTCAATGCGACACTGGCAATGAGCCATATTTATCCTCACACTCTATCGTGAGACCAACTACATGAGCGCTATCAACAAAGATGCGCAGGAATTACTGCTTGGAAATACCGCATAAGATCAACAAGCATACCAATAGAATTACCTGGGAAAACAATATGATTATGTCAGGTGAAAGATTAACTATGGACAAATAGGTATTAATCAGGCATAATGTTACTATATGCATATTAGTTTCTATGAGTAAACTGAATACAATAATTGAGGATGAGAGATGACGTATACCAGAAGGAGGAGTAGCAACAGATTTGTCTTGATGGAGGATCCTACAGTTATACGAGACGATCTAAACTGAGCCATTCGAAGGAAGTGAGACAATTGAGTTCAGCACGACCGAGATACTCACGAGAGGAGAGCGCGAATTTGAATCAATAAATAAAGTAATATCTAAAAGAGACTACTTAGCACATCGGGTCATGAGACATCTGCTATACGGTCGCAAAAGTAATCAAAAAGTAGCTTTTAGGAAGGTATCCTCCATACTTAACTACAGTCTATAAATAGACTTTTTGACGGATTGGGTTAAGCGATGTAGATATGGTCATTGGAATTAGGTTAGGTTTTTTTTAATTAATGATAATATGGCTTACAGAAACTACGCAACAAAAATGCATAGAATTCGCATTGCGCTCGCAGTTACGCTGAGGAAAATTTGCTCAGGACGTGTCGCTCGTTATGGCGACAGAGTATCTCCGTAGGGTCAGGAATGCGTTCACATATGCATTGCCAGAGCCCACTGAAGCATGAAAACACAGGATGAAGCTAAAGGTCAAGAAGCTACGACCAGCACGCAAGACAGAGTGGCACCCGACGACCAAGACGCATCAGACGTAGGAGCGTCCAAACTCAATGCTGATGCCAGGACATACACGACTAATGATCACAATACCGAGAAGTTCAGCGTAGCATCCTTAACGACGAGAACGATTGAGAATTTCATAGTGCACCGCGCTGCTCAACTTTCAGGGCACAATACCTATAATGAAGTCCATTATCGCACGAGACTACAACGAAAGGTGCCGTGTAAGGGAGAGATACAATAACAGCGGATGATCGATACAGATATAATAGTATTGCAAGTGTAAGGTGTAGTAAGGTGATAGCCACACCATTCGATAGTATGTATGAGCGCTAGCATGCGGATATCGCTATCAGAAGCAGAGCAGAGATATAACGATTCACCTTGAGCTACATTCCAGTGCCAATAAGAGGAGACGCATTCGATGAGACTCCTAATATATCAATCTTGACGAGAATCGTCGGGAGGAGTAGTTATTGATCAGAGAGACTGCGCGAGAGTTTAGTGTATAATTAATGAAAGTGTAGTGACACTTTAGTTATATATGTTGTTTATGACTCACATAAAGAATCAGGCAGAGAAGCGAAGGACGGGTGCAACATGACCACCCCAGTAGAACCTTAGAATATGATTAGAAGGGGTACTATACAATATTACACAAGACCTCCTAGATTGGAAAGAGATGCAGTTAATGTCAATACAGCCCAGGACCTAAACACCCGAGCACCGCTTCTAGCATAAGATGATCAAAAGGCATGGGAGGTTACCCATAAGATACAATAGGGTCGGAACAATGACTCATAGGCATACGGTGCTTGGGCCTTGATGTGATGAGCTGGTAAGATCGAGTGGGGGCCCCGTTTGTTCTGTCGTAGCCTAATAAGGACTAAAGTGGAGTGTGATGCATGTCATAGGAAGTGCTCAACCTACAAAGGATACGTCATGAAAGGCATCAGCTATTACCACCCCAGACCAACAGGTGGTGACCGTATTGACGGATTTACGCTTTCTTGCAGAGGTGCGTTCGGTGTATTTCTTACAGCTCAGTGCCAGGCTGGTTGATATCCTGTAGTACCAAGTTTTAG
Source organism: Doryteuthis pealeii (assembly GCA_023376005.1). Taxonomy (NCBI): domain Eukaryota; kingdom Metazoa; phylum Mollusca; class Cephalopoda; order Myopsida; family Loliginidae; genus Doryteuthis; species Doryteuthis pealeii. The sequence continues at coordinate 42,507,014 of CM042178.1, forward strand.
TTATTTAAAAATTTCTTATGGGAAATTTATTATCTCATTATCTTTATAATTTTGGTGTTTTGGTTTTTTTTTAGCAGAATTTTATTATTATAAATAACGAAAAAAACAAACGAACAAACAAACAAACAAAAAAAAAAGAAAAAAGAAAAAAAGAACAAACAAACGAAACGACCGAACATAAGTCTTGTAATCGCGCATTGCTCAAAGAATTTGACATTGAAATAAATGTGGTGAGGGTGTAGCAACATAAAAGTATGAAAGAAAAAAAAAAAAGAAATTAGAATGACTCACGCTACTGTGAATGCTATAATTATATAATAGGTATATAATAGATATAGTATAATGTCAACATTTATTACGAATTTATAATAATTTATATAATATAGATTTCTTCATTCCGCACACAAAAAATGGGACAAAGGCAATTGGAAACAACACAGATACTGTTTTTTACCCAAAAAAGGAACGGGCGAGACGCTGAGTTATAATTTCTGATAGTGTAGTTTTGGTGAACTTCTAATTAAAAACGCAAAGAAAAGCAGACGCAATAAGAGAAACAGTATAAGAGTAAAATATTATCAAATACTTTATATTCGCCAGGTTGCATTAGACTGGTAACGCGATCCGAGCATCCAAGCTATATCATACAGTTGATCGTACAGCACATAGTAATATTTGTTCTTGGAATGTATGGAGTAACCTACGGAATCTCATGCCGACTTCGAATGAGGCGTAATCTTATCGGCTATCCACTGTCATTGGAGGCGACTGTACTCTTATCAAATCATCCACCCATCTTCAAGGGGAAACCCCTTCAGTAAGCCCTAAAATACAGACAGCTGTTTCCAACCAAGTCTCAGAGTTCTTAGGTCCATACGCCACCATATACAGCAGCGGTAGCTGAGGCCTAGTCAGGGTTTGTAGTATCCGTATTGTGGTTCTTAACTCTTATGCATTAACTACACTTGAACGGCATGGGCCCTATGGGCCGTTTTCAAAGATTGCGTGAAATAGGTATAGTGGTAATATGACCAAGCGTGACGAGCCTTCAAGCTAGAGCCAATAGCTCTAAATAAGAATCCTAATGGACTGTATTATTAAATTATCATATTGTGGTATAAAAGAGACAGCGCGACGCAGTCATAGTCGTTATTGATAAAGCACCGATCAGCTCACATAGACATTGATGTAAGTCATTTTTTATAATGAAACAAGAAAGATTATATAACTAATAATTAGATATAAATTAAGACTTGATGCAGCTACAATACTTTCTTCGCTAATATGCACAAATAGTCATATCCGATACAGGGATAAATTTCTAAATAAGCTGAGGAAGCAGACCACTTCTTGTTGGTTGTCTGGTTGGTTTATAATGGCAATATCAAACCTTCGTGGGTGTAGTTTAATGCAAGTATCTTTTTGGGGGAGGGGTAATAATAATGATATGGGCATAACTGGAGAGACAGGATCACTACACTAGCAGTCTTAAAGAGAGAGATCGAAGCATCCAGCCTTGTTGTTATTCACAAACAGTTCGCCGTAGTGATGTATTAGAGGAAGGCGATGTTCTCTCTGGAGAAATATTTCATTGACGTGTAGCGGGATATTAGCGTAGCATTGCGTAGATATTGGTGAGTCTTGGCCTGATTCAGCCGGACGTGATGTATTGTGAATAGAAAGGTCATCAATATGAATATTAGAGGTGATTGCGGTGCAGGCGCTGGGCTGGACTGATGCGCGTGGTCGTAGGTAAAATGTTTGAGGAATATATCTGTAAGGTAAAGATGGAGCGACTGCAAGATCGCGCCACTCTATGGTATGAATTTCCACACAGTATACAGCAGGACAACATAACGCGTCAAAAGTCGCAATGAAAAGAACAAATACGGAAGGCATTATAAGATCGTTGGCACATTAATTTGGAAGAAGATACATCTACAAGATTGCGTTGGGGAGCATCGTCAGTACTGTTCGGGTCTTTCACACAATTAATACAGGCAGGCCCGTTCCCAACAGGAGAACCAGTCAAATGTATAGATTTCGGGCTTGGCATCCAATGGCAACCATCAGCATATCTGCTAAATGACATTCTGTGTGGCATCACTTTTTAAGTGAATGTGCACTTTTGATTCAGTGTTGGTTTATAAGAAAAGTCACTGACGCATGCGAGTTGAGTGGTGGCATCAATTGGCCCAGTGCTGACTTGCTTCGAGGTATAGCCGAGGCCGAATGGGAAGTCCTGCCTCTTTCTCGAGACGAAACCAGGAATATAAGCTGCTATAGTTCTTGTCTTTCCGGTCTGGTCTAAAGCTGACTTTCTCTTTTTACCGTCCCACACACAGGAACTGTTGATGAAATTAAAGCCGTGAGACTGTTTTGTATCCTATTTTCGTGCTTTTTCCTACAGTGATTTTTTTTTTTCTATTGTTTTGCTTATATATTATAAACTATTTATATTTATATTATACTACAGACAATCAATATTGCAAATTGAACTTATCTGCGATCTAGACCTACGACAGAGATCTACACGAGAGTTAGCTTGATAGCTTATTCCTTTTTTTACAAAGGATTTCAGGACACTACAAGCATAGGATTACTCAACTGGACTCAACTCAAATAGGGCGAGCAGATATACTCCAGAAGGGACTGGATTTACCAATAGGAGAACTAAACGTCCGCTAGTATGATCGAACTTAGACACGTTGACTCAACAGACGTCGCTAGATCTGCCCGGGAACTGTCCTGAGGCGAGAAAGGAAAATGTGGTCGGCGGAGAGAATCGTGGTACGTGCCGACATTATCGCGAAGATACTACATGGCTAAGAACGGTTCAAGAAATGGAGGGAGGCAGAAATAGACTTTTTAATAGAGGTTAGCGAGCCATTATGGGTGACTTACCATGTCAGATTGCAACTTTATATTGACTATAAAAGAGGCGGACGCTAAGTTTTGGCTGAAACGCATACAGAGGGTCGAAGCATACTGCTTTTTGTATCTTCAGTAACAGTAGTCGAGGGAGGAAGAGGAAGGTGAAGGAAAGAGAAAAGAGAAGAAGAGAAGAAGAAGACCCAGAGAAGATAGAGCACAGAAGAAGAAGAAGAAGAACTGAGGTGGATCAAGTTATCAGAGGCGTCTACATGGCAAGCCAAGTTTTAACATGAGAGAAGTGATCACCATGAAATTCCATCAATGATTAAATACACGTCATCGATGCTCAACTGATCACAGGCGACCAGCCGACGCAGCGAGTGTACAGCATAAAGTTGGTATGCATTACTTTAAGACAACGTTTTTCAGATGTATATATGTCTCTCATCTTGTATATTTTTGCAATACACAAGTTCGTCGAGTGATTGACGCCGCCATAGTTGCGGAGCAGTGAGAGCGGATATCAGTATTCTTTGTTATGATTTCGGTGTTGTTTTATCAATATAAAGCTCAGATACAAGTGTAAGACACTATTACATACACTATATATACATATCACGGACGACGGACATAATCAATATTATATAACATATAGTATATAAGACATAAAAACAGAGGAGGGAGATTAATTAAAATAAGAACCCGCCCGCCGTCCAAATTCAACATCAGAGGAAATGCCATAATAATCAAGGATATCATGCTTAGAACTTATTTCTATAGTGTTCGTCATCAGAATGACGCGATAGGTCCATTTTATTGTAAAAGACAGAAAGGGAAAAAAAGATACGGCTACAATAGAAAAATATTAAGAAAGTAAGACAGAATTCACTTCTATATAAATACTCCTTGTATAAAAGATAAATAGATATATATAGAAAAGATATATATAAAGAGATATATTGATATAAATATATAATAAAAAAGATTATTTTTATGTGTCGGCACTCAGCTAAATATGGACGCATTCCGTTTTATCAAAAGAAGAAAGAGAAGAAGGATATACTAATGTATAAGAAAGAAGAAAGAGAATCACTTTCTCTGGGTGATCTATATATTAAATACCTTGTTCTTATCTTCCGATCGTATCAATCTTACAAAACCAGCCCTGGTTTAAACGATTAGTAAATGGTTTAAATCATCATACACTGTGATATAATCAAGATCCTGCTAGGTGTGTAATATAATAATACTAAAGCAGGAGTTAACGACATCCATCAGCTGATTAAAATAGCCACGTCTTCGCCTCTGTCCACACAAGAAGATATAAGATAAAATAAACAATAAGTACGTTTACGGGGACCATTACCAAGTTATTTTTTTTTCTCGAAACATAAACAAAGCTCATCAAGTTGTGCCTACTGCTTAGAAATAGTTTTGTTTGCACAATAAAAAGAATGACAGTCATAAAAATCCAAATACATTTAGGACGGTTGAGAGCCCTCCATTTAAATCGGTTGCTACATCGCCCCGGGCCCCGCTCGAGAAGGCCAGTTGCTGTAATGCAATTGCTGTGGTTGAATTATCTGTTAATCGTAAGTCTTTACCTGAAGTAGGTAATGTCGGGTAATTTGTTGAGTGCAGGAGACAAAGATCTCGACGGGGGTAGAAAAGTGTACGTGTGGATATTACTTATGGGAATCGGTAAAAATACTTTATTTTGTGGAATTTTTTTTTCCTT
>CM042178.1:42511725-42541725 GCA_023376005.1 Doryteuthis pealeii
GAAAACTGGTCCTCGGGTGGTCAGATGTGCATTTGATTATATCATGGGAGTGAAGGATTCGAAAGGATCCATTGAACTTAGTTTTCCCAAATTTCGAAGCTGTCATCATTGCCATTGAAAAAGATCCGTGCGCGTCTGGTCCCATAACCTGTTGAGTATCTCGCAGCCATCCTTCGTTCCAGATGTAAATGAAATAAACTAAGCAAGCCAGTAAGAATCCAGTGTTAACGTATTCCTTGTAAGTCCTTCGTCCGAGATAATCCAAGTATCAATGACATAAGCTCGAATATGGTCTCTATTAATACAGCAGAAGCATCAGCAGCAGTGCCAGTGATTGGACAATAGAAATCCTTCTCAGGTCACGTGTTTATAGGCGAGTCTACAAATAGGAGTGACCATTTACCTGATGCCTTATATTAAAAAAATCCAACACACCACAATACCAGCATTAAAAAAGGAATTATTATTGGCTTCTATCTTAGAGCCCTCCGTATCTGCACTCCTAAATACCTAGACGATGAGTTCAATTATATAGAAAATTCCTTTATAAATCTTCTTTACCCCAAATCTTTCATACATTCTGCTAAATCCAAAGCTCTCAAAATCCATAAAGGAAAACAGTCACAAACCCCCACTAATACATCTTCTAATAAACAAAACTTCCCATAGATACATAGTTTTACCTAATAACCCTTCCACTAACTCTATTGAAAACAATTTACACCACCTTGGTATCAAAATCGTTACTATCATCCAAATCAATTAGAAGCTTACTCAATGTGGGGTCTCACCATCCTATAAAATCCGAGGCTGGGTGTTTACGGCAATTCCATGTAAAGATTGCAACAAAAAATTACATTGGGGAAACAGCAAGAACTCTCAAGAAGCGTTTATATGAGCACAAACGCGATATTAAATTGGGCAATTTTCAGAACACCCTCCTCCAACATATGTCTGAAACTAATCTAACTTCAATTTCAATGATGCCACAATATTAGCCCATATTCACAAAAAAGACTACGACAGATTTTTGAAGCCTGTGCAATTTTCGCATTTGCCCTCTCTTAATAATCGACATGGTTTTTCAATATATCTCCGTTTTAGCTAAAATAGTGTTAAAACAATTACAAAATACCAGGCTTCATTTAATTATTTATTTAGTTATCATTCCCAATTTTGTTTCCCTTAATAACCGACATGTATTATTTATTATATCTCCGTTTCTAGTTAAATAGTGTTAAATAATTACTAAATACCAGGCTTCATTTAATTATTTATTTAGTTATCATTCCCACTTTGTTTCCCTATGTTCTCTTAAAAAATAATCAGTCCATTAATACTTTTCTCGTCTTTTGCATTTCTTCGAGTGGCGTCACGCGTCATGACACCTTCGCGTGAGTAGATCGCGACTTGCCTTTCAAAATTAAAACGCTGATCAAATACAGTTACATAACTAAAAAGATTTTCATCTCCTGTCACATATAAAAACATCCATCATTTTCTTCACCCCAAGAGACATCCTGATGAAGGTTCAATGTAACCGAAATGTTTTAAACATCGATTATTAAATTCATCCCAATTTCGGAATACTTGTTTTTTCAAATTTTCTTTATATATATATATATATATATATATATATTATAATATATATATATATATATATATATATATATATATATTCTTTCTTAATCCACGAAGCCAAACAAAGTCACTTCTGGGTTAATAAAAAATCGATTAAAAAGTGCTCAATAAAAATTGCTAAATATACATTTTTAAAAGCGAATGTTATAAAATATTCCGACTGCAGTTTCTTGCCGTAGCAATTCTTCAGGGAATTCCCTGAAGAATTGCTACGGCAAGAAACTGCAGTCGGAATATTTTATAACATTTGCTTTTTAAAAACGTGTATAATATATATATATATATATATATATATATATATAATATATATATATATTATCAGTCTGATAATATCAACGTGTTTATTTCTATCTATATAGATCAGTTTGTTCTTATCTCTACCACTGTCTATCTGTCTGTCTGCCTGTCTCTCATTATATATATATATTATATATATATATATATATAATTTCTTTTCATTTTTCTTCTGTGCCAAGAAATTCATTTTTTAATAGGTAAACCAATTTCAGGCTTGAAGCCAAGATTTAAAACTGCTGAATTTTTAAATTAATTTTTTTCTTTTTCTTACCGCTTTTTGATTACAATAAACCGGAAGAAAGTTTCGGTAAAACAAAATATTAGGGAAAAAAATTCGTATTTTGAGTGCAATATTTAAACGCTGTTCAAAAACAAATAAATAATTGAATATTTTTAGATCATAGAACATTCGAGAACCCACTGCCAATTAAATAAAATCGCTGCATACACGAAAGATGTAGGGCTACGTGATTTTTTCCTACTATCATAGTCGTACGATTGTGAGCTGAAAAGTTCTTGGTAAGACCAAGAAAAAATTCGATTTAAAAGAAGGTTCTTTTCTATTCCTAGACCGGTTTTTCCCTGGGTTGACCCGTGCTATCCCTGAGCCCCTCAAACAGGAGGGGGCAAGCCTGCTTGAGGTTCCTAGAAGTATGGTTTCATAATATTTCTATGAATAATATTCTATGAACATTCACATGTCATGAAGTGGGGGGGGGGTAATAAATTTCATATGAATACTAATAGGCGAAATTGACATGTAGTAAAGTAGGGGTGTCATATTTCATATGAATACTAGTTAACGAAAATTAACATGTAGCAAAGTGGGTGGGGATAATAAATTTCATACAAATACTAGTTTACGAAGATTGAAATGTAGTAAAGTGTGAGGTAATATGTTTCATATACTAGCTTACGAAAATTGACATGTAGTCAAGGTCATATATTTCATATGAATAATAATTTGAATTCAGAAACCTGAGGTCAGTCATTGATTGGGTTTGTGGCATTCCTTGTGCACCAATTCTTTCCTATTGGTTGTGCCAAAAATTAACATGGTGGTGGTGGTGGGGGGGGGTATATATTTTATATGAATACTAGCTTACGAAAATCGACATGTACTAAAGGGGGTTATATATTTCATATGAATCGCTGTTACTCCCACAGTCATTTTGACCCGAAATGGTAGCACCTATTGGGTTCCTATCTATGGGTTAAATAGAAAAAAGAGTTTTAAAATATGTCTAAAGATTTGAGTTTAAAAAATTGAATATCCAGCATGAATGAGTAAAAACAAAATATCTTTGGGATAAAATAACCCAACAAGGGTTGATATTATTTGTATGTATTTTTTTGATAAGGCCTGATGTGAATGATTTTGATTTTTCGGACTGTTGTCCTCATCTTTATTGTGATATGTTTAAATACAACGTTTGGGTGCTAGATGGTGGTGACTGAGGGTCTTCATTTTCATGGGAATGACGTTAAATTCTATCTAATGGCGAGGTTCCAGTTCTGGTGGTCTGGAGATGTGAAGCAGCCCTTCATCACCATTGCTCCCTGGTCCACTCTGACTCGGAATGGTAGTCCTTGTTAGGGGCCCATCTATCGGTTAAATAGAAAAATGTGTTTATAAAAATATTGAGTATCCATTATGAATGAATTTATTTCAAAACTTTGTCGGCATAAAATGACCCACTGGGGTTGATATGCCGTAAAACAAACCAAACCAAACCGCTGTATGTCAAGGTCATATATTTCATATGAATAATAATAGAAAAATGTGTTTATAAAAATATTGAGTATCCATTATGAATGAATTTATTTCAAAACTTTGTCGGCATAAAATGACCCACTGGGGTTGATATGCCGTAAAACAAACCAAACCAAACCGCTGTATCCTCCAGCCACCCTCAGGTGTTCCATGTGTATCGGAGTATAGTAATGATCCAATCAGGGAAATCAGGTTCAAGGTTCCGTGATGGCTCCCGATTATGAAAAGAAGGTTTCCTGAGTGCGAGAAAGTTCCCTAGTCCGACAAGAAATAGCTGAAGAAGGCCAGAGGTCACATCGACCGAAACATTGTACAGATAACAATGAAGATGACGACAATAGTCTGAATAATACAAATAATACTAAAAATCATACTTAATTTAATTTTAAATATCATCACAAAAAATTTACTTGACTCATAGATGATACGAACAAGTACTACCAATTTGGGTCAGGGTGGACTTGGGAGTAATACCAACAAAGTGGTAGCTACAAACTCATGGTGTAATGGTTATCATGGATATAGAGACAGCAACCAGAATTCAAATCCCAGATGGGGCTTTTAGCACATTACATAGCATTAATACGCTTGGAGATGATATGCATCCACATATTCTCCCTCCAGCTATAGGTAATTAGCAGGGCAGACTTGGCTCTTTGACCTTGGTATAGTAACCAGTCTACAAGAAGAAAAACTAAATTCAAACCTGTTAAACGCCACTTTAAAAAAATTGACCTTATGTGTCATCCTGCTTGTCTGGAAGGGTTGGGTAAATACATAGAAACTGATCAGACCTTCAGGACTGGAGCCTCACCACCAGATGCAGTTTAGTGAACACTTGTTTATTTCAATGAGAATTTTAAACTACACTTGACTAATTTTTTCATTCAATGTTTTTTTCTCAATGGGATTATATGGTTGGCTGGCTAAAAATAAAGTGAGGAACTTTTGACGATCTCATAAAAAATGACGTCCAACTATGAAAAATGATTTCCCAGGTTGGAACATTACTACACTTGAACACATAGAGCGACCGAAACGTTGAGTTTATACATAGCACAATAAAGATGAGGACAACAGTCCGAAAAATCAAATCAACAGTCAAGCTACTTAAAATTATTTCCCAGGCTGGATCATTAATATACTCTGAAATACAGGGAACACTTGAGGAAGACGGGAGGATACAGCAACCGAAACGTTGTATTTATACATACAATAAAGATGAGGACAACAGTCCGAAAAATCAAATCAGCAGTCAAGCTATTCAAAATTATTTACCTGGCTGGATCATTATATCGGATACATAGGGAACACCTGAGGAAGGCCGGAGGATACAGTGACCGAAACGTTGTGTTCATACATACCACAATAAAGATGAGGACAACAGTCTGAAAAATCAAATCAACAGTCAAACTATTCAAAACGATTTCGCAAGTTGGATCATTACTATGCTCGGATACACCGGGAACACCTGAGGAAGACCGAAGAATACAGCGGCCGAAACGTATTTATACATACCACAATAAAGATGAGGACAACAGTCCGAAAAATCAAATCAGCAGTCAAGCTATTTAAAATGATTTCCCAGGCTAGATCGTTACTATACTCTGAAATACAGGGAACACTTGAGGAAGGCCGGCAGACACAGCGACCGAAACGTGTTTATACATACCACAATAAAGATGAGGACAACAGTCTGAAAAATCAAAATTATTCATAAGGGTTGACTTGCCGTTAAATCCAACCAACCAACCAACCAACCAACCAACCAGCTACTAATCCTCGAGTAGGCAGCACACGGCTATTTCGTTATAAAATGGCATACGTCCAATTCCCAATAAGATGAGTCGCACTTAGATTCGGTAAATCTCGTCTCTCACGAAAATCTCGTCTCACTCATCGAGGCCTTTTCATAATTTTGCATTCACGTCACTGCTTGGTCGGGTCCACAGAGAAAGGGGTGATACCCAACTGTGCGTGTGCGTGATACAAAACCACACCGATGTGTACGAGTGTGTACTTCTGTATGGTAGGTCAGACGTAATAGTGTTAATGTTGTTGAACAATAGATAATTGGATTGTTTTTTATTTCGACTAAGTTAGGCGAATAATGAAGAACCCTGGTGAGCAAATGAAGAACCCGTGTTGCGTGCAAACAACTGAATTATCTGCCCTTGGCAGATTGTCGGAGGAAGTGGCATCATAATCACTCCAGACATAAAGGAGGACTTAGAACGCAAAACTTCATCTTCCTTTCAGACTTTAAAGACATAGAAACAAACTATATATATATATATATATATATATATATATATATATATATAATATATATAAGAGACAGACAGACAGACAGACAGACAGAGAGGTAGAGAGAGGGAGATATGAACAAACTCTGATATATAGGGCTGGTTTAGTTTAGTTGGTAGAGCGTCCGCCAAGAAATCACAAGGTTCCGGGTTTGATACCGGTCCTCTCCAACTTAACATATGAGTAGCACAGGGTTCTGTGCAGTAAAGTTAGGAGCTGATGTTAGGGGTGGTGCTCCATCTTAGATTCTCAAAATAATCTCCTTGGTCTAGCGCTAGTGAAAAGGGAATAGACGTCCTCGCAGTTTGACTGATAACGACTTTAGGCCGCCCCGTCGACATTATATATATATATATATATATATATATATATATATATATATTATATGTAATGTGCACGTGCGTGCGCGCGTGTGTGTGTGTAATTTTATAAGAAATTGAAAAAAGACAAATATCATTCACGAGTAATGTTTAATAAGCCGACGCTGCAATGTTTCGGTTTGTTTAACAAACCTTTCTTAGAGCCTTCAGTTTTTTTGTTTTTTTAAAGAAAAAGAAATTATTAGTGAAAACAAAAGTCTGCGAGCCTCTTTAGTATGTGGCTGCTTTTGTTGATATTCAAATATGTGAAAAAAAAAGTACTTTAAAACGCTGAATAACGTCGGCGTCCCCATTTAAACTACGTGACGTAATTTTTTCCCGAAAATTGTTGGAAATAATTTCAGTGAATGGAAAAATATATTTAACGTCGGCGTACTTGAGTAGCTTGATATTACAGAGTGACCCAGAAAAAAACAGAATCCAAATTATTTATTTATTTTCCCATTAAACTATCCCTAAACCCCAACCCCAATCCTAACCCTAACCCATGTTGGACTTAAACTTAAAAAAAATTTAAATTTAAATTAACAGTTTTATTACACAATTTGCGGGTTCTGTTTTTTCTAGGTCACCCTGTAATATTATGTTACTCAACTAGGGGTGTTAGGGTTAGGCGTTAGGGTTAGTTTAATGGGAAAATAAATAAATAATTTGGGTTATGTTTTTTCTGGGTCACCCTGTAATATTATGTTACTCAACTAGGAAATAACCTATATATATATATATATATATATATATATATATATATATTATATGTGTGTGTGTGTGTGTGTGTGTGTGTGTGTGTGTGTGTGTGTGTGTGTGTAAAAGAGTAGAGAGAGAGAGAGAGAGAGAGAGAGATGAATAGAAATAGATAAACACGAAACATACTGTAATAGATAGATATGCATTAACAATCTTAGATAGATATGAACACACTGAGATAGAGATAATAGATAGAACACACTGAGATAGATAGATAGATAATAGATATGCATTAACAGTCTTAGATATATATGAACACCTGAGATAGATAGATAGATAGATAGATAGATATGCATTAACAGTCTTAGATATATATGAACACACAGATAGATAGATAGATAGATAGATATGCATAACAGTCTTAGATATATATGAACACACTAGATAGATAGATAGATAGATAGATAGATAGATATGCATTAACAGTCTTAGATATATATGAACACACTGAGATAGATAGATAGATAGATAGATAGATAGATATGCATTAACAGTCTTAATATATAATGAACACACTGAGATAGATAGATAGATAGATAGATAGATAGCATTAACAGTCTTAGATATATATGAACACACTGAGATAGATAGATAGATAGATAGATAGATAGATATGCATTAACAGTCTTAGATATATATGAACACACTGAGATAGATAGATAGATTAGATAGATAGATAGATAGATAGATAGATAGATATGCATTAACAGTCTAGATAGATATGAACACACTGAGATAGATAGATAGATAGATAGATAGATAGATAGATATGCATTAACAGTCTTAGATAGATATGAACACACTGAGATAGATAGATAGATAGATAGATAGATAGATAGATATGCATTAACAGTCTTAGATAGATATGAACACACTGAGATAGATAGATAGATAATAGATAGATATGCATTAACAGTCTTAGATAGATATGAACACACTGAGATAGATAGATAGATAGATAGATAGATAGATATGCATTAACAGTCTTAGATATATATGAACACACTGAGATAGATAGATAGATAGATAGATAGATAGATAGATAGATATGCATTAACAGTCTTATATATATATATGAACACACTGAGATAGATAGATAGATAGATAGATAGATAGATATGCATTAACAGTCTTAGATATATATGAACACACTGAGATAGATAGATAGATAGATAGATAGATATGCATTAACAGTCTTAGATATATATGAACACACTGAGATAGATAGCTAGATAGATAGATAGATATGCATTAACAGTCTTAGATATATATGAACACACTGAGATAGATAGCTAGATAGATAGATAGATATGCATTAACAGTCTTAGATATATATGAACACACTGAGATAGATAGCTAGATAGATAGATATGCATTAACAGTCTTAGATATATATGAACACACTGAGATAGATAGCTAGATAGATAGATAGATATGCATTAACAGTCTTAGATAGATATGAACACACTGAGATAGATAGATAGATAGATAGATAGATAGATATGCATTAACAGTCTTAGATAGATATGAACACACTGAGATAGATAGATAGATAGATAGATAGATATGCATTAACAGTCTTAGATATATATGAACACACTGATAGATAGATAGATAGATAGATAGATATGCATTAACAGTCTTAGATATATATGAACACACTGAGATAGATAGATAGATAGATAGATAGATAGATAGATAGATATGCATTAATAGTCTTAGATATATATGAACACACTGAGATAGATAGATAGATAGATAGATAGATAGATAGATAGATATGCATTAATAGTCTTAGATATATATGAACACATTGAGATAGATAGATAGATAGATATGCATTAACAGTCTTAGATAGATATGAACACACTGAGATAGATAGATAGATAGATAGATAGATATGCATTAACAGTCTTAGATAGATATGAACACACTGAGATAGATAGATGGATAGATAGATAGATAGATAGATATGCATTAACAGTCTTAGATATATATGAACACACTGAGATAGATAGATAGATAAATAGATAGATAGATAGATATGCATTAACAGTCTTAGATAGATATGAACACACTGAGATAGATAGATAGATAGATAGATAGATAATGAAAATACTGAGATAGATAGCAACAGACAGAAATAGGTAATTATAAAGGAACCTAGTGAAATAGTGTCTATACAAAATGTATGGCTTAGTTACGACACAAGGCTAGAAATAAAGCGTACTCAGTGAGAATAAAAGGCACAGAGTAAGAATCGTTCTTGCTATCCAAGCTCACTAATCATTATACTGCACGTAATGCCTCAACAAACAGGAACAGTAGTTCGAAGAATACAAGCTAAAAAAAAAAATAATCGGATAGAAACTGTCGCATCAAATGAAGGATAGAAAACGTAAAAATATATAGATAAATAAATATAATAGAAGAAGATAAATAGATAAATAAACAGGTAAATAAATAAAATGAAGTATAGAACACGTAAGTATAAATAAATAAATGAAGAAATAAATAGGTAGGTAAATAAAATAAATAAATAAAATAAATAAAATGAAGGATAGAAAACGTAAAAATAAATAGATAAATGAATAAATTAATGAAATGAATAAATAAATAAGTAAAATAAAATAAAATAAAATAAATAAAACGAAGTAAAAAAAAACGTAAAAATAAATAAATGAATTGATAAAATGAACAAATAAATAAATAAATAAAATAAAATAAATAAAACGAAGTATAAAAAACGTAAAAAGAAATAAATAAAGAAATAGATAAAATTGAAAAAAAAAAAAATGATAAAGAAATAGAATGAAGTAAAATTGTGGAATGGCCTATTGTCGGTATCAGCTAGGAGTCTAATCCCCTTCCACTAGCGAGAGACCAGGATAAATTGCTTTGCTGAGGTGGAGCACCACACTTACTGTCAACTTTCCAATTTACCGCACAACTCAGATTACCTAACCTGTACTATTCATGCGGTATGTTGCTAGGGACCGATAGCGAACCAGGAACCTTGCGATTCCTAGTCCTAATCGACTGAGTTAAACCAGTCCCTTAGATAAAATAAATAAATAAAATGAATTGATGATATAAATAATAAAAAAATAAATAAATAGAATGAAAAAATGAATAGATAAAATAAATGAAGAAATTAATAAAATGAAGGATAGGAACCGTAAAAATAAATAAATAAATGTATGAATTGATAAAATAAATAAATGTATAAATAAAATAAAATAAATAAATAAAATGAATTGATAAAATAAATAAATAAATAAATAAAGGAAAATATTTTTTTTAAATAGAATGAAGTATAAAAAAGTAAAGTTACGAAGTGGCCTATTGTCGGTATCAGCCAGACAACGAGGGAGTCTAATCCCCTTCCACTAGCGCGAGACCAGGAACATTGCTTTGCTGAGGTGGAGCACCACACTTACTGTCAACTTCCCAATTTACCGCACAACTCAGATTACACAACCTGTACTATTCATTCGCTGTGTTGCTGGGGACCGATATCGAACCAGGAACCTTGCGATTCCTAGGCATGAGCTAAACCAGACCCTCAAATAAGATAAATGAATAAAATAAATTGTAAGTAAAAATAAATAAATAAATAAGTAAATAAGATAAAATGAAAAGAAAAGTTTAAATGAAATAAAAACAAATCGATAAAATATGTACTATTCATGCGCTGTGTTAGTGGGGACCGATATCGAACCAGGAACTTTGTGATTCCTAGGCCTGTGCTCAATCGACTGAGCTTAACCAGCCCCTTAAATAAAATAAATATATAAATGAATAAATAAAGTAAATAGATGATATAAAAAATAAAAAGATAAATAAATAGAACGAAGTATAGAAAACGTAATAAATAAATAAATAAAAATAAGATAGATAAATAAATAAGATGACGTATTGAAAACGTAAAATTAAATAACTAACTAAATAATATAAAACTAAATAAATGAAAAAAAAAAAGATAAAATGAAATAAAAACAAATGGATAAAATATATCTCAAAAAATACCTGTACTGTAAAAATAAAAGACAGAAGAATTTTAAAACGGTTGGGCAACGATGGGAACAGGTTGACGGTTCTCTAAATGGGAATTTCTTTTTAAGATTCAAGATGGCGGCAAGAGAAGCAAGGAAATGAATTGGAGGTGAAATTTCAAAGGAAAACAACGCGAAAAATACCAACAAAAAAAAAAAAAATAAATAAAAAATAAAAAATAAAACTACATTCTTATATCCGTGAAAAAGAGCATTTGTTTTATTTGTAAGGATTACTCCTTCCTTTTTTCTTTTTCTTTTTCTTTTTTTTTTTTTTTTTTAAATACGTTTTTTCTTTCTTCGAAGAACATCCGGGATGCTTCCCAATCTTTGAGAAAAAGCAAAAAGACCCCACAAAAAAAAACAGAAAAAATAAAAATAAACAAGAAAAAAAAAAAGAAAGAAAAAATCGAAGAAGAAAAAGAAAGAGAAGATTTTTTTTTCTTAAAAAAGAAGAGAAACAAAGATGGCGAATGCTAAACGGTGGGAATGGAGAGCTACAGTTAAGGTATTTAAATAGATAAATAAAAGACCTAGTCGTTCAAATGGGTACAATAAACTGGTAAAGTTAGTAGAGCCACGTCAAATAAAAGTGTACGAGACGAAAGTAGGTGACAAATCAGAGTTGAACTGAAAACGAGGCAAATACTGAAAAGAGCGGAAGAACCATTGATAAAAAACAACACAGAAAAAGAAGAAAGAAAACATTATTACACGCATACAGGGGGTGGGGGGCCAGGATTCATGACTCATTTAATTGTAGATAGATTCATTAACACAAAATCTTATGAAACACAAAAATTCATCTATATATAACATATTAATTAATACCTTTGTTCCTTAATCTTCCGACCATAATCATCTTGCAACACCCTCTGGTTAAAAACGAGACCGTCCAAATCGTCCAAGAGGAAATGCAAAAATGTAAATCTTGATTATCTGGTATTACTTATCCACCGAATTCTTATTTCAGGTCGTCACCTTAGCTAAATAATGGACCATTTTGCTACACCGAAAAAATATGACAAGAAATGTGTGTGTGTGTGTGTGTGTGGGAGAGAGAGAGAGAGAGAGAGAGAGAGAGAGAGAGAGAGAGAGAGTAAAATGAAGATTATTATGTGTGACGAAATTGAAAGGCAGCCCCATGAACAAGCGGATTCCCAGTCCCCACAAACAAAGCGCGTCAGGATATGTTTGGCCTGTGCGACGGGGAAGAGTGTGGCGAGTGGATACGGATATTCGAACTCGCTACCTCCTCATAGCTGAAATGCTGTTGGCAGAAACCCAGATGAGGTATATCGGAATTTGCATAAGCGCAGCCGAACGAGCAGAAATAAGACTGACTGTCGCTGACACAGGGAGTGAGGAAGAAAGCAAGTGTTTGGACGGCAAGTGAAATCTGACGACTGCTATTTGAAGTGAGAGTAACGTGCTCAGTTAGGAAAGGAATTATATTTCGTTTGCTAGAGAGACTTGCAAAAGATTAATATTATCTTTTTTTAGACCATCCAAAAGATTATGCTTTTTACTTTTTACACATTGAACTATCTATCAAAAGCTCTTAAGTAAACATATCAAACGTTGTAATGATTGAATTATTATACTGTAGTATATCCACAGGTTCTACTAGTAAGCATATAATCTTATTATTAAGGAGATTTGGTATCTTTCTGTAACCGAAAGTACGTCACTGCTTACGTCGCAATACTCCCAGGATTGCATAAGTTTATCAATGGGTATTAGGGTCGGGTTAGCTCAGTCGGTAGAGCGTTCGGCTAGAAACCACAAGGTTCCTAGTTCGATACCCGCCCTCACCAACTCAGCGTATGAGTAGCACTGGGATCTGTGCGGTAAAGTAAGGAGCTGATGGTAGGTGTGACGCTCCACCTCAGACGCTAAAATAATCTCCTTGTCTAGCGCTAGTGAAAAGGGGATAGACCCCCTTGCTGCATGGCTGATACTGACATTAGGCCGCCCCGACGACTTTACTTATCAATGGGTATTTAAATTATAGTCTAAATCATTAATACATAGAATTAATCTTATTTATTAACGGTGTCTCTATGAAAATCTGAGTTAAATTTGCCTCAAAATACCCCATGTTATTAGGGCATATAAAATCCTGCAATGTGTCTTATATATCCCTAAGAAATAAAGATTTATATATGTTGTGGTTAATTTGCATACTGGTTTTAACAAAACTGGTTAAATAATTACTTGGTGTTATTGACTTCTAATATCATTGTTTTATTCCCCAGCTTATCAAAATCAATCCTATGAATGATTTTAATATAGAAAGCAATTAAAATATAATTAAAATAAGTGTAATCTTTTTTTTATATGCGTTCTTGTCTAGTTTCGTTAGTCTTTCTAATTTAGTATATTTCATTATATTAAAACTTAAATACTTACGCTTGGAGGGCGCATATTCCTCCTTGTAAAAAATGAATTTTCACATACACATACTTTCACGAGAAAATCGCCCTTAGAATACGTTAAATGTATGACCTATAGAAGCGTAAGTAGGAAGCGTGCTGTAATGGTTAAAGTCATAGGAAATGGACGCGTCGCCCCGAGTTCAAATCCTGGAAGTGGTAATTGCATTTCACTTAGCGCTAATACCCTTGGGAAAGGTATGAATCCTACTCTCCCTCCAGCTATGGGTAAATAGTAGGGAAGACTGGGCTCTTTAACCTTGGTTAGGCAACCGGTCTAGGAGAAGGAAAACTCTGAATTCAAACCTGTTAAACTCCGCTTAAGAAATTGACTTTGTGTCACATCCTGCTCGTGCGGAGGGGTTGGTAAATATATATAGAAGCGTAAGACCTCCCAGCTCAAAAAGGGGATATCCTATGTATGACACTAAGCAGCATCAGATGGTGAGGCTCCAGTTCTCGAGCTCTGGAGTTTGTGCTGTATCCTTTCATTGCCATTACTCCCATGTCATTTTAGTTGTTTAAAAGTTTATAGATTAAACCAGGCATTTCGAACTGATTAGACCCCTAGGGCCACATGGATTACATATATATGTCATGAGGGCCACATGGATTACATATGTATGTCATGAGGGCCGCACATGACAACCAATTCTTAACTCCTTATTCTATATTAACATAACAAAGCGATAATTGCTATCATTAATTTCTTTATTATCAACTAAAAGCCAATAAATACATATCTATACAAACAGTGGACCATATGACCTTTAGGCACCCCTTTTACGATCTCGATTCATAAGGACATGTTTTTCATTTACACCGTCAAAATCCGGTTGTTTGTTAGGGGTTAGAGTTAGGGGTTAGGGGTAGTAGTTAGGGTTAGGGGTTAGTTTTATAATTAAAAAAACTCTAAAAATCGTCTGTTAACTAACAACCGGATTTTGACGGTGTAAATTAAAAACATATCCTTATGAATCGAGACCGCAAAAGGGGTGCCTAAATGTCATATGGTCCAAAACAGTTTTGTTAAAAAGAAATGAAAAAAAGACTATTACTGATCGAGTTCAAATAAGAAAACGTACAAATGGCACTGTCACTTTCAATTATAGCCATGTGTTGATTGGAAGCTGGAGTAGGCAAGAGGAAAGACTTACTCCCTTTTATTGACTGAGTTAGTCTCCCCCTTCTGCAACTCAAAGGAAGGGGTGGGAGATAGTGCGTTGATAATATACTATTTCTTAACAATTCATTGTACTAATGAAAATAAACGACTTTTTTGGCTAAGAAATTTTTTGAAAAAAAATCAGGGTTTCTGTAAAAGTGCCGTATGAGAGCGCAGTCTGTGGGCGGTCCACACCTGTGTTTGCTGTTTGAATCAATGAATTAATATTAAAATCTAATGGAAGCACGACAAAATCGATCTATTTTCATTATGTATTAGCGCTTATTGCTATTACTATGTGATCGAGAATGTTTTTCAAACATTGGACTTCACAGTCACAGGAGGCACTGTAACTTCAGACGCTGTAACTTCAAGGGCACAAAAACTATAATATAGCTTTTGTGTCCCTGAAGTTCCGAGACTGAAATGCCAATGAATAGGTGCTTATAACCCCCCCCAAAAAAAAGACTCCTAGTGCACAAACATTTAAAACTAGTAAAATAACGTTGCAACTGTTGTTTATAGCTAGTTTATTTTCATTGTTTTGGAAGGTCCTATTTTGTTTGTACTGATTTGTTCTATCTCGGTATCTTTTAAGTCTTCCTTCTATAGCTAATTTCTTTTGATTTACTTCCTCCATCTTAATTTGTTGTTGTCTTTTCAAGTCTTTGCTTGAATGTGTATTAGTGTTTTTCTTTTATGTTTTTGTTTGTTGTTGCAGCTTTTTTATTTGTCCTTCCAGTCTAATCTCCCACCCAGTTTTTGTGTTTCTGATTGTTTTCATTAGGGGTACTCCAATCCTATCACAAACTAATTTTTCTTCTGCATAAATAAGGTTATCTAAGGTTTATCTTTTCAGTTTCTATTTTGACTCTTTTCCATTCTACGTTTCTTAGGGATGGTAATGTACTTTTCTTCTTCTTCTTCTTCTTCTTCTTCTTCTTATTATTATTATTATTATTATTATTATTATTATTATTATTATTATCTCCTTTTGAGTTTTCACATCAGCATTAGCTGATGGTCTTTCACTGGAGTCTGAGTGACAGCAAGTCTCCTCAGGTCTCCAGGACTCTTTTGAGTATTCTGGCAGATGCAGCAGTGCAGTGTTCTGAATGGTTTCAATCCTTCCTCTGATATCCAAACTTTCCAAACCCTTTTCTAATCCTTTTGGGACTGTTCCAAGTGCACCAACTACACTTTCACTCTCATATTTCACAGCTTTTCAATTCTCTGGCAAGATCCATGTATTTATCCATCTTTTCATTTTCCTTCAGCTTCACCCTGTGATCTGTTGGGACCGCAAAGTCCACCAGTTGACACGTTCTTTTCTTTTTGTTAATCAACACGAGGTCTATTATTATTATTATTATTATTATTATTATTATTATTATTATTATTATTATTATTATTTTCGTGAAACCACCAGTTGAACAATGTCTGTGGTCGCCTTCAAAGAAAACCTCTTAAAAGAATGAAAGTGAAACCAAGTCTCAGATGCATGGTTGCAGCAGCTTACACTGAAAGGACCCCGTATTGATTAGTATAAGACCGAACACAACAGGCTAATATATATATATATATATATATATATATATATATAATATATATATATATATAGAGAGAGAGAGAGAGAGAGAGAGAGAGAGAGAGAGAAACAAAAGCAAAAACAAAAAACAAGCAAAAACAAAACAAAACAAAAAACACTAAAAGTTCTTTAGAAGAAAAGAAAAATGTTGGTTACCAAAAGGAAATTGGCTAATGTATCGGTCCCGAGTTATAGCTAACACCCAAGGTGCACGACAGCTGCTGCTGCTGCTGCTGCTGCTGCTGCTGCTGCTAGAAGAAGAAGAAGAAGAAGAAGAAGAAGAAGAAGAAGAAGAAGAAGAAGAAGAAGAAGAAGAAGAAAAGGAAGTAGAAGAAAGGTAAGTTAATAGAAGAAGAAAGTTAGAAGAAGTAGAAGAAGTAGGGTGAGAAGAATAATGAGAATAAGAATAAGAATAAGAATAAGAATAAGAATAAGAAGAAGAAGAAGAAGAAGAAGAAGAAGAAGAAGAATGTTAAGGTAATTGAAGAAGAAGAAGAAATACAGAAAAAGGTTATTGTGAAAGTCTATAAAAAACCATAAAGGCCACCATTTTTAGAAGATCATTTCTTTGAGAGCGAACTCGCTGATTCGGTCGACGATAAATGGCACCAAATTAATGGCTTATTATAAAAGAGTAAATTGCATTTTCGAATCGTCAGGCCAAATGAAGAAAAAGGCATTAAAGAACATTTATGATTAATAATTCATTGTAATTTATCTGATCTTAGATGATTTTTAAATTACTTTTGCTAATCAGAAACACACACACACACACACACACACACACACACATACACTCACTCACGCACACACACACACACACACACACACACACACACACACATATATATATATATATATATATATATATACATATATATATATATATATATATATATATATACATATATATATATGTATATAATGCTTAAATGAGAAAGATAAACTTAACAAACCGTCATTTGGCTATTATAAATTTATTTCGATCGGAACTCAATGAATGAGCCCAGTTTCATCAGACAGGCAACTACATAAAAAAAACAACAAAAACAAAAAACTAGAACGGAGATATATATATATATATATATATATATATATATATATATATATATAATACTAAAGCTGAATCAATGGTTGTTTTTTAAGGGTTCTTTCCTGTTTAGTTTAATGACATAAAATTCATACTAAAACATTCCTTATTTTAAGGTTTGAAAAAATCCCTTTAATCGGTTCTAATTAAGTCAAAAACTGACCCGTCTCTTACTTTAAATTCTAACTGTCACTTTCCCACTCTCTATGTATATCTTGATTACCTTATTATATATCTTAGATTCTCTGTGAGTGTAAAGAGAGTGTAGAAGTTGAAATATATTTGTATGTTAAGTTTCAGCAGCCAGACAGCCTGTAGCCTCAATAAAATTCCAAAAATCAAGCCCATTTGAATTTAAATGAGGTCAAACTTTCCCTTTTTTAGAAATCTTACAAAAAAATTTTAATTAATTTTTTTCATTCACCTGCTGTATTTATCTATTTAAAAAAAAATTAATTCGCTTTACAAATTCACTTTTTCCTAATCCCGATTATCTACGCAGAGCTCAAACCGGTTGCATTTTGTATTATTTGGATTATTCGGACTATTGTCCTCAACTTTATTGTCATCTGTATAACGTTTCGCCCGATGCGCCCACCGGCCTTCTTCATGTATTTCTTGTCGGACGGCACATCGGCCGAAACGTTATACAGATAACAATAAAGTTGAGGACAATAGTCCGAATAATCCAAATAATACTACTTATCAAGCTTCATATAAAAATTCAGAGAAACAGTTACATTTTGTCTAGTATATATATATATATTTGGAGGATGTGTGCTTAATTGAAGTCATACCGAATTTTGAAAATTAATTAGTTAATAATTAATGAATTTAGGCGAGCATATATGTTCAAATGTAAGGCTAAACGACATTTTCTCGATTCGTTTAGCCTTACATTTGAACATATCTGCCCGCCTAAATTCATTAATTATTAACTAATTAATTTTCAAAATTAGGTATGACTTCAATTAAGCACATATCCTCCAAAAATTGTAGGCTTAAGGCCATATAAAAATAAACACATTTGTTTGTTTACTTAACCTCATATATATATATATATATATATATATATATATATATATATATATATATATATATATATATATGACCTTAACTTTTCTTTGCACGGGTCAATGATATTACTTATGAAATTAAAAATTTATAGAGGATTTTGGGAAATGTTTATGTTTGATTTTTTGAAAAAAAATTTTTAAATATATGTTTTTAATAATCCCATATTAGGAAACACAGTTACGAAATACCATCATCGCGTCTGTCATCCAACTTTTCAAAATGACGCAGCAGCGTTCATTAACTCTAAAACTGTTTTCAACGGTCATATTTACAACATGAACTCTCGCAGTTAGTTGTGAATTAATCAATACCTTGATTCATTCAGTGAATTTAAACCTATGGGGAAACTCAAGTAGCTTATCTCTGTACACACTATAATAATAATAATAATAATAATAATTATAATAATTATAATGATAATAATAATAATAATGATAGAACTCAGACAGATAGACCAAAGGACGAGAAAATTAATGACCATGCACAAGGCTCTCCACCCTAGAATGATAGAGATAGATTGTATGTGTCAAGAAAGGAAGGGGGAAGAAGTCTTGCCAACATAGAGGAATGCGTAGAAACCACAATCCAACAACTTGAAGATTACACAAGGAAGAGCAAAGACAAATTACTTATGGCGGCCAACAATAGTAGAAACGGCAGATGGACAAACAGAAAAACGACAAAGACTAGAAAACAAAAATGGGAAGAAAAACAATTATATGGACGCTTCAAACGACAAATAGATGAGGTTGCACATGGAAAGACTTGGACATGGTTAAGAAAGGGGAACCTCAAAAGAGAAACAGAATCACTTATAATTGCTGCACAAAATAATGCCATAAGGACAAACTACATCAAAGCGAAAATTGATAAGACCCAACAAAATAGTAAATGTAGACTTTGCGGTAATAGAGATGAGACTGTTAACCATATACTCTGCGAATGTAGCAAACTAGCACAACGAGAATACAAAACTAGACACGACTGGGTTGGGAAGGTGATCCACTGGGAATTATGCAAAAAATTTAATTTTGACCACACAACAAAATGGTATATGCATATAACAGAATCTGTTCTTGAGAACGAAACGCACAAAATTCTCTGGGACTTTGAAACTAAAACGGATCACCTTATCCCAGCAAGAAGACCAGACCTAGTGTTGATTAACAAAAAAGAAAGAACTTGTCAACTGGTGGATTTTGCAGTGCCAGCGGATCACAGGGTGAAGTTAAAGGAAAATGAAAAAATTGACAAATATCTGGACCTTGCCAGAGAACTGAAAAAGTTATGGAATATGAAAGTGAAAGTTATACCAATTGTAGTTGGTGCACTTGGAACAGTCCCAAAAGGATTAGAAAAGGGTTTGGAAAGTTTGGATATCAGAGGAAGGATTGAAACCATTCAGAACACTGCACTGCTGCAATCTGCCAGAATACTCAGAAGAGTCCTGGAGACCTGAGGAGACTTGCTGTCACTCAGACTCCAATGAAAGACCATCAGCTAACACTGATGTGAAAACTCAAAAGGAATAATAATAATGATATATATATATATATATATATATATATATATATATATATATATATATATATATATATATATATATATAACCTAACTTTTCTTTGCACGGATCAGTGATATTACTTATGAAATTAAAAATTTATAGAGGATTTTGGGAAATGTTTATGTTTGATTTTTTTTATATATATATTTTTTCTCGCCACTTGAAACAAACAACTTTTCTTAATGAAAAGCACACACACACACACACACACACACACACACACACACAATCTTGAGGTTTGTTTCGATGTCATTTATCGCAAAAGATTTATACACACATGCGCAACCACACACACAAAACACCTAAAAATGCACAATGCCTTTTTTCGATACATACACACTCACACACTCTCATACTCACACCGTAAAAGTGAATATTTGACGTCATATTTCAAACCATCCACTTTTTTCAGCGTCCTTTCTTCAGATTTCAAATTTTGAACAGACTGATAAACAAAGACTATCACTTGCTTTTCTCGTTATTCTGTGATAAAAATTTTTTTATCACCTTCCATATACCAACAAATGCCCTGAAGATGATCTAATTAATAGATCGAAACACTGCATCATCGGCCAATAAACTTACCACTCAACTTATTTAAACCTGTGTTTTTTCAATTCACACACACGCACACACATACACACACACACATACACACACACACACACACACGCATATATATATATATATATATATATATATATATATATATAAAGATGAAAAAAAATGAGAAGAAAGATAGGAATATTTCATTAATGTTATCTATTTTTTATTATTATTCTCTACTAGTTTCCACCTTGTTCATTTTCCAATTATTCCTCATCAGATTCTATTCTGGATGTAAACTGGCGCCCATTTTCCTACAATATTACTGTATTGTTCTTTCTTTGAATATGAATTTGGTCTTTTTTCTATTTTTGCAAAATGCTTCAGTCTTTCTCTGAATCTTTTTAGATGAGGCCTGATAATTTATATTATTTGGATTCTTTAGACTATTGTCCTAATCTTTATTGTTATCTACCCAATTTTTCTGAACTTTTGAGATGAGGATTGATAATTTGTATTATTTTGATTATTCGGACTATTGTCCTCAACTTTATTGCTATCTACACTATTTCTCTGAATTTTTTAGATGAAGCTTGATAATTTGTATTATTTGGATTCTTCAGACTATTATCCTCAGCTTTATTGTTATCTACACTATTTCTATGAACTTTTGAGATGAAGCTTGATAATTTCTATTATTTGGATTATTCGCACTATTGTCCTCATCTTTATTGTTATCTACACTATTTCTATGAATTTTTTAGATGAAGCTTGATGATTTGTATTTTTTTAGATTATTCGGATTATTGTCCTCATCTTTATTGCTATCTACACTATTTCTCTGAATATTTTAGATGAGGCTTGATGATTTATATTTTTTGGATTATTCGGACAATTGTCCACATCTTTATTGTTATCTGTACGGATAACAATAAAGACGAGAACAATAGTCCGAATAATCCAAATAATCCAAAATGCTTCAGTCTTACTAATTATTTTGGGTAAGTCATCATCGATACTTTCTGTTGTACGGCCGTTCCCACAGTGGAGAATATACACCTGTTCTCACTATAAATAGTGAGACACCGAGTGAAAATGTTGTACTGTTACCGTACTGTTACCGTACTGTTACCGTTTAGCTAGCCGTTCTTGTACCTTATTGTAAATACACTTGTCTCTTTTTACCCTACCTCGACTTGACTTCTTTTTTACTGTTGAACTAACATCACAACACTTTCTTCACAGCATCACGGCCTATCCTTGCCAGAAATGGGTCTGTGATTTTGTTCTCTCCTTCTTAGCTATTGAGTCTTTTAATTTCTTAACCCTTGCCAAAGCTGCGATTTCAACGACAAGACTGCAGAACTTGATAAAGAATCAGTCTGTAAATATCTCAATGTCTACTATATTCGATTAAATATGAAATTCTTGCAATAATTACTACTCTTGTGAAATTCTTTTGCTGTTTTTAAGATATTAACAATAAGTTAGTCATAAAAGTTTATCTGATCCATTAAAAGAAATTTTTAATATTTTTCTGTATTTTATTTTTTACGTGATGAATGCATTACTGCTCTGCAAGAGCCATTTCCTCACACATCTACTGACCAACTAAGCCTATTACAAGGATTACTGCTTGGAAATACGATATCAACAAGCATCCAATATTACTGGGAACTTGATTATGTGGTTGAAAGTTACTATGGAAAAATAAGGTATAATCAAGGCAATGATTTTATTGTATTTTATTATAAACCTGAAGACAATAATGTGAGGGATGAGGAATGCGTATCCAGAGAGGAGCTAGCAACAGATTTCTTGATGGACGATCTACAGTTTCGAGGATCTAACTGCCATTAAGAATATGACAAATTGTTCAAATCTCAGAGGGACGATTTGAATAAATAAATAAATAAATAAATAAATAAAAGAGACCTATTTCATCGGGTCTGAACTTGCATAACGGTCGCAAAATTAAAAAGTTTTTTGGAGGTCTCCCATTTAACTACAGTCTATAAATGAACTTTTTGCGGATTGGGTTACGATTTAGGGGTTTGGGAATTAAGGTTGTTTTTTTTAATTACTTATTGCTTAAAAACAAACAACAAATGCTTTGCATTGCCCCTTCCAGCTGGGAAAATTTGGCTCAGGACTGTCCTGGATGGCGACAGGTTCTCCGTAGTGGACTGTTCATGCCTGAAGCCACCCTAGCACAACACCATGAAGCTAAGAGGTCCAGAAGAAAGCAGCGGCACCACAGCACTGGCACATCAACATCTTCAGGAACAGCCTTCACATCCGAGAATGTTTTTCAAACATTGGATTTCATAGTCACAGGAGGCGCTGTAACTTCAGGGGCACAAATACAATATTATAGTCTTCCGAGACTGAAATGTTAAGTCTTTTATTTATCAAGTATGTTGGTTGGCTGGTTGGTTTGTCGGATTCTACGGCGTATAATTCCTTGGACTATTCCATGCCAAAGACGCTTTGCTCTATTCATTTTTGACGAATGCTCAATTTTTTTTCAAACTCAGTTTTTTAAACATTAAAAAAAAAACATTTTTTATCTGTTTAACACATAGACGAGACCCTAACAGGTACTACCACTCCCAGTGAACTTAGAAGTAATGATTATGAAGGGGTACTCTATATTAACAAGACCTCTAGAATTGGAACGAGATGCAGTTTAATGTCATACCCAGGACACTAAACACCCCCAGAATTCTAGCACATATATGATAAAAGGATGGGGGTTACCATAAGATCAATAGGGTCGGGACACTCATATAGGTGCTTGGGCTTGATGTGATGAGCTGGTAGATCGGTGGGGGCCCCCCGTTTGTCTGTCTAGCCTAAATAAGGACTAAAGTGGAGTGTTGCATGTCATGGAGTGCTCAACTACCAGGAATCCGTCATGAAGCATCACTAGTTACCACCCACAGCCAACAGGTGGTCCTATTGGAGGATCTTACCCTTCTGCAGAGGTGCAGTCGGTGTATTTTACAGCCTCAGTGGCCAAGGTGGTTATCTTCTGTAGTACAGTTTTATTTTTAAAAATTTCTTTATGGGATTTTATTTTCATTATTTTTATAATTTTGGTGTTTTGGTTTTTTTTTTTAGAGATTTTATTATTATAAAATAACGAAAAAAACAAAAAACAAACAAAACAAACAAACAAAAAAAAAAAAAGAAAAAAGAAAAAAAGAAAAACAAAACCGGAAACGACCGAACATAGTTAATGCGCATGCTCAAGAATTTGACATTGAATAAATGTGGTGAGGTGTAAAGCAAACATAAAAATGAAAAGAAAAACACAAAAAACTAAAGAAATTAGAAATGACTCACCTACTGTGAATGCTATATATATATATATATATATATATATATGTCACATTTATTTACATTTATATATTTATATAAATATATTTCTTCATTCCGCAACACATGATACATTGAACACAGAAATACTGTTTTTACCAAAAAGGAAACGGGCGAGACGCTGAATTAAATTTTGATAACTTAGTTTTGTGAACCTTCTATTAAAAAACCAAGAAAAGAACAGAACAGAAAAGTAAAGAAACATATAAAATAAATATTATAAAATACTTTTATTCAGGTTGCTAGACTGTAAGATCGATCCAATATATTCATGTCTGTCGTCAGTTCCACAATGGTAAATACTTCTTGTTCTTGGAATCTATGGAGGTACCTACCGTATCATGCGACTTCATGAGGCCTAATTTTCGGCTACCCTGTCAGTTGGGGCGACTGTACTTTATAAATCATCAACCCCCTCTTAATGGGGGAACCCTTCGTAAGCCCTAAAATACACGCCTGTTTCCATCAAGTCTCAATTCTTAGGGTCCCTCGCCCACCATATGACACAGCGGTAGCTGAAGGCCTAGTCAGGGTTTGGTAGTATCGTATTGTGGTTCTTCCTCTTATGCCTTTTATCCTTGAGGATGGCCCTATGGGCGTTTTCAAAGTATGTGAAATATGGTTAGTGGTAATATGCCAAG
This sequence comes from Doryteuthis pealeii, assembly GCA_023376005.1. Taxonomy (NCBI): domain Eukaryota; kingdom Metazoa; phylum Mollusca; class Cephalopoda; order Myopsida; family Loliginidae; genus Doryteuthis; species Doryteuthis pealeii. The sequence continues at coordinate 42,536,411 of CM042178.1, forward strand.
CGTCACGGCTCTCAGCTAGGCTCAATAGCTCTTAAATAAACATATCAAACATTGTAATGATTAAATTATCATATTGTGGTATATCCATAGGTCCCGTTATTATAAACGATACTACATGCATTATGTAATATTTTTTTATATGAACAAGAAAAGATTATTAAATAAATAAATAGATACATAAATTAACTTTGATGCAGCTACATAATCTTCTCGGCTATCATGCCACAAATATGTCATCCAGCAGGGATAATTTCTAAATAAGCTGAAGGGCGAGACCATCTTCTGTTTGGGTTTGGTTGGTTTTATGGCATATCAACCCTTGTGGGTTATTTAATGCCAAGTATTTTTTGGGGGGGTATATATGATTATGGGCATCACCTGGAGAGACAGGATCACTAACACAGCAGTTCTAGAAGAGAGCTCAACTCCCCAGCTTGTGTACTTCACAAGACAGTTCGCCGTAGTGTGTGATCTTGGGCAGGCGATGGTTCCTCATCCTGGAGAATTTTCATTGCCAGTGTAGCTGGGATTTAGATTGCCTCGATATTGGTGATCTTGGCCTGTTCAGGGACTTCTATTTTGGTGATAAAGTCAATCCAATGGATATTGAGGATGATGCGGGTGCAGGCGCTGCTGGCAATGATCGAGGTGTCGTAGGTGGTAACTGTTGGATTTATCTGTAGGTAAAAGATGGACGTCAAATCGCCACTCTATTTTATGAACTTTCCCAACATTAGCAGCAGGCACTACGGTAAAAATCGGCCAATGAGAAACAATACGGAACGCATTTAAGATCGTTGGCAATTATTTGGAAAATACATCTACAAGATGCGTTGGGATGCATCGTCAGTAATGTTTCGGGTCTTTCAACACTATACCGGTTCCCACAGGAGACCCAGTCCAAAATGTTAAATTTCGGGCTTGCATCCCAGCAATATCCTGCTAATCATTGTGTGGCATCACTTTTTAAGTATGGCATTTTGTGTCAGTGTTGGTTTATAAGAAAGTCCTTGACCATGCCGAGGTTGAGTGGTGGCATCCCATTGGCCAGTGCTACTTGCTTCGAGTACTGCTGGCCAATGGAAGTCCTCCTCTCTGTCTCGGCACGTGCTATAGTTCTTGGTTTTCCGGTTCTGATCAGCTAAAGTGACTTTTTTTTACCGTCCACAACACCGGAACTGTTGTAAATTAAGGTGAGACTGTTTTTTCTTTTTCTCTTTTTTCCACTTTTTTTTCTTTTTCTTTTGTATTTGCTTTTATATTATACTATTTATTATTTATATTATACTAGAATCAATTGCAAATTGAACTTTCTGCAAGACCTACAGACGAGGATTACAAGAAGTACTGATACTACATTCTTTTTTTTACCAAGGATTTCAAGGAACACTACAAGACTAGGATTACTCAACTGGACTCAAACTCAAATACCGACTTGGATTTACCAATAGAAGAACTAAACGTCTGTAGTAACGAGTCGAACTTACCTGACTCAAGCGTCCTAGATGCCTGGCCGCGAAACATGGCCATGTGGTACGCCATATGCCTACTCTGGGTAAGAAGTGTCAAGAAATTGACAGAATAGACTTTTTATAGAGGTTGCGAGGCATTATTGACTACCCATGTGCATTGCAACTTTATTTGACTATAAAAGCGACCTATTTTGGCCTGAACGACACCCTGCATTTTTGTTCTTCAGTAACAGAAGCTGGTGGACAATTATCAAGGTCTAAAATGGCAACCAGAATTTTAACAATGACGAGAAGTGATCCACGACACCCAATGATTAAATCACGTCATCGCCTCACTGTCACGCCGTGTACAGCATAAAATTTGCATTATGTACGTTTTTCAGACTATTGTCCTCATCTTTATTTTTATATACACAACGTTTCGACTGATGTGCCCATCGTTGCAGGGAGCTACAGGTTTGTTTTTTTTTGTTGTTTCTTTTTTTTATCGAAATATAAAAGCTCGATCAAATGTACCAACTCTTTGAAATCACTTTATCTGCGCGATCTATATTTTAATACACTTTTCCTTAATCTTCCGACCGTTATCATCTTACAACCCCCCCCCCGGTTAAAAATAAGACCGTCCAAATCCTCCTAAGATGAAATGCAAAATATAAATCCTGGTTATCTGGTATTGCTTATCCGCCGAATTCTTATTTCTTATGAGTGTCGTCATCAATGGACCATTCCGTTTTTATTAAAAAGAAAGAAAGGGAAAAAAAGGATATGCTACATAGAAAAATATAAGAAAGAAGAAAGAATCACTTTCTCTGCGTGATCTATATATTAATACTCTTATTCCTTAATCCTCCGACCGTTATCATCTTACAACACCCCCTAGTTAAAAATAAGACCGTCCAAATCTTCCAAGATGAAAAGCAAAAATATAAATCCTGATTATGTGGTATTGCTTATCCGCCGAATTCTTATTTATTATGAGTGTCGACACCTCAGCTAAATAATGGACCATTCCGTTTTTATCAAAAAAAAGAAAGAGAAGAAAAAGGATATGCTACATAGAAAAATATAAGAAAGAAAGAAATCACTTTCTCTGCGTGATCTATATATTGATACTCTTGTTCCTTAATCTTCCGATCGTTATCATCTTACAAACCCCCCTGGTTAAATGTTGTAATGGTTAAATCATCATACTGTGATATATCCACAGATCCTGCTAGTGTGTAATAATAATAATACTAACAGCAGGAGTATAAACGACATCCATTGATAAAATAGCACGTCTTCGCCTCACTGTCACACCGTGTACTGTATAAAACGTACTCATAAGTACGCTTTACGGGGACCTACAAGTTTTTTTTTTTCGTCGAAACATAAAAGCTCAATCAAGTTGTGCCTACTCTTAGAAATCGTTTTGTCTGCACAATAAAAAGAAAATAAGTCATAAAAATCCAAATACATTTAGGACGTTTGAGAAAGCCTCCATTAAATCGGTTGCTGACAGCGCCACCTAGTTGCTGTTAACTGCAATTGCTGTTGAATTTCTGTTAATGTAAGTCTTTACCTGAAAGGTAGGTAATGTCGGTAATTTTTATGCAAGACCAAACATTCGAACGGGGGTAGAAAAGTGTATGTGGATATTACTTATGGGAATCGGTAAAAATACTTTTTTGTGGAATTTTTTTTCCTTATTTCTCGACAAAAAATAGAAAGTGAGGGAAAATTGTCGATTCGTAAAAAATAATTTATCTATCTCCCCGTCTTTCTCTCCCCTCTCTCTTCTCTCTCCTCTCTCTCTCTCTTTCTCTCACCCTCACTCACTCTCTCTCTTTATATATATATATATATAATGAATAGAGAATGAAAAAATGAGAAAAGTATTGGCATGAAAAGGTGCTCAATGCTTAATAAAGCAGAGCAGATTTATAATCAATGGTAATATTATGGGTTTATACTCATAACTTGAAGTTGTTTTTAACATCTCAACCATTTCACGACTGGTTTTTAACATCTCAACCATTGGACTCATCTGATGATTGGAGTACCATGAAACTTCAAGTTATGAGTATAAACTGATAATATTACCTTTGATTATATATATAATATATATATATATATATATAATATATATATATATGTATGTGTGTGTGTGTGTGTGTGTGTGTGTGTGTGTTTGTGTGTGTGTGTGTGTGTAATATTATGAAAAATTGAAAAAACACAAGTTTATAAACGAATGATGTTTATTTCGCTTACGCTGCAGTGTTTCGATCTGTTTCGATAGATCTTCATCGGGGCTTTCGTTAGTTTGAGGGAAAATAAGTTATTATTGAAAATGAGAAGTCTACGAGCCTCTGATTCTTTATGGTCGATCTTGAAATCTGTGAGAGAAAAAATCTATTTAAAATTGACGAACTCGGCGTTCGTAGATTTTAAAAAACAGATCACGAAACAGATCGAAACACCGCAGCGTAGCTAAAGAAACCTTATTCGTTTATAAATTGTGTTTTTTAACTTTTCATAATATTACATATTGTCAGATTCACTTCCACTTTTTCTTCACACACACACACACACACACACACACACACACACACAACATACATACATATATATATATATATATGTATATATTATTTACATGTGAATTAAACAAAAGCAGGTCTCCTGTTTAACGATTTTATTGGTGATCTTTTCAAGCTTTCTGGACAACTTTTAATATTTGGATGGAATCCATAGATTAGTCCACCGAAGTTCATATCACGAGTACTTTCGGCACTTCGAAGTGCCATCATCAGGGGTGAGGAAAAGTGTTATAGGCATTTTAAAATGTGAGTACTGCATTGGAAATTAATTTTGTTCTAGGGTGGTTTATATTGTTTGATGTATGGGTATGAACTTCGATGGACTAATCCACGAATTACATCCAAATGTTTAAAAAAAGTTGGCCAGAGAGGTTGAAAATCACCAATAAAATCGTTAAACAGGAGACCTGCCTTTTGCTAATTCCACATGTATAAATGAAAAAATGCTGCCCCAAGTCGGAACACAACCACTGAAAGCATTCATCAGGTAAAACACACATATATATATATATATATATATATATATATATATATATATATATATATCGAGAAAAGTACACAGAAATGGGATGTTACGAAGGATAATTTTTATTCTTTGATAATGACGACGCTCTAACGTTTCGGCTTTATTACCGTTTTCAGGACGTGAGATGAGATTTGTATCGGGAAGTTCCATTCTTTTTCTCCCTCTATAGTTCCTTACACGTCACAACATCAAACATGGCCTGAATCTATTTTCTTACCACTACTGCATGATCCGATTCTCACTGCCCCTACTGCCCATTTTAATCAACTCCTACCTTCATCTCAAACATCTTCACCATATCAGCAGCAAATCATCACAATCTCCCCCATTCACGACCAATCAGCTACAGAAAGGGAATTGAACTCCCCGACACAAAATCTCATCTCACACCCTGAAGAAGGCCACACGCACACACTTGTACTGGGTATGACATTAAACTATCTGGTGGTGAAATTACAGTTTTGGAGCTCTGGGGAATGTGGAGTACCCCTTCCTTACTCTCAGGTCCATTTTGATCCGGAGTGGTAGTACCTGCTAGGGCCCCATCTATTAGTAAAATAGAAAAAATGAGTTTAAAAAAAAATGAGTTTAAAAAAAATCGAATGCCCATTAAGAATAAATAAAACAAAAATGACTTCGGCATAAAATAACCCAACAATGCCGTAAAAATCACCAAACCAAACCAAACAGTCCTAAAGACCTTAATCTTTGTTCACAAAGCCAAGCCATATATTG